>PYUH01000015.1:1921234-1959334 GCA_016808085.1 Suaeda aralocaspica | reverse complement strand
CTTTTTTTTTTTTTTTTTTTTTTTTTTGAAATTCTAAATCTCTATTATACAAAATAAATATGAAAATTTCTGATTTTAATGGGTATTTATAGGCCAAAAGTAGGTTTTGGTGCAATTACATAAATATCCTTAATGCTTGATGGTACTTTTGTCCCCTTATTTTAAAACAATTTAGAGAATCTTAAAAATTCTATTTTTAGAAACTTATTAAAAAATATTTAACAAAACTCAAAGTGACATAAAATATAATTTATAAACTTTAGAAAACGTAAGATGATTATTTCATGAAACAAATAATTTAAATTTTCTTTCTTTAAATACACATAAAATACTAAAAATATACACACAAAATATAAAACTAACTTCTTAAAATACGTGAAAATATGGGGTATTACAGTCTGCCCCCCTAAAAGAAGTTTTGTCCTGAAACTTTATGTAAATTATTGTATTGAACTTGAATAGAGTCTACGTTTTTTGTAAAACTATTCATTCTAATCCTAAGTTGTTGTAGACTTTTGACATTTAAATCGACACTAGCTTCCTTGGCAACGTTTAGTAAACAAACGTAAGACTTTAATAAAACATTACTAAAAGACGTAAAAACTTGCAAAGTTTAGGATAAAAACGCGCGAAATTATATCGCACTCTACCCCCTTAAGAATCGAGTTATGTCCCCATTACTCTACTAACCTGAAATAACTATGGATACTTTTGTCTCATCATATCCTCAGCTTCATAGGTTGCTTCTTCGATTTCTTGGTTAGACCACAACACCTTCACCATTTTGACACTTTTCCTATGAGTATCCTAAACCTTACTATCAAGTATTTTAATTTGCATCTCTTCATAGGTTAAACTTTGGACTAACCTATCGCTTCCGGTTGCAGCACATGTGACTCATTGGGCACATACTTTCTTAGTTGAGACACATGAAAAACATTATGAACTTTGCTCAACTCCATTGGTAATACTAGCTTATAGGTAACCTTTCCAATCCTTTGCAAGATCTTATAGGGTCCAATGTATTTTGGGCTCAATTTTCCCTTTTTTCTGAACCTCAGTGCACCTTTAATCGGTGATACTTTAAGTAACACCTTATCACTAACTTCGAACACAACTTCTTGACGCTTTTGGTCCACATAATATTTCTGTCTATCTTGTGCTGCTTGAGTTTTTGCTTGTATTACTCTTACCTTATTGGTAGTTTCTTCAATCAACTAAGGTCATATAATCACTGTCTCACTTATGTCATTCCAACATAAGGGACCTCAGCACTTCCTTCCATATAGGGCTTCAAAAGATGCGATGCCAATACTTGCATGGTAGCTATTGTTGTACGATAACTCAATCATATCCAAACAATTTCCCAATTCCCTTGAAAATCCATTATACAAGCTCTCAGCATGTCCTCTAAAGTCTGCATAGTTCTCTCTGTTTCTCCATCTGTTGCTGGATGGAAAGTTTTACTCATTTTCAACGTTGTATCAAAGTTCTCCTGGACACTTAAAGAAACCTAGAATCCCTATCTAACACGATATCCTTTGGAACTTCATGTAGCCTCACAACATGCTTTATGTAAGCCTTTGCAAGTTGTTCCATCCTCCAAGTCTCCTTCATCAATATAAACACCACTGACTTAGTAAGCCTATCCACCATAACCCATATGGTATCGTTTTGATTCCTTGACTTCGGTAAGTAGGTTACAATATCCATTGATATGCAATCCCACTTCCATCCTTGTATTTCAAGTGGTTGAACTTCTCCTTGTGGCCTTTTATGGTCAAATTTCACCTTTTGACAAGTAAGACACTTACTCAAGAATTCAGCCAGTTCCATTTTTATCCTAGGCCATCAATACGCCTTTTTCAAATCCTTATACAGTTTATCACCTCCAGGATGAACTGGGTATTGGTGTATTATGACCTTCCTCCAGAATCTTCCGTCTCAAATCTTAAAATTTTGGTGGTACACACCACCTTCCTTTATACATGAAACTTCCATCTTTATGGATTTTGAAGTCCGTAGCCTTTCCTGCCTTTAATTTCTCCTTTATTCTATCCAGTTTCACATCTCCATCCTGGTTCTCCTTGATCTCCTCACTGTTGGTAGGATACTAAGATTACAAAGTATTCCTTCCAACTCTCCCTCCTTCACTATCTCCAAAATTCATTCTCTCCATGTCTCTACACAGCTCGTCAACGACCACTAAAGAATTCACCCCATGCTTCATTTTACAACTTAGAGCATTCGCTACCACATTGGCCTTCCCTTCATGGTATTGGATATCTAAATCATAACCCTTGATCAATTCAAGCCATCTCCTTTGTCGCATGTTCAAATCCTTTTGAGTGAAAATGTACTTCAAGCTCTTGTGGTCCGTGTAGATTCTACACTTCACTCCATACAAGTAGTGCCTCCACATCGTCAAAGTAAACATGATCGCTGCTAGCTTGAGTTCACGGGGAGGATAGTTTGCATCGTACGGCTTCAACTGTCTTAAAGCATATGCAGTAACCTTCCTATTTTTGATTAAAACGCATCCCAAACCATTTTTAGAGGCATCACTATACATGTCATAAGAATCACTCCCATCTGGCAAAGTTAGCATTGGAGCCGTAGTCAAACGCACATTTAAAGTCTGAAATGCCTCCTCACACTTATCACTACAAATAAACTTGCAGTCTTTCTTCATTAACGACGTCATCGGCTTAGAGATCCTCAAAAAAAAGTCCTTCACAAACCTCCTATAATACTCTCTGCTAAACCCAATAAACTTTTGCACATCCGACACATTCTTAGGTGTAGGCCATTCTTTCATTGCTTCGATCTTCGCTGCATCTACTTCAACTCCTTCTTTTGACACAGAATGTCCCCAAAAATGCGACTTTCTCCAACCAAAATTCACATTTCGAGAATTTAGCATACAACTTATTCTCCCTTAGTGTCATCAAAATTGTCCTCAAATGTTCCACGTGCTCTTCCATACTCTTAGAGTACACAAAAAATATCATCAATAAATACTACCACGAACTTATCCAAGAACCATTGGATGATCCTATTCATTAAGTCCATGAAAATTGCTGGTGCATTCATCAACCCAAAAGGCGTAGCAGTGAACTCGTAATGGCCATACCTCGTACAAGAAGCAGTATTTGGTATATCCTGGCCTCAAATCGATCTTTGAAAACACAATAGCTCCTTTTAATTGTTCAAAAAAGTCATTAATCCTCGGTAAAGGATACTTGTTCTTGGTCGTCACCTTATTCTACTCCTTATAGTCAATACACAACCTCATACTCCCATCTTTCTTTTTCACAAACAGCACTGGCGCTCCACAAATCCTGCAACTGCTCTTTCAACTCACCCTTCCGTAGGTGCCATCCTATATGGTGCTTTGGAAAAAGGTGTTGTTCCTGGGACTAAGTCTATGGTGAAGCCGATTTCTCACTTCGGTGGCATTCCCAGAATCTCCTCTGAAAATACGTCCAGGAAATCCCACCACTACCTCAATGCCCTCATGCTTAGAAGACTCGCCATGATCCACATCCCTCATACTACAAAAGTAAATTGGGAAACTACTAATCACATACCTAGCAAACCTCATCACTTACTATTTTGTTGTATTTTAGCCTTCTTGCCCTCCAATAACTCACCTTCTTATGCTTGTTAACTAACAAGATTTTCTGCGGCTCACTCAAAATCTCAGCCTTATGTTCACTCAACCGATCCATCCCTAAGATCACTTCTAAGTCACGCAAACCAAACTAGATAAGGTTCGCCTTAAGCTCTACACCCTTAATCTCAATCGGAATATCCCAAAATCTCCTTGAACACTATACTTCTTGTCCTTATGGTAACACCATTGACATATCTATTGTATCTAATTTTCTCAAAACAAGCATTAACTTTTCCAAAAACTTAGTGGATCCAAAGAATATGTTGCACCAGAATCAAACAAAACTTTAGTAGGAAGAGAGTGAATAGAAAAAGTACCAGTAATCACATCCTTACTAGCATCTGCTTCACTTCGAGCCATCACATTCAGCTTTACAATATTCGAGGCCTTAGCCTGACCTCCTCCATTTCCACTTCCATTCCTATTCCTCTCTTGTTGCATTGCCTTTCCTCGCATATTTCCTTGGAAACCCTTCAGTTTACCTCATGTCGAATTTTCCTTGAATTGTGACTCTTTTCCTTCCTTTCCTTTACCCTTAGAGAAACACTCATACTCACAGTGTCCAAGCTTGTTGCACAAACAACAAGTCACAAGGTTCCCAGCACAGTCCTTTCCTGGTTAATGGTTAGGACATTTCTTACAAAAGTACACACGACCACCTTGATTAGCCGTCTGTACCTTATTCCCACTTCCATTTGCTAGCTTCTCAAAGTTTCCCTATTGCCCTGAAAGTTGTCGTTGAAACGAGGCTTCTTAAATCCACCATGACTCCCTTGTCGGTTAAAGTTTCCTACACCATCCTTTATTTTCTCCCTTGTCTCACCTTCTTTCAGCATCTCGTTCTTCTTCTGGTCTAGGGCATACAAATGTGCTGCTCTACCATACAACTCATCCAAGGATTCAAAAACTTGCCTGGCTAGTTGCAACAGAATGTCTATGGGCAACCTTCTCTAGCCTCCAGCTTCGCCGTTGCTACAGCCTCATTAGGAAACCTAGACAACTCTATAAACTTCAAGTAATTCTCAGTAACTGACATACTCCCCATCTTAAGCTCCAGAAACTTATCGGCTTTCTACTTTTGAAGGAACACAGGGTTAAACTTGTTGCGAATCTGCTCCTAAAACACGGTCCAATTGGATCCTGACAATGCCCTAATCACAGCTTCATTTTGTAGCCACCAAAACTTAGCTTCTCTACTCAGATAGTAAACTGCATGGTTTACCTTAGAATCTTTTAGACACTCAACTGCCCCAAACAACTTGTTGAACTCTCTCAGCTATCCCTCTAAAACAGTTAGATTGGGTTCTCCTTAGTAAGTAGGCAACATACTTTGAGCAATTTTCTTGAAAAGTTCTCCAGCAGGGTCGCCTCCATGCATTACCATTTCCTCGAGTAGCTAACAGTTCAGCCACAGTAGGTAATTGCCTCACAACATAATTCAGCTGATTCTTGTTACGTTAAGCCATCCTATTTCTCCTGTAGAGGGAAAAGACCTTTATATTAAAGTCTAACTCTAAGCTAGAACAACACAAAACTTATAACACAACATAAAAACACTTTCTCAATTCGTCTCACAAAAGAAACTTCCATTCTTTTTAGAGAGATTGATTCAGTTAGTTTTGATTGTTTATACAACCATCCAAGTATAATAAAACACACAGTTAAGAAAAAAAATTCCCTTGGTTTTGCACTACTTAAGACATCACTTCAAAGGAAGACAAGCTCACTTATTCCTTTCTTTCAATAATGGTTCTTAAATGCTTAGTTTCCTAAAAATTCCTTATGGCTTACTGCCACTTATTCACAAAGAAAATAACAATCTAAAATTTTAAACATCCTAGACATCAACAATAATAGACAATAAAAATTGAAACTAAACTCATGTTCATAACAAAGCCTCTAAACATTAACATTATTCTTCTAGTCCCAAGATACCACATATTTCACAGGTATGAACTCACATCTTCCAAATCTTCCTCAACATCTTCATCCATGTCTTCTTCGGGGTCAAATTCATTTTCCTCTTCTTTAGAATCAATCACTAAGTCCACATACACTAGAATCACTGGATCTGTATTCTCAATCTCATAACATGAACTATCCTTCGTCTCATAGCTTTGAGAACCTGAAGCAGCTTCATTTTCACTCATTGCATCATTCTCTTGATCACTTGGGACTGGTGTGGGTGGGGACTTCTCACCTGCACTTGACTTCATAAACTCTTGCTCCTTCTTTTCAATATAATTAATCTTCCAAGTACCTCGAATCACAACCCTATTGACCATTTCGATCCTTATACTTAACATAATTTGGAAGTCCTCCAATAAAATGAAAGTCATCAAACTTCGCCTTGATCTCCAAGTAAGGTGGACGATTAGGCAAGGAATTTATAATTAAAGCAGACACATGATCGGGTTGGTCCCACTGATTTAACTTCAGCACTGAACTCATGTATGAACAACAGAAACGAATCTTCCATACATACTAAGGTGGACTCCCATAATCCTTCTTCTCCAAGTTTCCCATCTGAGTTTCCTTACTAGGCATATTATCCACTACCTTGGAACAACTCTTAAAATTAATGGGCCATCCTTCCCACACAAAAAATCTAAGTTAAACAGTTCCACAACAACAGGTTTGGTGGCTAACATACAGTTTCTTCTACACATAACTATCCACACAAGCAACACTTCAAAACATGTAATTAAATGCATGAAGGAAAGAAAATAAAGTCTATCCTACATGCCCAAACTTCCTAACCAATTTCACCACATGTTATGAAAGCAATAGCACATAATACATACCAGAATTCCTTGCATACCTGCACATGTAAGTAATTTAAAACCTTTTATTATTCAAAACTTTATATTTTTAGAAAAATTTCCAATTCCAATAACATTTTAAAATAATAAATTCCTTTTTCCAAAACAAAACTTAGGGTACCCCAAAAGAAAAATATTATTTTATTTTGAAAACTAAGCTCTAGTAACCACTTTGAAACACCGTGGAATTTCCTAAGTTTTCTCCTTTAGAATTTCAGGAAATATGATATAAATACAATAAATATAATTCCTAGTTAACTAGGAAAAGCCAAAGTATTACCATTTCCGTGATAACTGCTAAGGCTTTTTATCAAAGTACTACAACGGAAGTCTTTAAAAACGGAAGTAGAATTTATTCCTCGTTTTTTGCATTCAAAACGTCCAACTTCAAATTCCGATCATCATCTTTTTGTATTCCTCGTTTTTTATGTCTTTTTCTATCATCTTCATCACTTGAACTTCAATAAATAAGCCTCCTAGGTTTGTGTGAACTTCTTGAGGATTCTTCACTATCAGAGCTTGAAATTGAATCATCAAATTTATTGGATTTCTTTGAACTTCTAGACTTGCTTCCAACGAATTGCTTGACTTCCTCAAACATGTTGCGCAATTTGTTAATTTCATTATCTCTATGGAGTTCTTTGGCTTCATCTAAAGTCAAACCTTTTCTAAAGTTTTGAAGGTTGTCCTTCTTCCATGATCAATTTGCTTGAGTATTTTTGAATTTGCCTCTCAATCAGAGCACCAAAGTGGATGTGAATTTTCGTGTAACAAAAACTCACGAAGGATTGTTAAACTAAATTCATTAATTTCTAAAGGCTGTGCCACCAATATCCTTGAATTTAGGTTGATTAATTAGTATTTGGTTAAAGGCAAAGCACCCTCAAAGCCACTAATCAACCCACACAGAAGAGTATAAAGGTATATCCACCAACTCTTATAAAAATCGGAATTTTTGTTTTCTGAGCAAAACAAATAAAAACTTTAATCAGTCACAAATACATAAGATCTTTTACAATTAAATTGATGGATATTTATAGTCATAGCCATCAACTAAATCCTATTAAACATTTCAACAACTGTAACAAATCCTGAACAACGTAGAAACACCCTTGTAAGGTAAGGAAAACAACAATAAAATAATATCCAAAAATCCGGATAAACACTTGAGCCACAAGCTTTGCGTTCTTTGAAAATTTGAGCAACAACCTTCTAATTTAGGAAATTAATCTAATAAACTAACTAACCAATTAACAAACACAACTATCCACCCAAAAATCCTCCAAAAAAACGGACAACAATGTTGCCCAACAACCAACAACACACTCATAATTCCCTCCACAATGTTGTTCGTTTTTTTTACCTTAGTTGTCTTGATTTTTGTTTCAATCTTCAAGAAACCTATCAAGATTGAATCTTTTGATCAAGAAACCTTCAAGGTTGCATTTCCCTTGAATTTTAGAAGATTATGACGGATGATACACTCCTAAGAGTCCAAAGTAATAAAGCCTAAAATGGAAAGAATCCTATCAAGTGAAATAGGAGAAACCACATAAGACAAACCAACTTATTCCCCTTATTCCACCATTTCTTTCCCTTGATTTGGGTGAACATTTTAGGTTTGTGTGACCATACACACACAAATCCTAACCTTATATGCACACATTAGACTTGAGTGTCCATATGCAATCAATTTTCCCATGGTTGCATCCTTTCTTACAGCTTCAATCAAACCTTCGAAGTTATGATCATCTGTACTTGTACCATTTACCAATATTTAGGGACATAAAGATATGATACTTGACACAAGAATTTATTGTGAGAAGGGTTAAAAGAATTAAGGTACTATACGAACTATAAGTTCATAACTCAATGTGCTCATTTAATATAACCTATATTCCCTTCGTCATAAAATGTTTGTTATGGTTGGATTCCTTTGTAATAAAATATACAAGGAGAGAGAAACTGATTGGATAACCAAATTTCATTCAAGAACGAAAATCTAATATCTGATATCTTAGATATGATATTCAATATTAATATTCCAGTATCCGATATCTGTAAATCAATTTAAACTACATCAACTATAAACAAGTACTACATTAGAGCTCTATCAGACTATAATCATCTTTTTTACATAAATTAAACCTTGAAAACACAACGCATCAAGCATATGGATAGATCAAGTGAGCAAACATCAACCAATTGAAAAAAGAAAAAGAAATTTCTAAAGGTAAGAGCTATGTGAGGTTCTTTTTTAATTATACCTAGTAGATACCAACTACTATGGTATTCTCAATTCAAAAGTTTATGACAGAAGGCAACCTATTTATACAAGTTATGCAAGTTAAACAACACACATGTATTAATTGTATTGATTACCATTTTTAATTAATTAATACCTATGGTTCATTTTAATTGCAACAAAACCAAAATTAGTATTTTTTTTTTAAGGAAAATTTATTTTATTAATGTAACCAACTATTTACTATTTTTATAGGTTATCCATTGGCTACTACTTGTTTTTTATGAAGAAATGTACGTTAATTTGTTTAATTATCAAATATGAAGTCATACGCCATAAAGTTAGTATAGCAGACATTGCAAGCAAATTAAGGGAAAATCGCTTGCGTTGGTTCGGACGTGTGAGATGGAGACTTGAGGGAGTCCCGGTGCAATGAGTGGAAGGGTGGGATCATGGAAAACTCAAACCTAGTAGCGGGAGAACAAAATGACTTGATGGGAAGGGGTTAGAAAGGATATGAAGCTTTTAGATTTACAGAGGAATGGGGTTCTTGATCGCAGGGGATGGAGGAGGAAAATTTATGTGGATGACCACATAGAATGATTAGTGTTGGTTCATCTAGCCGACCCCAATTTTGGGATTAGGGTTTTGATTGATTGATTGGAATTGATCAAAATAATTATTTGATTATTGTTGATTCATTTAAAAAATCAAACCATTCTTTTTCTACCATATCCCAACACCAATAACACCATACAAAGAGTACCACGACACCCTCACTAGGCCAACCCGGTTATTCATTAATACCATCCTCAAATTACAAATAGTGAACATTTCCATCCCCATCACCAACATGTATCACTCAAACCATCCATGAAAAGATACCCACATTAACAATAACCAACACCGCCCATTGAACACCATATAGCCAAGCCCATCACAACACATTGAACATACAAGAAATCAAACCCAAAAAACTCCACCTATTGAATCGCCTATTCAGATATACAACCAAAGACCCAACCCCGAAAACCACCAAACCTAACTGCAAATAGAAAAGGAGGACAAAAGGAAAAATTATGGTGGTTGCCACCCTTCGTCGGATAGAGGAAATAAGAGGAAAGTGTCACTAGTGAGACTAGTAAAGAGATGACATAACAAAGAGAAAAGTGGGAAAAGATAATGAGTTTTGTGGGTAAACCAATTTAACCTAACATGCCTACTAAGATGAAAGATAAGTTGGATTTTTTAGATATCTAGTGGAATTGGAGATTGATGGTGAATTGCTTGAGTTTATTTCCTTTGAGAATAAACATGTGGTAGTAATGCACCAAGCTGTTACTTATGAGTGGAAGCAAATTAGATGTAGTGGCTATGGAGGAATGGGACATAAAATAGAGAATTGTGTGCTTAAGAAGGTAAGGAAAGTATAGAAGCTTAACAAGATTCGGTCTCAACCTTTTATAAAACAGGCTGGACATGAAAAGGAGGTGCAAAAACCTGCTCGAGAGGAAATACCATCTATAGCTAATCCAATGGTTACTCCTCTGAGATTCTCAACGGTTCCAGTCATAGGGCTACTTGTGGGATGGAGAAAAGGGCTGATATCAATCATCAGTATGGAGAAAAATCTGCAGGAAATGTGGAGAGCCATATTGGTATAAGTGTGAATGGTGAGCAAAGTAGTGTGGAAAGGACCTTAACTTGGGGCTCAACACATATTAGTGATAAATAGAGTGGCTGTATGGAATTTTAGAGGCTTGAACAAGCCTCAAAAGTAGAGGGAGATTAAAACCTTTATAGAGTAATAAAAATGGACAGTGTTATTTACTAGAGATAAAGTTGACTACTGAAAATTTTCTCATTTTTTCGTCATGCTAATTGGAGAAGTGTGTTGGTTCTCTGCTATCTGTAAAGGGCAGACCTCAGAGACAGGTGGTGCAAGCCTGTTATGCAGGTGATATGAATCAACATAAAAACATTGATGGTTTGGTGGAAGCATCTAAGAATGATGCAATCATGGGTGAGTGAGTAGCTTATGGTGATACAAGGCTCTTGGGTGCATCAAGGGCATGTATTTACGTGTGCGTGGTTGCATGCAACTAATCCACACACGTAAATAAAGGAAAAATGGTGGAAAATTGAGGAACAAGTTGGTTTCACCTATGGGTTTTCTCCCACTTTACTTGATAAGGTTTTTTCACATTTCAAGCTTTATTACTTTGAGTCATAGTTGAGTATTATTCATCATTTTCTACCTAAAGTTCAAGGGAAATGCATTCTTGAAGGTTTATTGATTAAAATATCTATCCTTGCAAGGTTTCTTGAGGATTTCTTACAGTTCTTGAAAATGGCGCAAAAAAAGCATCATCATGGGCGAGTTTTGGGCACGATTTTGTTGGTGGTTGGGCTCAATTAAATTTATGTATTTTTTTAGGGGAAATTCATGGATAATATTTTTTGTTAGTTTATTAGTTTGTTACTTATGTTGTTAAGATAATTTCCTAAATTAGACAGAGCTTGTTACCAAATTTCGGACTACACAAGGATAACAACAACCTTGGATCCAAGGGTGATCCGGTTTTTGGGAAGTTAGGATATTTCTTTTGTTTTGATTTGTTTCCTTATTTTTTAGGGTTGCTAGGACATTGTTAAAGGTTTGTTAGGATATTATGCATATAAATATCATGTAACAAACCTTGAACAAGACAGATTTTGAATAATAAACACTTTGTGTTCGGTTTTATTGTTTGTGTTTTAAACAAACATTGTGAGGAAATTCGTTGAATTTTCGTTGTGAATTGGTGCTTACACTTTAGTTTCACATGTGAGGATAGTTTTAAAAGTTGAGGGTTCTTTGGCTTTAATCAATTCATAAAATTATTCGAAACTAATTCCAAATTCTTGGTGCATTGCTTTATAGAATTTGTTTCTAAATCATACTTGTTGTGAGTGGAGATTTTTCTATCCTTATTCACATCTATAGGGTGTTTTATAATGTATGGACTTAAAGGAATGGAACTGTTTGGAATGGAGAAGTTAGTAGACTAGAAGTTTTCATATAATCTATGTTGAAGAATCTGTATAACAGAATATCTATCATCATGCCAAAGAGGGTGTCTGTTTCAGATAAAAACTAGTTTACTAGGATTATGCTAGATGATAGAGAGGCTGATAGGTAGTTTTTGCTGTCTAGTTTGGCTGGTAGCTAAGATAGTTTTTGATTGAGGTGCTTAGTAAGCATCTGCGTACTCTTGCTTTGCTATTAATACAATTTTGACCTTGCTTTGAAAAAAAAAGAGAAAGTTGGTGTTTATGGTGGTGCTAAGTAACGAGAGAGAAACATATGTGGTGAAGGGGGTGGTGAATGGTTAATGAGGGCTTTGTATTTTTTTTTACTTTAATTTTGTTCTTGAATGTGTTAAAACATTATTAGCCAAATTTCAAAGAGAAAAAACATTGCCAACCGGTTTAATAGTCAGTAAGTTTTGGGTACCTTTCCTTGCAAACACTTTAATTGTTAGTAGTTGGAAACTATAGGAATAACTCATAATCGGAACCTATAAATCTGAAAAGCTTATAATTGGGCCCTTTCCTTTACTAATTGAAACCTACAAATCGGAACCTATATAACAGCAGGGTTATTGTGGTTAATCAAGGGCAAAGTTAAGTAACAAAATAATTGCACCAAAAAAAAAAAAAAGTAACATAAGGATGCCCAATAGGCAATGACAAAAGGTCAAGGGTACCATTTGGAAAATCACATTAAAGTTTGACTGGGCTAAACTACAGTTGATATTAATTTCTAAAATAATTGACATTATTGTTTCAAAACTATTCAATTATCTATACATACCAATGCATAATGACTAAAAGAACAGTTTCAACATTCAACCTTCATTATCCCTCAATAATAACAAAAAGAGCTATCTTCATAATTTCCAGACAAAACTAAAGCAAAGCCTTCCATGAAACTCGGAAAATCGATAACAAAAAGTGTAAAGCAAAAGGGAAAATATACAAGTAAAGAAATAAATAGATGCGATCTCATGTGCACAGCAGGTTTTTCAAAGACTTCCCCAACTATCCTGACATCGTTCACCAATTGTATTCAAACCAAAACATTTTTTAGTAGAATTTCAATTTCATAAAATTTTTTGGATTGGGAGTACAGCTGTACCACAAAGATCTCCCTAGATCCGACCACTATTCCCATACCTCTTAGAAAGCACCTTGCAAGCCCTTAAAAAAAGTAGACTCAACTGGTTTTGCACTAATTCAATACCAGAACAAATGAGTAACCACAATATATATGAAAAGAAACAAGTTCATTAACAAAGTCAGAAACTCACAGTCACAATAAAAGCGTCATATAGTTGTTCTTTGATAGTGTTGTTCGACATAGAAGACACTGACCAATTTTCAGATATAAGGCCCCCCTTTTGGCTGTATGACAATGACAACACCTTGCACTAGAGTTTGAGTTCATCTTTATCAAATTGCTTAGATATGCTGTCAACAAGTCCTTGGAGAAGATAACTTAATCAGTAAACAAAATAGATTTTTATGTAGTTGCTTAGAGAGCCACATCCACATGCCAAATTAGCACATCTTACATGCAAGCTCAAGAAGGATGGTTGGACAAAGACTCCTTTAATGTCACAATCTAAGCAAGAAGTGTATCCATTGAAAGCATGCTGTTATTTCGATTTTCATTTATCTAATGCTGAAAAAGTTGGATAACCACAAGTTCATTATTACTTTATGTTTGTTTCTGACCACAAGTCTCTTCATTAATCTTTTTCTTAAGAAAAACAGTTTATTGTCGCTGAAATAGTAATACCCTTTGTTCATCACCATCATCATCATCGTCACAATCAAAACCTTAACCCCAAAAATATGGGGTTGAGTATATGAATCAATACCCATCCCATATAGTCCACATTAAACCCAAAATAATGGGGTTGACTACATGAACCAATACTTGTCCCATATGTCATCCACATAAATCCTTGTTCTGCAATCATTCCTATCCAAAGCTGATAAGGTTGCAAAACCCACCTCGTCATGTCCTTTTGAACTCTTTCCAACCAAGTCATCATCGGTGTACCTCTATTTCTACAGATATCCATGTTATCCCAAGCCTCTATCTTTCTAACTGATGCATCTCCTAATGTTCTTTCCACATGCCCAAACCAACATAACTGGTTTCCATAACTTATCCTCAATATCTACAGCTCCGACTTTCTTCTTAGTATCTACATTTATTATTTGACCCTCAAGGTGTTACCATACATACATCTCAATATACAAATTTATGCTACACCCAATTTCCCAATGCTCCTCAGTTGCAACATTCTTACCCATATAATAAAGACCCCTTTGATACAAAGAAATTATTTCAGATATAACGAAAAACAACAAGCTCAATACATGTTATATTCAACAAGTTACTAAACAAGTCAGGAGTCTAAAGCTAGAACAAATAGAACATAAAAAGAAGCATATTGGCATTAAAAGCTATGGTTGGTTCAAATTTATGAAATTAGGTACAATAGGGAAAAATGTATAAATGTTTTTCTCACTTAAGTGGCACAAAACGGTACATAAGGTGATACGAAAGATAGATTCTAACACCTGCATTCCACCTTGAAAAGAAAATGAACCACATACACGAGGCTTATTTGTAGAAGATTGCCTTTCTTTCTTGGAGATCAATTTAGTTTGAAATAACCCAGCAACTAATCAGCTAAACCTGGTTAGGAAACAGAATATGTATCACAGATTAGAGTTACATAGAATAATAGAAAGGCCAATATAACTTATTAGAGCTACTACTGCCAGAAACATGTTCTGTATTTTAAATATAATAAATGCATTTGCAATTTTAGCAATAGATCACAGCCAGAAACCGTTACCGCAACCACAAATGTTTTTTCTTCCTTGATTTGGTAAAAGCATTTAGTTCATGAAGCACTGTAAACTACTATTTCACGTAACAATTTTACTACAAAAGTAAATTTTACAATATTTTACACATCCAAAACATCTTTTTCAAAACATGGCAGGATAATCGTATCTAGAATGATACTCAAGACAATGATGCCATATTGGCCAAAATTTGGAATAGAGTGTTAGATTCTCCAATCCCTACTCATTCACGACACCAAATCCGAGTCTTTAAAGTTTATTCACTTTATTAAACAACTATTAGCTAAAAACCCTTTAAAAAAATTCAAAATACTACCTCCGTAAAGATTTAGTTGCAACATATACCAAACATGGATGTTGATGTGGCACGCCATATCATGCCATGTGTAAACCTAATAGTGGACCATGTGTCCTATTCAAGAGGAAAATTGTCATATCATATTTAGTCAAAGGACTATATAATTTTATAAAAACGACTACATTTTGCTCTCAAATTGGGCCACGTATTCAATACAAAGGCAAAAACCTAATTCCCTACAATGGGCCAAAGGCCATACATTTAAAAGGCCAACAAGGTCACATGAAAACACAAGCCAATCATTGAAGGACAAGTGTCCCAAAACCCTAGGGCACATTTTGTAATTTTTCCTATAAATACCTCAAAACATGGCTTTGACAGGGCATTCAATACACAAAAAACACAAAAATGCCTTTGAGAAGAGACCTTCTCTCTCTCTACATTTTCTCTCTCTAGTTTTACTTAGCATTAATCTTAATTAGTTTAATCACATTCTTACTTAAGCATTAGAGATGAAAAAATCCTACAAGTATTTTATTTCCTTGTTTTGCAGGACATCTCGGATTAGGAACAGAAGAATTGCAGCACCAATAGCATCCAAGTGTAGTCGTTAAGAACCCCCACCACTATTTCATCTGGAAGCATGGAAAGTCAACAAGTCAACTTCCTGGTTCCTTATGTTATATCTGATGTCACCAATTAGTTGCAACAATTGTCTTTCTTTACCTTTTTGGTTTTAAGTTTTTATATCGACACAATTGCCCCTCTTAACCTCACCACAATACCAACCACCACCATCTCTCGTCCCATCACCTATCACTCCTCTATCACCTCAAGACCGACCACCACTCTTTACTCATCCCATCACCGACCACTCCCCTCTCAACACCGACCACCACTTGATGTTAACATAAGACTACCATTCACATCAAGGTTCATGTTGGTTTTGCCTATGTAAATCGTAATTTTGGGGGTTTTCTTATTTTTGGCTTTAATTGCTTTATTAGTAGTCATAGTTGTTGGTCACACTTGGTATAAAATTCATGGGGATCACATTCTTAAAGGCTTCTTGAAGACATCACATAATTACAAGATTGCGCGATGAAAAAGATCAACGAGTATTTTGTGTATTTTTGTGTAGTTTAGAGTGTCTGGATTTCCTATGACTGTTTCCCATGTTTCTAGGTTGATAGGATATTTATCTATTTCCTTAAGTGGTTAGGATAGTTTCTTAAAATTTTTTGTTAGTTGTTATGAAATTTGGTAACAAAACAGGGCACCCAAGGATTTTTTTTTTTTGGATTTCTTTCCTAGTTTTACTTTGCTTTAGTTGATTTCTTTTGCTAAAATTCTATCATAAGTCTCACGGGCTTTCAATGTTTAGAATATAGAATGTGAATGAATAAATATTATTTTTCTACAATTTCGATTTTGTTAATAGAATTGATAAAGTTTTCGCAATTGTTACTACAAATTGTTTGGTTGATGATTTCCAAATACAAATCTTAGATCTTATGAAACCTTTGGTAGGTGAATCAAGTTCATATCCAAACAAACGCATAAATATTCTAAGTTAAAAAGGAAACACAAATTTTCAAACTGAAATTACAAAAGTCTAAACTTGTTCTTAAACTTATGAGTTTTGTTGTTAACACATTAAAGTTCACATCACCACTGCTCTCTCCTCCCTAAAAACCCACAACTCCACACCGTCAGCTCATATTTAAAATCCTCGCCACTTCTGGATCTTACTTTTGCGATTAGGTGGTGACAGTGAGTTTGAATGTTAATGGTGGCAATTAATGGGTGTTCGAAATTGATGATGGTTGGTGGATAATGGGTTTTGGAATGCGTTCTAATGGGTTCGAATGGTGGGTGATGGTGGTTAATGGGTATTTGAATGTTTTTGGCGGCAATTAGGTGTCCAAATGGTGGTGGCAGCAACTGGGTGTTCGAATGGGTTTGAACAGCGGTGGTGGTTTGGTTCAAATAGTGGTGGTGGTTAAGGTCAAATGGGTTCGAATGGTGTTTGAATGGGTTACTTTATTTTTGAGTGGATGATGCTTGTAGTGGTTGTTGTGGGTGTGTGCGACTTTCTAGGTCGTGGGTGGTTCGAATTCTAGGTTCGTGGGTCTGTGGATGCTCTGCTGGGTGGCTGGTGGTGGTGCTTGTGGTTCTTTGAACATCTAGGTGGGTAGTGGGGTTTTTGTCCGAGTACTTGTAGAGGTGTGGGGGCCAAGGGGTCTTGGTGAGGGTAGTTTAGTAATTTTTCATACTTACAACAATTGCCTAGAAAAATACAAATCCTCAATTGCTGCAACTAATCGTTTGTAGAGGTAGTAGTTGAAACTGATAAACTTTACTATATTTTAATTTTGTTAAATCAATAAACACTTATTGCAATTTGTGTTTCTTTGAAGAAGTGTGACATTTAACAAACTTTTATAAATTGTTAGTTGTATGTTCAACAGGTCATCAAAACGGGGTACAAAATGTAACTCAAATTGAACTTGTAAGTAAGGTTGTACAAAAACGAACACCGGTACGGGTACGGATATAAAACAGGCATGAGAAAATGTCATTGAAAAAACTAAGGATACGGGTACGTAAAATAAAACAATAAGAAAATATATAAACTTTGACATAATTTCAATATAACATAGAGGCAAAAATATCAAATTTAATGATGATAATACGACTATTAAACATAACGATTATTTAAAACCTAAAAATCTTAAACAATTAAACCGGGAAAAATTACTCAAAAGCTATGAGGTACTTGAATGAGATTAATCAATTATGTCAAATTAAATACGTGTGTCAGTGTCGTGTCGGTGTCGGATATGGGGTACGGCAAATTGAAAGTGTGTCCGTGCAACCTAGCTTGTAAGGGATGAGGATTCGGGAACGATTATGAAAAGAATGCATGATAACATCGAATGGACATCATGTGTTGTGCTCTTAACTTTGTTTTTAAATAATACTACTACTACTAATAATAATAATAATAATAATAATAATAATAATAATAAATAAACTAGCCTTTTATGCAAGTGACATGTAAGTTAATATAAAGACTACATAATTTATAAAATCCGTAGGGTGCACCCATAAGTTTTTGTGTTTTTTAAGTTGTACCCAATGTTTTTAGAAATTCTTAGTAGTACCCTTGAGCTAACTAATATTATTAAGTTATGCCCCTTTTAGCTAGTTTTAAATTGCAAATGTGGTTAATTATTTAATCATACTCTTTCAAAGTTTCCGAAGAGATAAATCTAAATCTTTTAAATATTAATTAAAATAATAGAATCAATTAAAACAAATATAATAAAAAATTTCAATGGAAAATTAATTACAAAGGGCACAACTTAGAAAATTAGGTGAGTTTAATGGATGACTGAGAATTTCGAAAATAAAGATTGGGTACAACTTAGAAAACGCAAAAACTCATGGGTACACTTTAGAAAAACCCAAAAAAATATATTAAAATTTTGATCAATAAAAAAACAGAACTTCACAACAAAAGTTTAGTTTTGGCAAGAAAATTAATAAAAATTCAAATCTTTGTGAATAATAATCTTCTGAAATTAATTGTTAATTTTTTATTTTCATATTTTCTAGATTTTCCATTCTTTTGAGTACACTGAGCAAACAAAAATAATCCTTCTCGTTAATATTTATCGCTCCACCAATTTTGATTGTAAAATTAATAAAATGTTGTAGTCAAATAAAACTTTGAATTGATTGAACTTGCCTTTTAATATTATGTATGTTACTACCCATTATTGTGATCTTACAAAAGATATAAGCTAATCAACAAAGATCTTCAAGAAATTATGATTAGCAATGAAAAGAGTTATTAATTTCTTATAGAGAGGATATCACATCGAAGACAAAGTTTGAGAAAAATTAATATTATGAATGATGATTGGTGCGATAGTGTAGGTTACTGATGTATATTTTAAGCACTAACCTAGATTAATACTTAAAATCCGCAAGTGTTATTCCGCTACAACATAAATGATATTAGGTATGACTAAAGTGGTAACACATATTAAAAAGTAACACTTTATAATATGTAACAATTTAAGGTATCACTTTTTTTAAGGTAACATTATAATGTAACATATTTTTATCCATATCACTTCCATTGTAACACTTTTTAATAGGTATTACTTTAACGTAAAACCTATTTGATGAGTAACACGTATGTGGTAACACTTTTTGGTAAGTAACACTTCCATAGTAACACTTTTTTATTTTTTTATTAGGGAAGTGTTTGCAGACACCGTAATTGATAAGCATCACTTTAAGGTACTTTAATTTGTTATATGAGATATTACTTTAAACTTTAGAATATGTAATTATGTTTAGCGATAAAATAACAAATCATTACATAACAAAAGAGCATTTGTCTATAAATTCAAAGCATGTACTCGCAGATTAGTAGCATCTAAGATAGTAATATTTCTTTGGAAACCATAATTTCGTATGTTGTAAAATGAGGTTGTACATATTCAATAGTTTTTAATATGTATACCTTATCATTTTAATTTGAGACAAACTTTTTAAATCTGTCGCCAGATTTATGTCATACATAAAAAAAATACTCTCTACTCAAATCCTCCTATATAATTGTTTTATATACTCACCCTCTACAGTTTGGGATTGAATTAAAAAATATCTGAGATAAATTTACTAAATTAATTTCACCATGGGGTTTTTTATTGACTTGAAAATCTTTTATTCTAACCTGAAAGCACATACTACTGATTTGATTTATAAAAAAAATTGTGAGCTGACACCTATGCGTTGTGACTTATAAAAGAAATGTAACTTGAAGTATATATATTTTGACTTGAAACTAAACAGTTGTGAGTTGATAATTTTTGTCTAAATTAAATTCAGGGATTTTTTTTTCAATGCTCACCGTTTGGGATTTAAAAAAAAAAAAAAAAAAAAAAAACTGACCCTCTAACATATACACCTAAAAACAAAGGGAAAAAAAGGGTTATAGTCTGTAGGTTGTCCAACTATTTGCATAACTCTGTAGCAACGCTCACCCTAAATGCTCTTCGACTAGAGACGAACTTCAACGAATTGGTGTCTGTTATATACTCATCCAATGGTCCAGTTTAAAGCTTAACCTTAATCCATGTGACAAAATATGGGACGGCAGAAGAACGACACATGTCCTTTAGAAAAAACATAGGATTAGGCAGAAAGCCAAGTGGGAGAGAGGAACCCCCATTACACGCCGGGTAATCCTCCTCTCCTCCCTACCAGAGGAAAGAAGAGAATAGTTCTCCACTGTACAAGGGGAAAAACAGTGTACCTTCACTAGTATAAATACCCATGAAAAACCAGAACAAAGGCATTCAATTCACATTTATTACAAGCATTTATTGTGCTCTCTCTCTCTCTCTAACTCTCTTTCTCTCTAAATTATTTAAACCGTTACTTACTTAAGCATCGGAGGGGGATAAATCCACCAAAGATTTATTCCTTTGTGCAAATACCTCAAGGCGTTGGACCTTTGCTCGCCAGGCACACTTTGATCGCCAGGTTCACCAAGGACCACACCACCCATCACACCTGCTAGCTTGGACGCCCATCTTCAACGCCAAGTCAACAAGTCAAATCATTGTCTGTAGCATTATTGTGTGATCTTTGTAATTATGAATCTTTCAAGTTATAAACTTGTGATCATTTGTATTCATACAACATTTGGCACTGTCTGTGGGGAAGACACATAGTAATGGCAGGCAATAATCAATTCATGGACTCAGATGAAAACTTAATAGATAGCAGCTCACCTAATCAGACAAGAGTACCAGAACAGTCAGAAGCAGCCAATGGACAAAGGGTAACCATGGACCAGCTGCACGCCATCTTGTCTCGCTTCCAGCACACCATAGTTGGGGCTGTGGAGGATCAAGTAAAGAAAACATTAAAGGTTACGCAGCCAGAGGCAACGCCTAGCAAACAGGCGAGTGCCAAAAGGAGGGAAATGTGTCGGCGAATCCTGGGTAGAACCAAAACCCCATTCAGAGCAAGAAGGGGGGAAATATTCAATAGAACGTCTGGAAAGGAAAGAAATCAAGAGGTAGCTCGCTAGGTGCCAGAAGCTCAACCTTCTGACGAAGAAGGCGAGGAGCGACAGAGGGTTAGGAGGAAACCCACTCAACCGTATGTCCCCCAGAACGAGAGTGTGGTAATATCATGAAAAACGTCCTTCTCTCTGGCGATCATGGCAGCACCAAGGGAATACAAAGTCAAACCACCAATCATCGAGGCTTTTGATGGCACATCTAATCCTGATGATCATGTTGCCACATTCAAGCATGCCATGTTGCTACAAGGAGCGGATGATGCTACTTGGTGCAAGCACTTCCCAGCCACCTTAAAGGAGGTGGCACAAAAATGGTTTGGGAGTTTACTTGATAATTCCATAAACAACTTCATGGAGCTGAGCATCCTCTTTTGCCATCACTTCATGGCAAATAAGCAAGAAAAGAAGACCAGCATGCATCTAGGCAAAATTTCACAAGGGCATTCCGAAACCTTGAGGAATTATGTACAACGATTCAACTTGGAAGCCTTACAAATTCCAAGCTTAAACGAAAATGTGGCGTTTGATTGTTTCTTTCGGGGACTGAGGGAAGAAACGTTGAAATTTGATATTGTTCGAAAGGATATAAGGGACCTTAAAACGGCCTTGAAAGAGGCAGAATCTTTCATTCATGCAACAGAACTCTGCTCCACCACCAAAATGAAACAGTAGTTTGAGGAAAGATGAGAAAATATCCCCAAAAGGAAGGAACGAAGGGCGGAGACCTGCTCTATTGCCCCAGCTAAAAGGGAGGATAACAACAAGTTCAAGCGGAAAAGGGAGGTCGCCTCTTATGTATCTCCCTATGAGTATAATAAGGAAATTGGGGCAATTTTGAAGGAAGTGGGCCCAAAGTTGGGAATTCAGATGCCCGCCCCCATGAGAGCACCGGCGGAAAGTAGGGACAAAAAGAAATTTTGCCACTTTCACAAAGATGTAGGGCACTACACCAACGAATGCAAAAATCTGAGGAGGGTCCTTTATGACCTGGTATCCCAAGGTAAATTGGGGCCATACCTTAGGGGAAACAAAAAAAGGGAGGAAAGGAGCAACCATGAGAACTGTGGGTATGACACCCCGCCAGATGTAGTGGCGGTTATCTCAGGAGGATTTGCAGCTGGGGGGCCGACCACGAGGGGAGGCAAGGATTATGTCCGGCAGCTGAGTCAGGTATACACCTCCACATCAGCAAAGGCGGAAGGAAAATTCCCGGAGGTATGCATCTTAGAGGAAGATAGGGGGAGCATACGAACACCACATGATGACCCCATGGTAGTTGAGTTGAAGGTCACCAACCTGAAGGTACGGCGGTTCCTGATAGATACTGGAAGCTCTACCGATATCATCAGCCTGTCTTTCCTTGATAAGTTAAACTATGCAAAGGAGGCATTAACCCCAATTCATCACCCAATATATAATTGGATTTGGGGGAGGTGTCATCCATCCTGTGGGCAGTGTCACTCTTCCTTTGCGGTTGGGGGATAAGGTAAACCCAAGGAATATGTTTGTAAGGTTTTTGGTAGTTCGAGATCCCATGGCGTACAATATTATCCTTGGGCGACCAACGCTGAATGCCGCCAAGACAGTCATAGTGCCACATCTAATGATGATGAAATTTGAGTGTGATAATGGGTCTATCGGATCGATACATGGCGATCAACAGGCCGCCAGGGAGTGTTATTTAACTACTCTCAGGCCCATGAATCAAGGAACTCCAGAAGGCTCCGCGCCATCAAAAAAGAGAAAATTGGAGGACAAAGTAGTTGAATTATTGGCAGTAATGAGTCTAAATCAAGGCAGTAAACCTGTAGCCGCCGATGAGCATGAAGATTTTGTGTTAGATGAGAGCCAACCAGAAAGAGCGGTGAAAGTTGGTGATAAGGCTATCGCACACCTATCAAAAATAAACCAAACGACACTAACTAATATAGCTAGGGAAGTAAGGATCGAATCCTCAGGGAAGCAATTGAACTCTATTAGTTCTAAAAAGCTTAAACCGTACAAAGGGCCTTGGTTGAGAAACGCTAATTAACTAAATGACTACTAATTAACTACTAATCAATTACGGGAGATAACGAAGATTAAAACCAATAAATTAAGCCTAGGGTCATTCGGGTCACCAAGAACAACTAATGGATTCACTAACAAAGACGTTCAATCTCACAACTATCGTCAAATTAGGGCTCACTAATTCTCTCGAATCTAGACTCCCTCGAAACTCATCTAGCGGCTCTCGCTCATGCCTAGACTAATTCCGCCTATTATTCAGTGGTCTTATTGTGGTATTTTTACCTCTCGGCATCAAATTCAACAATTACCAAAATTACAACTAAATCTGCGCACAATTCAATTGTAACCGAAAAATCCAATAATAGGAATTTGACTACTAATCGCGGAATTGAAACAACCTAATTTAATTAGTCCATTAATTAGTCAAGGCTTCCCTAACCCTAGAAATTTGACTACTCACTCATGAACATGAAAATTAAAGCAAACTTAATTATAAAATTCATAATTGAATTCATAAAGTAATTAATAATTAAACTAATTAACATCAACAATTAACTAAGTTAATTAGACTAAAGAAACTAAAAAGCATAAATTAAACTAAATAAAAAGAATAAAAGTAAAAGAATTACCAAATTGAAGAATAAATCGAGGAACTTGAATTGAATTGAAAATTATTGTTGAGAACAAAAATCCTAATCCCCCAAATTAATTTGAGAGAGAAAAAGTGCTTAAAATAAAACCTAAAAGTCTAATTCTAAATTATGAAAGGCCTCCGCTTGTTTTGCCTAGAAAGTCGTGCCTTTAGTACCCAAAATTGGGCTTACAAAGTCAAAGTACGAAGAAAATAAAAGAAAAACAAATTTCTGGAAAAACGCTGATGCGGGCGCACAGGAGTTTTGTGCGCCCACATCAACCCTCCAGAAGCCTTCTTCAACTGATTTTCTATTAAAATGCGGGCGCATGGTAATTTTATGCGGGCGCATTGAGTCTTCAGAATAGCTTATTTTCTTTCTTTTCTTCTTATTTCTTCATAGTTTCTTCATGACTTGTTTCCATAACTTTTTGGCACGAATTCCCATGCATATGTCATTCTCGTTCCGTCCAAGCTTCCCAGCTTCCTTCCAAACCTCGGTTTCTGTGCTCCTGAAAATACAAAACACACCAAAACCGAGCGTAACAATCACAAATGATACAATCAAACTAAAAAACTCTAAAATTGCCGGAAAACAATCAAACTTGGCGAAACACTTCAAATTAGCTAAAGAACACCAAATGAGCTAAAATCAAGCCAGAATCACAACCATTAGGCATAAAATTGGCCCGAAACAAGGGGAAAAACACAATAAAAACCACACATATCAAATTCCCCCATGCCAAGCCTTTGCTCGTCCCGAGCAAAGATAACGAAATGACTTTCACCCCATAAAAACCATATGCATCACAACTCAAGGACCCATCCGAGTTTACTAAGATCAAAGCAAGTCAAATGCTGCACATTCCTAAGCAAAAGTCAAACAAAGCCAACCAAGCAAGTTTAATGAATTGATGACTAGAATAACTCACGGGTTGTCACTCCACACAATTGAGCATCTAACAATGTAGCTCACCCTCACCACCCAACCTTAAGGAAATGGAATGCAAATGCAATAGTGTTTATATGCAAGTTTTGAGGAACCAAACCCACATCTCACACCTCATGCAAGTGTTTAAAGGTATACACTCAATCCTAGAGTCGACTCGAAATGCAATTAATACTCTATGACCTTGCCAAAGGGCTCTTCCACANAAAGACTCTTCCACAATCAACCAAGGCATGCACATGAAGATCAAAGAGGACTTTATAAGCTTGTAATGTAAGGCTAGGGTGAAAGGTAAGATAAATTTGGGATAATGTGGCTGAAAATGCGGGGTATACGCATATAAAACATCGGAGACTCACCAACACATCATACAATAACATCAATGTCTCCTGAACAGGCTATCGCACACCTATCAAAAGTAAACCAAACGACACTAACTAATGTAGCTAGGGTAGTAAGGATCGAATCCTCAGGGAAGCAGTTAAACTCTATTAGTTCTAAGAAGATTAAACTGTGTAAAGAGCCTTGGTCGAGAAGTATTGACTAGCTAACTGACTATTGACTAATTACTAACTAATTACTGGAAATGACGAAGAATTAAACTTGCTCGTACCACGATGCAAAAGATAAACGAATGACTTCAACCCCATAAAAAACACATATGCTCACACTGCGGATCCTTCCGATTTACTAAGATCAAAGCAGGTCAAATGTCTACACATTCCTACACAAAAGTTCCAATCAAAGCCAACCAAGGGGCAAGTTGTAATGAATGGGCAAGAAATGGAGAATAACATCAACGGTTTTCACTCCCAACAATTGAGGCTCTACTAATGTATCTCACCCTCACCCCCCAACCATAATAAACTTAAATGCGTATGCAAGGTGTTAACTGCAAGTTTGAGGACCTGACCCACATCGTCACACGGGAGAACCTTCATCAAGGGTTTAAGGGTATACACCTCACGCCTAGAGTCGACTCGAAATATGCAATCTAAATACTCTAGACGAGCATGAAGAAAGACTCCTTCCTCCACAATCAACCAAAGCATGCACATGAAGATCAATGAGGGGGACTTTGTAAGGGCGTTTAACGTGAGCTATGGAATGTGAATGTGTATTGAGCAAATTTGGTATGATTTGGCTTAAAATGGCGGGTGATAAAAAGCGCATACAAAACATCGTAGACGTCACCAACACATCATACAATAACATCATTCTCCACCATCCAGATGCCAGATTCCGGAACCGGACCAATCGAAACTTTCACTTTTCATTCACTCACACCTTAGTTTCCTTCACATCACAAATGTAAACCGAATTCAAGCTTTTCTTCATCTTAATGACTTTCAAATTTTCACTAATTCAAGCATCGTTTTCTCTTTTTTCCATTGTTTTTCTTTTCAAATTTCTTTTTTTTTTGTTCTTTCTTTTTTAGTTTACGACTCTAATAGTTGGGCCAGTTCAGACCAAACTATACGACACGTTCATGAACCGGATCCGAAATCGACATTTAAAACCACATATTGTGTTTTAAACACATTCCAGTCATTGGTAGCGCACAGCCGTAATGTGAAACGTTGATATAATCCCTGTACAGGTGCAAAATTTTTCATAATTTCACCTAATCCGTTCCAACACAAAAAAACAGCACCACAATCAACACACGTAACACCACCATATGAAGACCCCCCCCCAACAAGCCTTGGGCAGTACAATTGTTAGCAAATAGCCAATGAAGGCCAAAAGGGTGTCATGTGGTGTTTAGGTTTTTGTGATGGTAAAGGCTTAAGTCATTAACGAAGCAGTATCAAGTGTGAATGTAGAGATCTTTCGAGGGCGAAGGGGAATGTAAAATTCCTAAAGATACTTTTACTGGAGAGAAGCTCTAAAAACCACTTGAATGGGCCTCCGATATTCATGCCAGAGGGGACATGCAACACAACTCAAAGTTAAAAGTTACCGTGTCCAAAAAAGCACTCACGGATCATAAGTGCCCATGTCACATAGCACATTAAAGCATGCAAGGAGTAAGGGCATACCATTTAATGTTTTGGCCTATAAGCACCACAAAAGGTGGCTCAAAAGATCCTCCCACCTCTGTGGAGTACAGCAGTTAGTCCCAAACAAAAGCAAGCCAGGTTCGACAAGTTGGCAATGCAAGGACAGCTAGGGACGAAAAGTTTAAGAAGACTAAGTCATGCCCTAGATAGAATCACATAGTACACTACGGTAACCAAAAATACAGAAGAAATCATGAATTTTTCAGAAAAAGATTAAACAAAGGGAGTACAGTGAAAAATTCAACTCAAACGAAAAAAACCCTTAAAGGGACGATCAGCGTTAGCCCAAGGAGGGGGGTGGAAGAGGGGGGAGGAGGGTCACAATACGAAATTCTCCTCTGAGACGGCTAACTACAACAACTGACAAGCACGATAGACTAGAAAACAGTTGACAATTTTTTTTTATGGTCAATGTAAAGCTCCCGGGCCATTAACGGACGGTCCAAGACCTACCGATTATAACGGTCCCGTTTTAGAGCAATAACTACACAAAAAAGCAATGAAAGAAGAGCGCCATAATTCGAGAACACTATTCGCAACACATACAGAGGTACAATAGTGCGAAAAAAGGAGAGCGAGTGAGTTAGGAACATCTCAACCCAATGTAAATCAAACAAAATGGTCGTAAGTTCCGAATAGTCCCAGATCCTATCCTCTGGCGTCCGATTGGTCAAGAAAGAAAAGGGTCATCAGGGAAAAAGAAACAAAGCCACAGTCCAAAAAAAGAAAAAACAAGAGAAAAGATAGTAAAAAAAAAAAAATGGGTGTTAACGAATTTATTCAGGAGCAACTAATAGAGTAACTAATTGTCCGAGATGAATCGCGCCAGCCCACAAGGCCAACACTAGAGCTGTCGGGGCTCCCAACGGGAAATACATAATCAAGAATGAAAATGTGTAAAGATAGGAAGTGAATCGTGCAGGACTCCTATTGCTAGTGCCCCGGAGCCACGAGCTATAGGAGTTTTGGGGAAAAAACTGGGGAGTGGGAGTAGTGTGTTTAGAAGGGGTATAGTTGAGGTATGATCCACTTAGGGTCCTACTTGGGTTGGGCCCATTAGGGTGGTAGGTGTAATGGTTGCACGTGACCCTGATGCCACATGATGCATGTGCTCTCGTCTCGATCCATTGATCCCACGGCTGGCAAGAGGTGATCGTACATCCATGAGGTCAAGTGAAAGGACCGCAAGTAACATATCGGGAATCTAGTCTATCGAAAAACCGGTTGTCTCGGTAATTGCTCGAAGACGGAAGCAGGCTTTTCAATCCTGATCGTAGACCTCATGAGTGTTGTGGCATCTTTTCGTGCCAGGCGGTTTCATCATAGGGGTCATAATCGTAAATTCGCCGCCGGCTGGGGGATGTGGTATGGAGTAAGGGGTACGGAGCTGGGTTGTGATAGATGGAGGAAAGTGGGGGGAGTGTGGATGATCGCTGGAGGTGCACCGACGCGAAAAGCCGCCATGCTGCAAAAACATCGATGACTGGGGCCATATCATAAAAAAGGGCCCTCACTATCTCAAGATCTCTCAGCATCCTCCCTCCCTCAGCTGGGAAGGATGGTATGTGGTTCTTGGGAATGGCCTCGCATCCATGGGTTTACGCCTTCGTGTGGTAGTTCGCAAGTAGTATGTGGAGGTCAAGAGGCGTTTGGACGGGTAGAGCAGCCGATAAGTTCATGACTCAGGCATATCCATACCAAGTACGTGATCATAAGAAGGACCGGCGGCACGGTCTATGAAGGGTATGTTCGCCGTAACCGGCAGTCCCCGGCACGGATGGGGATTGGAGTCCATGGCAGTGGGTTTGTTCCATTCAATGTGGGATGGAACAACCTTCAAATTTCTCTCGGGCGTGCGGATTGACCTTAAAAACTGGTGAAGGAGGGGCCGAACCATGTACTCAGTCCTCGGCACAGGGTACATAGGGCGAGACCCGCGTTTTGGTGGGCAACGCTCCGGCTATCTAGCGAGGGTTCAAGAGTGCTAAGACTGGCAAGGAAAAACCCTTCGTTGGTAGAGTCCGGCGTCCTGATGTAAGTATGGGAAAGTCACCTATCAGTATCTAACCACAATAATCTAAGCTCATCGGATAAGTCACCCCTTGGTCCCAACTGCTCCTTCGGGAAGATGGGCAGTAAAGTTAATAACTGGATTAATGTATCATGAGGGCTGCATGTTGTGGGACGCTCCGATGGTCGCGCTTTCTGGGGTACTTAGTGACAGAGGGGTAGTGGGGTGGAATTACCAAAGGGGAAAAAAGAAAAAAGAGAGGGGGGGAAGGAAAGAACAAAGGAGAACAAAGGAAGGGGGGGGGGGGGGGGGGAAAAAGAAAGAGAGGGCAGGGAAAAAGAGAACGTCAGGCAATAAAAGCTAGTAGGATGGAAGGAACGCACACCGGGAATGCAAATAATCATCATAGGTTAAAGAAGACCAACCGGTGCTCGAGAGCTACAGCGACTAGGTTGGCACGGGTCCCGAGGAATGCTCATTGACTGTTGAAGGGGATCGCCATAGAGTGGGTGCCGAGAAATTGTGAAACTAAACTGAACGCACACCCTGGTTAACATAGCTGTTGGGTTACTGGGGTTGGGCCGCAGCAATGAAATCCCTGAATGGAAGGTAGAGAGGAACTGCCATAGTGAGTTTCCCGGTAAGGTGGGGTGGGTGCCATTGGTGGTCGCCTCAAAACAGAGGTTCCCTGTCAAATGGTGGACTGCCGAGCCATAGCACCCCAGACACGAGGTGTTATCAAGCCAGAGCATTTGAGGCCACTATGGGTCAGATGATCCCATCTCCACATGTGTTGCGTCAAGAATCTGGATAAGAGCGGAATGGGCCAGCTTTATGCAGTCTCGGGGCTGTGGATCTGGCGGCGTGCTAAGGTTGTATGGGTGGCGCTTTGGGTGTGCGGGTCTCCGGAGCTATAACGGGCGGCTGTTTACCCCTAGACCTAGGTGGGAAAGACCTCGGTCCTTTGTATTTTCTCGAGGGTTCGTTGAGAGCTCATGGTTTCCTGAAAATCGAAAATAAAGATTAGAACCATAGGAAAATCGGATAAAACACATAGCAGGACTACTCATGTAATGTTATAATTTCCAATTAGGTACGATTTAAGATAAATTTTCGCATGACCCGTCTATTTTATCGATAGCCAAACAAAAGCCGTAGGCTAACAACAATCACCAAAACTAAACCAATGTTTTTTTACATAGCTGCAAAGCACCAAGAATTCAACATTTTCCAAAGTTTTCAACATAAGTTTAATAGAGCATAATTCTCATGAAACCGCAATTCAACATTACCAACATTTTAAACCTCACTACCAATTCGAAACAACCATAGTTTTGTCAGCAACAATCATACTAAGGGAAGAAAAGAAAAATAACCAAACTTCCATGACATTATCAAATCACAAATTAAGTCTGAAAATTAGCAAGTTAAACTTATAGTAAGTACGATCAACTCAAGCAATCTACACATGTTTCACCATTGTAAAATAGGGCAAATTTTTTTTCTAAGTCCATGACTGGAATTTGAAATTAATACACTTAAACAAGCAATTTAACATCACACAAGCATAAAACTCAAGAAAATCATATTATGAACTTGTAACTACACACCCCTATAGTGTGAACGCCATGAAAATTCAAGAAACTTTTTTAAAACTTGCTTAAAGTTGGATTTATACCTTAATATATGAAGATTGAATTGGAGTAGTAGAAAGAACACAAACACCCAAATAGTCCAAATTAACCCGAATCAATATGCCCCCAAACTGCCCCAACGATTTCGCGCGCCCCCTTGTGCCCCGATTGCAAAATTTCGAAAATTGATTGAGGGTTTTGTTAGAGGAGATGAGAAGTCTTGTTTAAACTTTGGGGTGATTTGGTGAGTATTGAGTGAGCATTTAGAGAAAGAGTTTGTAGGAGTTGAGTTTTAATGGAGTTAGGGGTTTGAGGAAGAAGGAGATGTGAGGTAGAAGTGGGAGAAAAGAAGATGACAGGGAATAAAGACGGTAAAAGGAAAACCAAATTGTCACGGATTTTTGAAAACGTGTTATCGGGCCTTGCTGCCCGCCTAAGTCATTTTGACGCCCGCATCGTTTCGATTTCCCTTCTGGGCTACTGGGGTAACATGCGGGCGCATAAAATACTATGGCGGGCGCATGTTATTTTTTATTAAAATCTCTGGGGTTCTGTGGGTAGATGCGGCCGCATGAAATCCTTTATGCGGGCGCATCTTACTTTTTTCAAAAACTTTATGGGGTTCTCTGGGGGTCAGATGCGCCCGCATAATATCCTTATGCGCCGCATCTGCCCCTTTTTACTTTTTACACTCGACTTATTGTTTCTTTTCTTCTTCTAAAACTTTCTTTTCACTTACCTTGACCCTCACTTAGCATTTTAGGTACGAATTCAACCTAAGACCTCTGGTTACTCAACTACACCTAAATGCACATCAAAAACACAAAACACAGCTAACTAAAAATTACGAAAAAAAAAAACAACAACACACAAAGCAAATAAAAAAGAGTTAAGGGGGGATAGAAAGCTCGGTTTGCCTCCCGAAAAGCGCTTGTTTAGGGTCATTACTTGACCGTGGCTCCGGAGTGTTCATGTGAATCGGGATTGTAGAATTGCACCTCTTCTACTAATCCAACGGCATCACCTTATAATGAGCTTCAATCGTTTGCCGTTGACCTTGAACTTTTCACCCTTATCACATTTTGGACTCAACGAACCCGATTGCTCACCATAGTAACGAAAAGGACCGCTCCACCTGACTTCAGTTTTCCAGGAAACAATCTGAGACGGGAATTAAATAAAGTACCCTATCCACCAACTTGAAACTCCCTTCTCCGATTCTTTTTGTCGTGCCACCTCTTAGTCTTTCTTTATTTTTTTTGCATTATCATGACGCAGCTAAGACGGAATTCACGAGCTCATTAGTTAGGAGTTCGTTTTTCTCCCGCCATCTTGGCATCCATATTCAATTCCTTGACTGCCCAGTATGCCTTATATTCTAACTCAACCGGAAGGTGACATGCTTACCAAAACTAACCGAAACGAGAGGTGCCGATTGGGTTTTGAAAGCCGTCCTATATGCCCATAGCATCATGAAGCTTGTTGGTCCAATCCTTTCTCGATTTTGCAACTGTCTTCTCAGAATAGACTTGATCTCGCGATTAAACCTCAACTTGGCCGCTTGTCTTGTGGTTGATATGCTAGTCCTGTCTATGGTATACACCGTACTTTTTCAGCAGCTTATCTAACCTTTCTCATGGAAATGCTTCCCCCCTCACTGATGACAGCTCTAGGGACTCGACCTAGAAAAAATAACCCTTAAACAACCGCAAAACCGTATTAGAATCACATGGGGGTAGCCAGAGCTTCCACCCATTTAAAACATAATCCACAGCTACAAATATAACGGTTTCCATTAGAGGATGGGAAGGTCCCATATAGTCAATACCCCAAACATCGAAAATTTCAACTTCCAATATACCTGTTTGCGGCATTCGTGCCTTTGAAGATGTTCCTGTTCTTGGCACGAATCACAAGACATAACAAAGCTCTCGCTCCTGTCAAAATCGTGGGCCAATAGAACCCGATTCTAAGACCTTACATCGTTTTGGAGGTCCAGCATGACCTCCATAGGGTGATGAATGGCATGGGGAAGGAACACCGTAACTACCTCCCATTCCGAACACATTTCCTGTATAAACCATCTGCACACTCACGAAACAAGGTTAGGATCATCCCAAAAATATCGTTTAACATCGTGCAAAAATTTTCTTTTCTGCTGATAAGTCAAGTCGGAGGGTAAACACCTCCTACAACATATTAGCAAATCAGCAAACCAAGGTGAATGCACACAAACACGCAAACAGATGTTCATCAGGGAAAGAATCGTCATGGGGGTAGAGATCTCCCACAGCATACAGTATCGCGATAATGGTCAGCTACCACATTCTCTGCTCCTCTATACGCGAATTCGAGGTCAACTCTTGAGCACGCAAATCCATCGAATAAGTCTCGGTTTGGCTTCCTTCTTTCCAAGTAGATATTTAAGACTTGATGGTCAGTAAGACAATAACTTTCGAACCTACAAGATAAGCACGAAATTTATCTAAAGCATAAACTTAGCAAGTGCTCCTTTTCCGGTGTGCATAATTGACTTGAGCTTCATCTAAAGTCTTACTAGCATAATAAATAGCATGCAAGACCTTTCTTTCCTTTGACCTAAATCACACACCTACTGCAAAATCATAGCATCACACATATTTCGAAAGGTAAATTCCAATCAGGGACTGTTAATGTGGTGCAGAATTGTGCCTTTTTGATCATTTAAAGGACTCAACAGTCGTCAGTGAATTTAAATTCAGCATCTTTATCAGCTAATTGGGTTAGTGGTTTGCAATTTTAGAGAAATCTTTAATAAACCTGCGATAAAAACCAGCATGACCCAAGAAACTTCTGACCCCTTTACATTTACGAGGTGGCAGTTGCTCAATTACCTTATTTTGCTTTATTCCACCTCAATTCCACGTTCGGAGACCAAATGTCCAAAACTACTCCTTCATTGACCATAAATGACTTTCCCATTTAAAACCCAGATTCACCTGTTCACACTATCTTTCGAGAACTTTAGTCAAATTAGTCAAACATTTCAAAATCAGAGCCGTAACACTAAATCATCCATGAAGACTCTCCTAATAGATTCTATAAATTCAAAAAAATGCTCATCATGCAACGTTGAAAAGTAGCAGGTGCATTACATAATCCAAAAGGCATCCTACGTATGCAAAGGTACCATAGGACATGAAAAAAGTCGTTTTCCTCCCTATCATCAGGATGGATGGGGTATGAAAGAAACCCGAATATCCATCGATAGATAACAAAATACTTATTCTTAGCTAATCTTTCCAACATTTGATCAATAAAGAAGGGGGAAATGATCTTTTTTAGTTGCAACATTCAATTTCCGTAATCAATACACATCCTCCATCCTGTGACAACTCTAGTGGGGATTAATTCATTTTCTCATTACGAACAACGGTTGTCCCCTCCTTCTTAGGGACTACCTGTACTGGACTTACCCCTGGGAATCAGGTACTGAATAGATAATACCTGCATCTAGAAGTTTATGGACTTCTTCTTCACTACCTCCTGCATGTTAGGATTCAAACGTCGTTGACCCTGGATACAGGGTTTGTGGCTCTCTTCTAATGGATTCTAGCATACAAAAGTCGGACTAATACCGGTCAAATCATCAATAGTATAGCCATGGCTTCTTCTTATGAGCTTTAAGTACACATAAAAGTTTATTTAATTGATTATCATTAAGAGAAGCACTAACAAACAGGGTACAACTTCTTATCATCGAGAAAGCATATTTCAAGTGAGAGGGAGGGGTTTCATCTCCGGTTGAGTTACCTCTTTAACAGAACAAACCTCTTGAGGTAACTTAATAAATCCCGGCTCTCTTTCGAGTTCGATTCCTCACCAGTGAGATCCTGGACTAAAGCTCAGTAATGATTGTACCATCACCTGCATCAACATCAAGACAACCAACAACCTCCAGAGGATCTTTGTAGTAGATCGAGGCATTCATCAAATACCAATTCATCAATGACATCGATGCATAACATGATTGTTCCATCATTGGACTTCTAGAGGCAGCATTCAGATTAAAGGTAACTTTATCATCTCCTACAGACAAGGTCAAGCTACCATTTTTGACATCGATAACAGCACCTGCAGTATGTAGAAAGGTCGACCAAGAATGATCGGATTGTGCATCCTCATCCATGTCTAACACAACCAAAATCTACAGGGATAAAGAATTTCCCGACTCTCACCGGGACATCCTCTAAAATACCTTTAGGGTATTTCACTGCCTGTCTGCCATCTGCGGGTATGTTAGTGACTTTCAAGGCACCCATATCAAGCTTTCTACAAATAACAGTGGCATAACACTAACCCTGGCTCCTAAATCACATAAAGCCTTGTCAATAAACAGGGGACCAATGTTACAGGGAATAGAAAAACTTCCTGGGTCCTTTAGTTTCGGTGGTGACTTGTTTTGCAATATGGCACTGCACTCCTCCCGTGAGTGCTACGTCTCCACTACATTCAATTCGCGTTCCTTCCTGCTCAAATGTCTTTCAAAAACTAGTGTGTAAGTAGGAACTTGTTGATTAAAGTAAATGGAACAGTAACTTGCAGATTTTTAACAATAGCTAAAATTTACTAAAATGGTTATCGTTCTTACTCCTGGTCACCCTGTTCGGAAGGGCAACCTAACCTTTTGATTTGGGATAGTATCAACCGGTGTTTCCTCTACCTTCTCCTTAGGTGCTTCAGCCTCCTTATCTGGAACTGCATCTGAATCTGCGATCCCCTCATCTCCGGTCTTCTCAGCTCCAGCGCCATGACATCAGAATTAACATTATCAGTAGGCATTTTCGGACCTTCATAGCAGCTCCACTCCTCAAGGTAATGGCATTGACTGGTCCCTCGGGGGTTCTGTGATGCCTGTGATGATGGGGGGTGTGGGTGTGATGGAAGGTGGCCTGGTTGCCTTTGAGCAGTTGATTGCGCAATCTGACTATCTTTTTCCAGGTGCTTGTTATGAGCCTGCATCGCCTCCTATTTTTTCTGCATTTGCACATCATATTCTTCAACTCCGAGATTTCTCCACTAGGCTATGTGGCATTGGTGGTGCTGTAGTGGTGGTCTACTAAAACCTGGTGGGTGTGGTGGTACATACTCTTGCATTTGCTGGGGTGGCTGCTGAGGTGGCATGGTTTGCTGAGGATTCTGGACATTGCTGTTGTTCTTGTAAGAAAGTATGGTTGATCCTTCCAGCCTGGATTGTATTTATTAGAGTTGGATTGTTTTTGTAGGCTTGAAAGCACATACTTGTTCTACTGACTAGTGCAAGACTGGGAATTATGACCGAAAGACCACATGAATCACAGAAAGGATCGTGCATCCCGAAAGTGCAGCTACAGGTGATGGGGTGGGGGAGCTGTAGTACCATCTTATCGAGCTTCTGACTTATGGCATTTATCTGTGCAGCTAAACTCTCATACTTATCATCAACTACTTTTTCCCACCTTTTTGGAATGCCCTCTAAGTGCCAAACTGTGATTATGAGTGCAATTTCATCTATCAACTCATATGCAGCATTGACTTCCTGTTCATAAACCGACCCATTAGCAGCAGAATCTAGCAAGGCCCTACTCTCATTCTCCACACCCATTGTAGAATGATTGAACTAGGAACCATTTCTCAAGCCCGTGATGAGGACACTTCTCAATAACTCCTTAAACCGTTCCAAGCATCATATAATGACTCATCTGTCTCCTGATTGAAGTTAGTGATTTGGCTTCTCAATAAGGCAGTTCTCTGTGGTGGGTATTTTTCCTCTGAAAAGCAAGAGCTAAATCCTCCCAACAATTAATTGGCCATATTGAGATCATTCAACCAGGTTCTAAGCCTTGTCTTTTAATGAAAACGGAAACATTCGCCTTCTAATGTAGTCCTTAGAGACATTCATTTGCTTGATATTACACAGTATTGAAGGAAATTCTGTAAGTGTAAGTTCGGATCTTCCTTCAATGTCCCTGAAAACTGATTTCGTTCACCTTTCACAAGAGCCGGTTTCAGTTCAAAGTTAGCAGCATCGGTATCGGGTACTGAATAACCTACCTCAGCCATGACTCCGTACTAGGCAAGGAATAGTCTCTCAATGAACGGGCCGCAGGTGGCGGTGGTGGTGGAGGCGTTGGTCCTCTACCCTGTCCTTCTCCTTCGGCAGCCATTTCAACTTCTAATACCCTTCAACAGCGGATTGAAAGTGAACTCGAAAAACTGAGACAAGTCAGAAACAGTTTCCTCCCACAGATCGGGAAGAAAATTCGCGTCTACTACGTCTCACCGTTTCAGAAACAACCGCTCCGTGCTCAGGAAGATGTAAGTATCAGGCTCGTGGTCGTTTTGCATAAACCTATGAACCTGCACCACAATGTAAACTCCGAGCAAAGATAAAAAGCCCCAAAGAACTAGATAGTTCTTGAGACTACAGAAAAATAAAATAAAACAGTAAAAACCCGACTAATAAATTAAAAATTGCCTCCCCGGCAACGGCGCCAAAATTGAACAGGCTATCGCACACCTATCAAAAGTAAACCAAACGACACTAACTAATGTAGCTAGGGTAGTAAGGATCGAATCCTCAGGGAAGCATTAAACTCTATTAGTTCTAAAATATAAACTTGTAAAGAGCCTTGGTCGAGAAGTATTGACTAGCTAACTACTATTGACAATTACCAACTAATTACTGGAAATGACGAAGATTAAATCAATAACTAAGCCTAGGGTCATTCGGGTCACCAAGAACAACTAATGGATTCACTACAAAGATCGCTCAATCTCACAACTATCGTCAAATTAGGGCTCACTAATTCTCTCGAATCTAGACTCCCTCGAAACTCATCTAGCGCTCTCGCTCATGCCTAGACAATTCCGCCTATTATTCAGTGCCTTATTGTGGTATTTTACCTCTCGGCATCAAATTCAACATTACCAGAATTACAACAATCTGCGCACAATTCAATCGTAAACAAAACCAATAATAGAAATTGACTACTAATTATGGGATTGAAACAACCTAATTTAATTAGTCCATTGATTGATCAGTTTCCCTAACCCTAGAAATTAGACTACTCACTCATATTATGAAGATCAAAAACAAAAAATTGTAAAAACCCTAATTGAATTCATGAAGTAATCAAAACTAAACTAATTAACATAAACAAATTAACTAAATTAATAAACTAGAAAACTAAAAGCATAAATTAAACTAAAATAAAGACAAAATCAGAAGAATTACCAAATTGAAGAACAATTGAAGACTTGAATTGAATTGAATTAAAATCAAGTATTGAATAAACCCTAATTTCCTTAATTTATTGAGAGAAAAAATGCTTAATTCTATATCCTAAGAAGTAATTCTAAATTCTGAAAAGCATAAGTTGTTTTGCCTAGAAAACCGTGCCTAATGTACCCAAGTTGGGCTTACAAAACCTCAGTACAAGAAAATAAAAGACGAATAAAAAGATCGGAAAAAACGTCTGATGCGGGGGCGCATAGGAGGTTTTATGCGCCCGCATCTGACCTCCAAACGCCCTTTCGCTGAAATCCTCTTTAAATGCGCCCGCATAGCATTTTCATGCGCCCGCATCTTGACCTCAGAAGTTCATTTTGCTTCCTTTTCTCTTATTTCTTATAGTTCTTTTAAGGCTTGTTTTCATACTTCTTGGCACGCATTTCCATGCATCTTCATTCTTATTCCT
>PYUH01000015.1:1852501-1912606 GCA_016808085.1 Suaeda aralocaspica | reverse complement strand
TTTAGGGTCATTAGCTTGACCGTGGCTCCGGAGTGGTCAATGTGAATCGGGATTGTAGAATTGCACCTCTTCTACTAATCCAACCGCATCACCTTCATAATAGAGCTTCAATCGTTGTCCGTTGACCTTGAACTTTTCACCTTTATCATTTTGGACTTCAACGAACCCGAATTTGCTCACCATAGTAACTGAAAAAGGACAGCTCCACCTGGACTTCGGTTTTCCAGGAAACAACCTGAGACGGGAGTTAAATAGGAGTACCCTGTCACCAACTTGAAATTCCCTTCTCCTGATTCTTTTGTCATGCCACCTCTTAGTCTTCTCTTTATATATTTTTGCACTATCGTATGCATCTAAACGGAATTCATCGAGCTCATTCAGTTGAAGAAGTCTCTTTTCTCCCGCAAGCTTGGCATCCATATTCAATTCCTTTACTGCCCAGTATGCTTTGTACTCTAGTTCAACCGGAAGATGACACGCTTTACCATAAACTAACCGAAACGATGAGGTGCCAATTGGAGTTTTGAAAGCCGTCCTATATGCCCATAAAGCATCATAGAGCTTGTTAGTCCAATCCTTTCTCGATTTTGCAACTGTCTTCTCGAGGATAGACTTGATCTCGCGATTGGAAACCTCAACTTGGCCGCTTGTCTGTGGGTGGTATGCTAGTCCTGTTCTGTGGTAAACACCGTACTTTTCCAGCAGCTTATCTAACCTTTTCTCATGGAAATGCTTCCCCCCATCACTGATGACAGCTCTAGGGACTCTGAACCTAGGAAAGATGACCTGCTTAAACAACCGCAAAACCGTATTAGAATCACAATGGGGGGTAGCAAGAGCTTCCACCCATTTAGAAACATAATCCACAGCAACTAATATGTAACGGTTTCCATTAGAAGATGGGAAGGGTCCCATATAGTCAATACCCCAAACATCAAAGATCTCAACTTCCAATATACCTGTTTGAGGCATTTCGTGCCTTTGTGAGATGTTACCTGTTCATTGGCACGAATCACAAGACATAATAAAGGCTCTCGCATCCTGTAAGATCGTGGGCCAATAGAAACCTGATTCAAGGACCTTAAACATTGTCTTGGAAGGTCCAGCATGACCTCCATATGGTGATGAATGGCAATGATGAAGTACACCATATACTTCCCAGTCCGGAACACATTTCCTGTATAAACCATCTGCACACTCACGAAACAAGTTAGGGTCATCCCAAAAGTATCGCTTAACATCATGCAAAAACTTCTTTTTCTGCTGATAAGTCAAGTCAGAAGGTAAAACACCTCCTACAACGTAATTAGCGAAATCAGCAAACCAAGGAGAATTCACACAAACAGCAAACAAATGTTCATCAGGGAAGGAATCGTCAATGGGGGTAGAGATCTCCCCATCATCATACCGTATCCTCGATAAGTGGTCAGCTACCACATTCTCTGCTCCCTTCTTATCACGAATCTCGAGATCAAACTCTTGAAGCAACAAAATCCACCGAATAAGCCTCGGTTTGGCTTCCTTCTTTCCAAGCAAATACTTAAGAGCTGTATGGTCAGTATAGACAATAACTTTCGAACCTACAAGATAAGCACGAAATTTATCTAATGCATAAACTATAGCAAGCAGCTCCTTTTCCGTGGTGGCATAGTTAACTTGAGCTTCATCTAAAGTCTTACTGGCGTAATAAATAGGATGCAACACTTTATCTCTCCTTTGACCTAAAATCGCACCAACTACAAAGTCACTAGCATCACACATTATTTCAAAAGGTAAATTCCAATTGGGGGACTGTATAATGGGTGCTGAAATTAGTGCATTTTTTATCATATTAAAGGACTCAAGACACTCATCAGTGAATTTAAATTCAGCATCTTTCAACAGCAATTGAGTTAGTGGTTTCGCAATTTTAGAAAAATCCTTAATAAACCTGCGATAAAAACCAGCATGACCCAAAAAACTTCTTACCCCTTTAACATTCACTGGAGGTGGCAGTTGCTCAATTACCTGTATTTTCGCCTTATCCACCTCAATGCCACGTTCGGAGACCAAATGTCCCAAAACTACTCCTTCATTGACCATGAAATGACATTTTTCCCAATTTAAAACCAGATTTACCTGTTCACATCTTTCGAGAACTTTAGTCAAGTTAGTCAAACATGAATCAAAATTAGAGCCGTAAACACTAAAATCATCCATGAAGACTTCCATAATGGACTCTATGAATTCTGAAAAAATGCTCATCATGCAACGTTGAAAAGTAGCTGGTGCATTACATAAACCAAAAGGCATTCTACGATATGCAAAAGTACCATAAGGACATGTAAAGGTCGTTTTCTCCCTATCATCAGGATGGATGGGGATCTGAAAGAAACCCGAATATCCATCAAGATAACAGAAATACTTATTCTTAGCTAATCTTTCCAACATTTGATCAATAAAAGGAAGGGGGAAATGGTCCTTTTTAGTTGCAACATTCAATTTTTTATAATCAATACACATCCTCCATCCTGTGACAACTCTAGTAGGAATTAGTTCATTTTTATCATTACGAACAACAGTTGTTCCCCCTTTCTTAGGGACTACCTGCACGGGACTTACCCACTGGGAATTAGGCACCGAGTAAATAATACCTGCATCTAGAAGTTTAAGAACTTCCTTCTTCATTACCTCCTGCATGTTAGGATTCAAACGCCGTTGACCCTGTATACAAGGTTTGTGACCTTCCTCTAGATGAATTCTATGCATACAAAAATAAGGACTAATACCAGTCAAGTCATCAATAGTATACCCAATAGCCTTCTTATGAGATTTAAGTACACACAAAAGTTTATTTAATTGACTATCAGTAAGAGAAGCACTAACAATGACTGGGTACAACTTCTTATCATCGAGAAAGCATATTTCAAGTGAGAGGGGAGGGGTTTCATCTCAGGTTCGGTTACCTCTTTAACAGAACAAACCTCTTGGGGTAACTCAATAAATCTCCGGCTCTCCTCCGAGTTCAATTCCTCACCAGTATGATCCTGGACTAAATTATCAGCATCAATTGTACCTTCACCTGCATCAACATCAAGACAAACAACGACATCCAGAAGATCTTTTGTAGTAGATCAAGGCATATCATCAAATACAATCTCATCAATGACATCGATAACATAACATGATTGTTCCATCATTGGACTCTTAAGAGCAGCATTAAGATTAAAGGTAACTTTATCATCCCCTACAGACAAGGTCAAACTACCATTTTTGACATCAATAACAGCACCTGCAGTGTGTAAGAAAGGTCTACCAAGAATAATTGGGATATGAGCATCCTCATCCATATATAACACAACGAAATCAATAGGAATGAAAAATTTCCCGACTCTCACCGGGACATCCTCTAAAATACCTTTAGGGTATTTCACTGTCCTATCTGCCATCTGCAAGGTGATGTTAGTAACCTTTAAAGCACCCATATCAAGCTTTTTACAAATAGATAACGGCATAACACTAACACTGGCTCCTAAATCACATAATGCTTTGTCAATAAACAGAGGGCCAATGTTACAAGGAATAGAAAAACTTCCCGGGTCCTTTAGTTTCGGTGGTGACTTGTTTTGCAATATGGCACTGCACTCCCCCGTAAGTGCTACGATCTCCACCACACTCAACTTGCGTTTCCTGCTCAAAATGTCTTTCAAAAACTTAGTGTAAGTAGGAATTTGAGTTATCAAATTAGTAAATGGAACAATAACCTGCAAATTCTTAACAATAGCTAAAATTTTACTGAAATGATTATCTTTCTTACTCCTGGTCACCCTGTTCGGAAAGGGCAACCTAACCTGTGACTTCGGGATAGTGTCAATCGATGTGTCATCTACCTTCTCCTTAGGTGCTTCAGCGTCCTTATTTGGCACTGTCTCTAAATCTTCAATCACCACATCACTGGTCTTCTTAGCTCCACCTGCAACATCAGAATTAACATCATCAGTAGGCATTTTCGGGCCTTCATAGGCAGCTCCACTCCTCAAAGTGATGGCATTGACATGGTCCCTCGGGAGATTTTGTGATGCCTGTGATACTAGAGGTGTAGGTTGTGATGGAAGGTGGCCTGGTTGCCTTTGAGCAGTTGATTGTGCAATCTGAGCTATCTGAGTCTCCAGGTGCTTGTTGTGAGCCTGCATTGCCTCCATATTTTTCTGCATCTGCAACATCATATTTTTCAATTCTGAAATTTCACCACTAGGTTGAGGTGGCAGTGGTGGCCTGCTGAAACCTGGTGGGTGTGGTGGTACATATCTCTGCATCTGCTGGGGTGCCTGCTGAGGTGGCATAGCTTGCTGAGGATTCTGCACATTGCTATTGTTCTTGTAGGAAAAGTATGGATGATCCTTCCAGCCCGGATTGTATGTATTAGAAAATGGATTGTTCTTGTAGGCTTGGAAGGCACACACTTGCTCCACTGAACTAGTACATGACTGGGAACTATGACCGAATGAACCACAGGAATCAGAGAAAGGGTCAGTGCATCCCGAAATTGCAGCTACGGGTGATGGTGGAGGAGCTGTAGTACCAATCTTATCAAGCTTCTGACTTATGGCATTGATCTGTGCGACTAGACTCTCATACTTATCATCAACTACATGTTTTCCACCCTTCTTGGAATGCCCTCTAAGGTTACCAAACTGTGAATTATGAGTGGCAATTTCATCAATCAGTTCATATGCAGCATTGACCTCCTGGTTCATGAATCGACCATTAGCAGCAGAATCTAACAAAGCCCTACTCTCATTACCCAACCCATTGTAGAATGATTGAACCAGAAACCATTTCTCAAGCCCATGATGAGGACACATTCTCAATAACTCCTTAAACCGTTCCCAAGCATCATAAAGTGACTCATCTGTCTCCTGATTAAAGTTAGTAATTTGACTCCTCAATAAAGCTGTTCTCTGTGGTGGATAGTACTTCCTCTGAAAAGCAAGAGCCAAGTCCTCCCAACAATTAATTGTGGCCATATTAAGATCATTCAACCAGGTTCTAGCCTTGTCCTTCAATGAAAATGGGAACATTCTCCTCCTAATGTAATCCTTAGAAACGTTCATTTGCTTGATAGTATCACAATATTGAAGGAAATTTTGCAAGTGTAAATTCGGATCCTCCTTCAATGTCCCTGAAAACTGATTTCGTTCAACCATATTCACAAGAGCCGGTTTCAGTTCAAAGTTAGCAGCATCGGTATCAGGTACTGAATAACCTCCAGCCATAGACTCCGTACTAGGCAAGGAATAGTCTCTCAATGAACGGGCCGCAGGTGGCGGTGGTGGTGGAGGCGGTGGTCCTCCACCCTGTCCTTCTCCTTCGGCAGCCATTTCGACCTCTAAATAACCTTCAAACAACGGGTTGAAAGTGAACTCGAAAAACTGAGACAAATCAGAAACAGTTTCCTCCACGGATCGAGGAAGAAATATTCGGCGTCTGCTACGTCTCAACCGCTTCAAAAATACCCGCTCGGGCTCAAGGAAAATGAAAGTATAAGGCTCGTAGTCGTTTTACATAAACCTATGAACCTGCACACAATGGAAACTCCGAGCAAAGATAAGAAACAGCCCCAAAGAACTGAATAGTTCTTTGAGACTAAGAAAAATAAAAATAAAACAGTAAAAACCCGACTAATAGAATTAAAAATTGCCTCCCCGGCAACGGCGCCAAAATTTGATCAGGCTATCGCACACCTATCAAAAGTAAACCAAACGACACTAACTAATGTAGCTAGGGTAGTAAGGATCGAATCCTCAGGGAAGCAGTTAAACTCTATTAGTTCTAAAAAGCTTAAACTGTGTAAAGAGCCTTGGTCGAGAAGTATTGACTAGCTAACTGACTATTGACTAATTACTAACTAATTACTGGAAATGACGAAGAATTAAACCAATAAACTAAGCCTAGGGTCATTCGGGTCACCAAGAACAACTAATGGATTCACTAACAAAGATCGTTCAATCTCACAATTATCGTCAAATTAGGGCTCACTAATTCTCTCGAATCTAGACTCCCTCGAAACTCATCTAGCGGCTCTCGCTCATGCCTAGACTAATTCCGCCTATTATTCAGTGGTCTTATTGTGGTATTTTTACCTCTCGGCATCAAATTCAACAATTACCAAAATTACAACTAAATTTGCGCACGATTCAATTGTAACTGAAAAATCCAATAATAGGAATTTGACTAATAATCGCTGAATTGAAACAACCTAATTTAATTAGTCCATTATTAGTCAAGGCTTCCCTAACCCTAGAAATTTGACTACTCACTCATGAACATGAAAATTAAAGCAAACTTAATTATAAAATTCATAATTGAATTCATAAAGTAATTAATAATTAAACTAATTAACATCAACAATTAACTAAGTTAATTAGACTAAAGAAACTAAAAAGCATAAATTAAACTAAATAAAAAGAATAAAAGTAAAAGAATTACCAAATTGAAGAACAAATCGAGGAACTTGAATTGAATTGAAGAAAAACAAATTTCCGGAAAAACGCTGATGCGGGCGCATAGGAGTTTTGTGCGCCCGCATCAACCCTCCAGAAGCCTTCTTCAGCTGATTTTCTATTAAAATGCGGGCGCATGGTAATTTTATGCGGGCGCATTGAGTCTTCAGAATAGCTTATTTTCTTTCTTTTCTTCTTATTTCTTCATAGTTTCTTCATTACTTGTTTCCATAACTTTTTGGCACGCATTCCCATGCATATGTCATTCTCGTTCCGTCCAAGCTTCCCAGCTTCCTTCCAAACCTCGGTTTCTGTGCTCCTGAAAATACAAAACACACCAAAACCGAGCGTAACAACCACAAATGATAAAATCAAACTAAAAAACTCTAAAATTGCCGGAAATCAATCAAACTTGGCGAAACACTTTAAATTAGCTAAAGAACACCAAATGAGCTAAAATCAAGCCAGAATCACAACCATTAGGCATAAAATTGGCCTGAAACAAGGGGAAAAACACAATAAAAACCGCACATATCAGTTGGGAAGAATTTGGTGAAGGGCGAGGAGGAAGAAATCAAATCCTTGCTTAGAGAATTTAAGGATTTATTTGCTTATGAGGCGAATGAAATGCCGAGTATTGATCCCAGCATTGCGGTCCACAAGCTGAATGTGGATCCATCAAAAAAGCCAGTGCTGCAGAAAAAGTAAAACCTGGGCAATGAAAGGAACAAGGCAGCAGCGGCCAAGGTTCAGAACTCCTGGACACCGTTCGAACTTCGATGGTGCTGTCAATTTCCGTGTTAGTGTTGCTGCCTTTTATTGTTATTTGTTAGGATTATGTTCTTTGATAATTGTGAACTATGGAGTAATAATTGTTGGAACAAGTTATTGTAATTTTAATTTACTTATTACTCCCTCCGTCCCCTTTTGTTTGATACACTTTGACTTGCACCGTTCCCTTTTGTTTGATATACTTTGACTTGCATATATCCCAATACACTTATTTGACCTTAAATATCTTTTCTTGTGTATATGTAAAAATTATAATAATTTTATATTAATAACGTACTTATTAAGACGAATCAAACAAGATTCCACATGACTATATTATGGCTTATGTATCGAAAGTAATTTGAAAGATGCTCTCATCTTATGAATAGTGTCAAGATTTTAAACATATCAAACATTTAGGAACGGAAGGAATATATTTTTTATTGTAATGTAAATTTTATGGGTCATATCGTTTAAATTAAGTTAAATAAGTACTTTGTAAAATTTATCAGATTTTATTAAAAAAAAAAAAAAAAGATTGTCCTGTCATTAAAAACCGTTTACCAAACCACATTGTTATGGTTTGGTTTAGTTAGAATACTAATTTGGTTTGGTTTGGTTTAAAAATTTTACCAAATCATAGCTTGCAGTTTTGTTTGGTACTAAAGCAAACCATGTACAGTTCACCCTTATATATGCATATATATATATCTTTACGTATAAAACATCAAAGTGAGTCAAAATTACACCACAAATAGCATCGAAAACCCAAATGTAGCAAACATTGCTACTGAGGGAGTATTAGATTTCTTGATTTTTAAAAATGATTTATCATCTAATTTAGATGTGTGGCATGTGAATACTTATATTAAAAAAATAGTCTAAATGGATAAAGAATAACGATGCATAAATGCCAATGATGGGTATCAATCATCTCCTGAAATCAGGAGATAAACTAGAGAAGTTCTAACCACCTGCAATACCCTCACTCTATATTAATATTTATATATAAAATAATAATTACATAAGAAAATAAACTAGAGATGCTACCCTCACTCTGTATCAATCTACCAACAAATGTATTAATATTTCAGCATACTATGTGATAAAATGGTGATGAAAATCAAGGTTCTCTCAGGGTTTACAGTGTGGTGAGAATTGAGATCCCTCCTTTTCTGCTACCTATTTGACTCCTATGCTTGTTTCTCACAAACTTTAGCACCAAAAGAGCAGCTCAAAAATGTGATTGTGTTGGAGAATGTAACTAGATCAGTGTTGGACAGTCAATGCTCAGAAAAGAAATCAGGATCTTGAGGCTTCATCATCTTTGGCAAACCCATATCATTAATTCTTTGTGAAACTCTTCTTTGTGAACTTCGTTCTCCGATGTTATCATTAGTTTCTTCATAACGTTCATATTCAATACCTTCATACTGGGCAGGTGAATTAAAATTCTTAAAGAAAGTAGAGGATGAGCCTTCCGAGTTTATGCCTTCTTCTATCTTTTTCCTCTTATATCGTCTCCAAGCTGCTTGAATAAAGCAGGCACCCCATGCTCGCCATTGGTGAGAATAGTAACGGAAAGTGTCTTGTAGCTTTTTACTATGCAAACGCCTAAATTGGTTTGCTACAAATTTCAGGTCTTCTGCTTCCAATGAAAAAGACTCAACCTCCTCTACTGCTCTAACAGTTCTTGTCGAGGATGGTAGATTGACAACATTTGGAAGTAGTGCCCATGCTAGAAGTTCTTCGCCACAAAAATCCCCGGGTTTTAAAATGATAGAGTTGAAAAACCCTGATCGCCCTCCATTTGTGGTCGAGCTTTCTAGTTTCCCTCGTACAATAAACAACATCTCGGTGACAGGATCTGCCTCACGAACAATGACAGAACCTGCAATGTTTAGTGAAGACCTGAGCCGTACACATATGGCGTCGAGTAACTGATCATCCATTTGAGCAAAAAATGGGACCTGCAAACCAATATCATCCCGTATTCAGGAAAACTTCAAACATACCACAGAAGTAAGGGATTACTAGATTGGGATTGTGTGCTTCACAGGAATCAAAAGACTGATTAAAAGTGTGGATTTGGAAGGCATTTAGGAAAACATGTTGATTTAAAAGATGACCTAAAGAAATAAAGAAAAAACATACTCGTCGAATAAAAGCCAAAGACAAATGCCTCTGGATATCACGACGTAGATCTAGTGGCAAGGAACTCAATATTTCTTCTTCATTGACTCCTCGGGTTGCTAGCCACTTATACTGACCAAACCGCCTCACTTTTTCTTGCAAGTACTGAGGGAGCTGGCGATGTTTCATCCACTCCTCAGTATCACGCTTCCTAAGCCTCCATGCCTCCACCCGCGAAGTAATAGATTGCAGATAGGTCTACAAGTCAATTGTACAGGTTTAATTTGATTCATACATTGAAACAAAATTGAAACACATAGTAAGTGGCAGTGGTAAGATGTACATCATGACAGGTGCAAGGAAAAGCTCGTTACCTCCATATTACCAATCAAAAGAGCAAACAAAATTAGACCCATTATTGCAATGACACTGCAAAATATGGTTTCCCAGACGAATGTGCTTGTATCCAATTCCTGGCCAAACGAACTGCAAAATAGAAAGTTGACCTCCATGTCACATGCTCAAGATCACACACTACAATATATTAAATGGCGTTTGAGACAACATATATGCGCGACATAAGCTCCCCAATTTTCACCACAATTGTGTCACGTTATCAAGACAATTCAGCTATATCCTATCACGTAATTAAGATACATAAGCTATATTCAACCATCCAATCAAACATTAATTTTTACAATAGAACCTAAGACCTCTCTTAGGAAATCCAGCCCACTCAAATATTTTTGATATCAATTCCCAATTTTTTTATTATATAATTTTAGTTCTAAAGTTAAAACAATAACAACTACTCCCTCTCTTCTACATTTTTCCTTTGCATTTCACCTTTTCACATATCCCAACGTAAATGTTTAAGCGTTTATATCTTCAATTTTGTATTTGTAACACTTATAAAAAAGTTGATATTCAAATATAATAAATCAAGACGAATAAAACAAAACCCCATATGAATATATTTTTATTTATGTAAAAAATGCAAATAATGGTCAAACTATGCCATGTGAATAGTGTTATTAGTCAAAGCGACAAGAAAAACATGGAACGGGGGGAGTAACACCCTGTTCTTTAAAGCTTATTTCATGTTTACTTCGGTACATTTCAATTCACTTATTTTTTTTAATTTAATTTTCAAGCCTATTTTTTATTTTATTTTATTTTTTTTTTAATTTTATTTTCTATTTTTAATAACAACTTTATTATTCTAAAAAAATAAATATAAATAAATAAATAAATAAATATAAATTCAAAAATATAAAATAAATATTTTTTTAATTAAAAAGTAAATATATCATATACAAATAATGAATAAATAAAAATAGAAATAGAAAAATTAAAAACTAAAAATCACAATTAGAAATTAAGATAATATATAAAAATATAAATAAAATATTAAAAAAATAACTTAAGTTCTATTCAATCGGAAGAAGCTCAAAAGAAAAGGGTCTAAATAACAAAGCCCAGTAAACATGGCATACTAGGCACTAGCATATCATCTTCATTGTCTTTCTCAACTTAAGTCATAATCCAAATCCAACTCATTGAGTCATGCTTTCTTCGTACAATCATTGATATACGTATATTAAACCCGTTATCCGAGGCATTTGTGCCCAACAACTAGTATTTTCTGAAGTGGTACAAGAGTCAGCATAAAGAGGTCACATTTCAAGCTATACACCCCATACTCCAAAACTCTCCCTTTCTACTTTTCTCTTACCCCAGATGTTACCTCCCCATCTAATATAACTTTTAACAAATTAACAAAAACTTTTGGTAGAATTCTTTATGTGACAGAGGTGTTATTGACTAACCTTTGGACACAATTATACAATCTCCTTTTCTTCTAAGTTCCATTCTTATGTGAGTTTACTCACAGGGAAAACAAAAGAAATGGAAACAAGCATGTCAGATAGCCAAGTCGCTCATGTTCCTATGTCAAGTACAAATTTTATTTTGACAGATTTCGGAGCTAGGTCACCATATATATATGCATATATAAGAATGCATTGTATAAGTTAATAGTTCATAGGCCCTTGTGAGCCAGAAGTCAGCGATGACCTATCTACAATCTAAAGTCAATGCATAGCTTAAATATTGGAATAACTTACCTCAACTGTTGCAATCCCCACCACAAACAATACAAGTACTTGACCATGAAATTATCAGAGATAACGCCTTTTTCTATTACATTTTCAAAAATCCCATAGTCGAAGGAATCCTGGTTATTGGAATCAGGATCACACATTGAAAACACTTTGGTGTTATTTGCCCAAAGAACACGATCATTATCACCTCTTGTACTACAATCCAAGAATTTGAGACGACAACCGATGGAGAAAACTTCATTTCTACAAGCTGATTTCCAACACGAAGTGTACCTTTCAACAGACATCAGATACCAAGCGGCCCCCAAGATCTACAGGATCAAAAGAAGCTAAATCATTTCAAATAAATTTATTACTTTAATTCAAAAGAACTCAGATATTCAACTTAAACTTGAAAATATAGATGAGATACTTTCTTACATGACTAGCTAAAATATACAAAAGCAGATTATAAGCTGCTCCAGCCCAGGCAGTTTTGGTCACAACTCCCGCAGCATTAATAATTTCAGAACTCAGCGTATAAATTTGATATAGCCTTGGAAAATATTGTATGAGAACAATTAACTGCAGCGCATTGTAACTACTTCTGGACTTGGAGTGCTTAATTGCTGGAAGAATGAACCATATTACAATCTGCAAGAAAATTTTGCATTTAAGTCTCTTCTATTAGTAACGGCAAATATCAAGAATGGAAATGTACACATCAAGTAATCATGAAGAATGTTCAGGAAGACATAATCAACACTAAGTCAACAGAATCAAGAAAACAATGATCACAAAGTCTGCCAACTATCAAAGATGATTGAAGTTGCATCAATCACTCAATCAATCAAAGCCTTACTCCCATAATTGGGGTCGGCTATATGAACCAAAAGCAATCATTACATGCGGTCATCCACATAAATTTTCCTCCTCCATCCCCTACGATCGAGAACCTCGTTTACCTGTAAATCCAAAAGGCTTCATGTCCTCCGTAACCCCTTTTGACCAAGTCACGGTCTCCCCCTACCTCATTTGAGATCTCCCGGATCTCACTCTTCCACTCGTTGCATCTCTCTGTGTCACATGTCCAAACCAATGCAGACGGTTTTTCCTTAATTTGCTTGCAATGTCTACAACACCACCTTTCCTACAGATGACTTCATTTCTGATTGTATCCCTAGTATTCCCGCACATCCATTGCAACATCCGCATCTCCATAACCCCTACCTTTCGAATGTGTTCCTTTCTACAAGCCCAACATATTGTACTACCGTACAGCAACGCTAGTCATCCGGTCTTATGGGGCTTATGCAGTCCTGTAGAATTTTCCCTTCAACTTTAAATGAATGTTTATGTGACATAACACTCCTGTGGCTGCTCTCCGATTAAGCCACCCTGACTTAATCATGTGAGCCACATCTTGTTCAATATCACCATTCTTTTGGATAAATGACCTACGATATTTAAAACATTCCCTCATATGTAGAACTTTTTCGTCCAACCTCAACACCACATCGTCCCCCCCTCCCCCCAATCTGTGTCTCAAAGCAGCATTCCATATACTCCATCTTAGCTTAAACCCTATAGACTCTAACCTTTGCGTCCATTGATCTAATTTGGCATTAACTCTACCTTTAGTTTTATCCACCAATACAATATCATCCACAAACAACATGCACCATGGTACCTCATCTTCGATCGACCTTGTTACACCTTGAGTAATAATAAATGTAGAGGCAAAATCTTTCTTTTCACCTTCTTCCATTTCCTATCAAATTATTCCGCATCTTCATGAAACCAAACATTGGAAAGAACCTATTTTCCGTATCCCTTCCCTTCCTATCCTCCTAAATCTCTCATACTAAATAAACTCTAGTGAGACAAGATGTCCATGGTACAACCGGTTATACATAGCAAGGTACAACAAAAGAAAAACCCTTTACTCGTTTGATTTGAAGTTATTTTTAGTTTATTTTAAAATCAAATGAGCAATTTTTTTTTATCTTTGGTTGTACCTTGCAACATACAACTGGTTGTATAGTAAAAATTGCGCTAGTCTGATTTCATATGATTTTGCATCTTAGTTGTTTATAGATTGAAGGAAATAGGAGGTTTATTCTTCATCCTTGAACACAATTAAAATATGAGCAAAATTCATACAACCATAACCTCGCTAAAAAGGGGTCCAATCATCCATCATAAAAACAGCCGTACCTAGAACTACAAACAAATTGCTCATAAATGGATGTCAAATACGAAAATATAATATCAACATGAATCATACAATCATAGCCTCACTAAAAAACGGTATAATCATACATCATATAAACAGGTGTACCTAGAAGGCTAGAACTACAAACTACTTTGCTTATGTGAAGGTATCACATTTCACAAACAACACAATTGAACAAAATGGATGTCATATACAATTATAATAATATCAACATAAAGCATACAATCACAGCCTCGCTAAAAAGGAGTCTAATCATCCATCATAAAAACAGTTGCACCTACTTCTACAAACTTTGAAGTAATCACAATTCACAAATAACAAAATTGGAAAAAATGAATGTCAAATATAACAATAGTAATAATAATAATAAGACTATGGTAATAATCATAATCTGAGAAAGTGGAAATAACTACCTGAGGTAGAGGCAACGCGGCGATAAGATCGAATATGAAGGAGGATTTGATATACCTCATAGCAATCTGTTTTCTATCTCTAACAAGCTCGCCTCTACCAAACACCCGTGTACTAGGGGCAACAAAAGCCGTACGAAACCTCAAAAACATATGCAACAAGTAAAAGAAATCAGCAACTGTGCGCAAAACAGTAACAATAGCACCCAACTGCATATCCATTGACACACATAATGAATCACCATCCACTTCATCGAATACTCGAGGAAGATAAAAGAATATTGGATCAACAAATACGGCCACTAGACACGCCACTAAGAACATTCGATTCCATATTAACGCAATCTCACTTGAAGGGTCTACAGTTCGCATCCACCACGGCTCCTTACAGTTATTATTATTAATATTTCTCGTTGACGAGGCGGGGAATCTTGAAGTTTGTAGAGTGAAACAGTGCTTAAGTTTGTTGAGTATGCGGTTGAATTTATTGTTCGGGTAACCGAAACGAGTGTTTAGTAATCGAGTCGTTTGCTTGTGGGTTGGTGACGAGGAGCTTGAAGATGATGTTTGTGATGGAAATGAGTCATTTCTTCCCCAGTATGAGTAGCTTGCATTGTAGTTATTGTTAAAATGTCTGTCTTCATAGAAACTACAACAAACACAAAATCAAATAACGGAAAATTTTCTATCCAAAAAAATAAAATAACGGAAAATTGATTAGAGCAAGCTTAATTTCTAGTGTTGAATTGGAATTGAATTCGAGTTGACGCTGAAATTGGAGTTGGAATTAGGATTTTTACCTTAGTTGCTTTGAAGCCATAGTCCTTTGATTGGTGGGATGAAATGAGTCAAATACTGCGCAATATTTAATATTTAATGAAAAACAATTGAACAACTCAGACAAAAGTATCTTTATTTTTTCCGTTGACGAGGAGTGCCAGGTTTCCTGATAAACGTAGTATCAATCAAAATCGTTCTATATCTATCCATTTTATCTATTTATTTATAATCTATAACTATTTACTATCTCGCTTAACATTATATACAACTCTTGGATTTGCACAAATTTCTAGATAAATTTTTTTAATAATGTTTTGCACAATATAAGGACATGTGATTAAATATAGAGGAGAGAGAAAAAAGTGATTAAGGAAAAATAAAGTAAGGTGGATCACAACAAATTAAGCATTACAATTTTGATTAAAAATAATGTAGGGGCATTTTCGTAAATTCACAGCAAAAAGTTTACCAAATAAGGAAAAAAACGTGCTGCAAGTATTTGGTAACATCCCAATATGGAAAGTGTTGCATCTAATTGTTAACGGATGTAGTACTAAAAAAAGCCCGCAAACGATCATTTAATCGTTATTTGTGCTTTATATTTAAGTAAAATCATATTCATATGGGGTTTGTTTGATTCGTCTTGATTTATTCTACCAGTATCAAGTTTTTATAATTTTTACTAATACAAAATTGAAGATATAAGCGTTACAAAATTTGCATTGCCAAACGTGTATAACTGAAAGTAAAGAATAAAATGAAACGGATGAAGTAATAACTATTAAATTCTCATGAAAAATTTTTCCTCTGTAACTTCTTATGACATCATAATAATTATAAAACTATTATAGAAAATAGGATTTTAGTAGAGAGTATTTGTGGGAGGGAATAGATCTATCTATTATTCAATTACAATGGGATATATATATATACACACACAATATAGAGAAGGGTTCCTTGTAAAGGGAATCCTAATCTTCGGAATATTCTAGATCAGATGAGGGTATTATGGGCATCCACTAAATACATATATAATATAACACTCCACCTTGGATGAACATTATTAAATAGTGTGCCTCGTTAAAACCTTACTAGGAAAAATCATATGGGATAAAAACCTAGTCGAAGAAAATAAGTACAACAGTCTCGAGATACACCTTAGGATGTTGCCTCATTGAAAACCTCTCCAGGAAAACCCAATGTGTGGGACAAAACCATGGTTAAAGAAAAAGGAGTGCAACACGTATTTCCTCCTCCCTAGTGGATACATAACTTGAGATCTTTCTGAATAATGAATCCAATACTCTTGGGTAGCTCCACATTTGAAATAGAATAACATTTAATTCTTTCATCCATCTTTATTGGGCTTCAATCTTCAAATCTGACGTATCTTCATTTCTCCATGCTCTTGAAAGTAACACATATATTGCATTTAACATTACTTTATATTGTTGTAAGTTACCATAACTGTAATACCCCATATTTTCACGTATTAGGAGTTATTTTCGTATTTTATATGTATGTTTTTAATATTTTTATTGAAAAATTATATTCAATAAGAATATTAAACAAAAGAATTTAAATAGATTTTAATTAAAGTAATTATTTTATGTTTATAAATAATATTTTATGTTTTATTAAATATTTTGAAAAGTGTCTAAAAATATAATTTTTAGAGTTTCCTAAATTATTTTAAAATAAGGGCACAAAAGTAATTTAAAACATGAAGTGCATTAGTGGAATTGCACCAAATCCTACTTTAGGGCCTATATGATCAATACCCCTTAAAACCCCAATTTATAGATTTATTTTGCAACTTAATTGGTGATTTAGGATTCAAAAAATTTAGAGAGAGAAAGAGAAAAAAAGGTTCGAACAAAAAAGAAAAAAGAGAAGTTCGGATTTTCCAAACAAAAAAAAGAAAACTTTTGTTCGCCGGAGCTGTTGCCTGCCGCCACCCATAGCCGGCCACCCTTATCTCCCCTTTGGTATTTTTCGGACTTTATAAAAAAAAGAAATTTCCTCTTCTTTCTTTTTGATTTAATCTTGCAAATTCGTGCTTATATTTATGATTAATCATGTTTTTACATAAGTTTCAATAATGTTTTTATGAAGTTATGATTTATTTTAAAGCATGAATTTATTTGATGTTCATGAACTTTTAAATTAGGGTTTATAAAATAATGAAATTCTTGATTTTAGGGTCTTTAATGATTTAAACTTCAATATTATGATCATGAATTTTTTTGGGTGAATTTATGATGATTTTTATGGAGTTTAATTTGAATTTTAAAGGCTTTAAACATAAATTATATTGTTCTCCAAATTTTGTAAGCATAGAAATCAATAGAATAAATATTATGAACATGTTTTGGTTTATCAAAAAATTATTCTAAAGCATAGATTTATTTCATAATGATGTTAGCGGATTGTAAAAGAGTTTTATGATGAATTTATGATGTTTTTATGACTCTCTAATGAGTTTTAGATGAATAAATAAAGTTGTAAATTTTTATTAACACTTATTTATGCCCAATAAAAATAGTAACATGTAATATAGTAAGTTAAAATTAGTTTTAATGCATCTAAGTATTGTATATTGATCATAGGACATGACTATAGTGTTTTATGATCAAAATATGATATTTAGAAAGGTTTAAGAGTATTTTTAAGAAGGTTTACAAAGCTGTCACTTTTGAAAAATTAACGAAAATCAAGTATTTTGCAATAGAAAAATTAAAAGTAATGTATGGAATTGAATAGAGACCATATAGGGAATGTTTTGGACAAGTTTCCAATGTAGAAAGTTAGTTTAGAGTTGTTGTAGAACTTAGTCAACAAGGTTTTAATTTAGTTTTGGTTTTCTCTATGTAGGGAATTTCGAACTAGTCGACTTTTAGAAGTTGTGGCAGATCACCACCACAACACAAGATACGTAAGTACTAAAGACAAACATAGAAACTGGAATCCATGCTTGGTTAATCTTATATGTCATGTTGTTGTGCTTGATTGGATTGTGAATTGACATGCATGACAAATTTTTATTAGAAGTATGATTTTATATTATTTTGACAGCCCATGCTTTTAGCAATATAAATTATTCAAGATTAAAATGGAATGTTATGTTCAGTTTAAAATTGGCCAATACCTTATTGAAGAAAAAAAACAAGTTATTTAAGTTGGTTAGTGACTTAATCAACTAGAAAGGTAGTTTGTGAATTTTTAATCACATAATTAATAGAAGGTAATGAGCAATTATTTTATACATGTTGTCACTCACAGTTTAATGTGTGGTCAAAGAGAAAGTAAATATTTAGCCACTCACAGTTAATATGTGGTAAAGGAAGTTTAATTAAAGGACACACATAAGATTATTTTTAGAATCACTTTAATTCAAAGATAAATAATATGGCTTGCTTGGCTTTATGCATGTTTCCTTGTGATATTATATGTGAGTCATAACATGGTTAAACTGGTTTAATCACGTAAAGTGAAAGAGGATTCGCACCAAAATTCTTGAATTGGTACGTATATACCTTGAGTATGAACAATGGGGGGAGTCGTATGGAACAGAGATCTTTGACTTCTAGTTGGGGTACAAGACGTTGTACTCTTTTATGTTCTTAATGCGCTGGAATTCCGTCACATTATGTGACATAGGTAATACCTTCTTCGAGTTGCTCCCAAGTTGGTGCCTAATAGGGCGATTTTTAAGGAAAGGAAACCCGTTCGATGCGAAATCAAAAGTTTAAAAACAACAATTATTTTGTTTATGTTGAGTCTCTGCACAGGTGAAGAGTTGTCAATGGTAAGATGTATGTATGGTTTTATTTTAATTTATGTTGTTCTTGTTGCATAGTCTTTAGTAGTTATGTAATCAGCTTTGCTGACTGTTTGTTTTGTGTACATGGCTTTGTCTTGGACATGACCTTATAATGACCCACTTGATGGTGAGTAGTTATCTAGAATAAGAAAAGCTATAGGTACAAGTGGGCATAAGTCATTCATGCTGGGCTGGAGTGAGAGTGCTTGTTGTGTAGTCTTCGTAGTTCTTAACTTTATTTGCTTATCGAGTTATCTAACTATTATTTGGATGTTGTTTTATTTACAAAATTTAAGTTTTGGTTTTTAAGGGCCATTAAGATGGTGTCGAAGTGTAATAAAGTTTTAAGTTGATTTTTCTTTTGGATGTTGGTTTGATTTTAGTTTTGAGATTGTTATTGAAGTTAAGTTTTTGTATTGGTTTTGGTTTTAAAGACTTCCGCTGTAGTATTTTGATAAATGCCTTTGCCGTTATCACGGTGGTGGTAATGCTTTGGTTTTTCCTCGTTATTTAGGAGTTTTCATAATTATATTTCTTTAATATTTATAATATGTTTTCCGGGAAACACTAGTACAAAACCACTTTTGCTGCGGTTTTTTTAGGGGTATTTGCTGCGGTTTTTAGGGGTATTTGCTGCGATTTTTAACCGCAGCACTTGGAGCAGCAGCAATAAACCAACATATTATTTGCTGCGGTTATTCACAAAACCGCAGCAAATAAGCACCCAAATATATTTTTTTTTCTTTTTTTTTTTTTTTTTTTTTTNATATTTTTTTTTTTTTTTTTTTTTTTTTTTTTTTTTTTTTTGCATTTTAAAGCAAAATTAGAAGCTGAAATGTTATACATACATAGAATCAATTATTTTCAATATAATTACACTTCTATCACAAAAAAATACACTTCTATCACAAAAATACATTTGAAATTTAACTTAAACAAGATTCATTACTTGAAAGAAGAACAGAAGAACATCAAATACATAAAAGGTTGTAATTTCAATCGAAATAATTACAACAGAAGAACATCAAATTAAATTACAATTCCAGCAGCAACATCAAACTCAATTACAGTTGCATCAAATTAGCGACTTAGCTCTTTTTCAAAGTTATTTTCAGCTCAAATTTGATAGGCTACACAAATACAATTATGAAGAAATTAAAGTTATTTAAATTAAGAATTGAAGAAAAATCAAAGACATTTACCATGAAAAAGGATATGGCAATATATTGGCATGAGATAAGCTTGTTAATATGGTCTATATCTACAACCTGCAACAGGGAGAAAAATATCAAACTCAAGTTAGAAAGCTTGTTTTCAGTCATGTTCAAGCCAAAAGAGAGAAATAACAAACTCCTTTATGAGTTCACCAAAGCACAACCATTGCAGTGAGAAGGCAAGTAACATTATTTCAGCAAGTAACATTATGTCATTAATGCTGACTCATAATCCATAAGAATGAAAATAAGATCTGATAGCAACATCAAAGTTCCTCTAAATTGTTTATCATTCCTTGAAAAAATGCTTAATTTGACTGATAAAAGAGAATTTAACTGCTTCACAGGATATAAGAAATAATACAAGTGTTTTGAATCAACAAAACAAGTGTACACATGACAACTTATTCAAACAGATTGACAACATTTGGGCATGCATCCAGCTTACCAACTAGTACAATTACTACGCAATACAATGAATATGCTGTGAAATTACTGAAGTCAAAGCAGGTTGCTACCCGAGTATTAACCACATATGGTGCCAAGTAATAGCGAGAGGAGGGGAAAAAAGACTTAGCTTACATCAAATTGTGCAACTTAATCAGCTTGGCTTTCTGTAATTTCAATTAGTTCAAATTGTGGAGATAAACTATATAAAATAATAAACATTTAAAACAAATGTCATCAATTTCTTTTCAATTACTTTCCTTTTCACCATAAGTACATAAATGAACCACTTCAATCAGCAACTCTGTCATCAGTTCATCATATAAATCATTTTTATTTTGAACGGATTAACAGAACACATCCTATTATGAGCAAAAGAATATAATGGCCAAGAAAGAATTTCAAGAATAACTATTGTCAGTTGCTAAAATTTATTTTTCAGAAAAAATACTACAGTCACAACTAAAGAAGTCTATCAGATTATTCGAATAATTTCATCTTCCAATTCATAGACATTAATCATCTTTCACAGATTTAAAACAGTAGCATCAATAAAATTTGAATTGCAAATAGGTCCATAGTCACTAGTAGAAAAATTGGATTTTGCTGCGCCACATTTGCTGCGGTTCTTTGAGATTTGTAAAGAACCGCAGCAAATAGTTGTTGATGATACACAAGAAAAATTATTTGCTGCGGTTGATTTATTTGCTGCGGTTCTTTTTCTTATTTGCTGCGGTTATAACCGCAGCAAATGAATCAACCCAACACAAATGGTCGAAGCCCAGCCCAAAGGAAGGGGCTATAAATACAAAAGCCCTCCAAAAAATCATTCATTCTTTCCTTCCTTCTAACCCTAACCCTATCCCTCTTATCTCCCTAACTCGTATTCTCTTCTCTCTCATCTCCCTCTTCTGAGCTTCCCTCTTCCTCCAAAAATCTCTCTCTTCATTTTTTCCTCTCGATCTCTTTCTCCTACAACTATTAAGGTAAAATCCACCTCTTTTCTCTCCTTCTTCTTGTTTAATTTTTCAGTATGAATTTTTTTTTTTTTTTTTTTTTGTGTTTTACGGTGGTTTTGGAGACGATTTTTGGTGCTGATTTACGGTGGCGATTTTGGTGCTGATTTACGGTGCTCAGCTTCAACCTCTATTAGTTGTCCTCCTTGTTCTTGTAACTGCAATTCTTCACCTCTCATCACAATTCCCGAAGGTATTTTCTTCAGATCTGAAACTTTTGCACTCCTTTTTCAATTTCCTTTTATTTTTCTTATTATTTTGTTGTAATTAGGCTTTGATTTCTGTGATTTGGTGTGTATTTTAGGTTTTGTGATGTCCTAATTTTTTCTAAGATTGTTGAATTCGAATTGTAAATTATGGAAGTAAATGAATTTGGTTTCTATTTTGTTGATTTTGTCGATTTTGTTATTCTTTTTGGTGTTGATTTTGTTGCTTGAGGAGGCTGGCTTGGAGAGCTGGGCCTTCGATGTTCTTGGTTGGGGGTTTTGTTTTTCTTTTTGGTGTTGATTTTGATGTTACTGCATTTTTTAAAACTTTTGCTTATCATTTGTTACATATCTGTTTAAAACTTTTCCCAGTGTGATGTAGTAAAACTTTTGCTTACAGTTGATTTTATTTCGAGTTGTTTATTTCGAGTTTTTTGTGACATGTTATTTTATTTGTGGTATGAATATTTCTGAAATTTTTTAGGTTTTGTTCCTCAGATCTGCTGTGTTTTGTGACATTGTTAATCTGACATATAAACATTTAATTGATAAATCAAACCAAAATTAACAAATTAATCGTCTCATAATGATTTTAAAAAAATGAGTAATTACCTTTCCATCTTCAGGAAGAGCAAAGCAGTAGCAAGAAGAGAGTAACCAGTATAAACACCAATTTCCATTGTGTTCTTTGCATTAATCAGCTTTAATAGCATACTCAAAAACTTCCCTTCATCGGCTGAAGTTGTCATCAAATTCCTTAATTTTTTAAAACAAAACCCATTAATTCATCGACTTTTTTAAATAAACCCATTTTAATTTTAATCATATAAATCAAATTGATAAAAAATAAAATAAAAAATGTACCATGGATGTTTAGCAGTGATATCTCTGAGTTCTTTCACGGGTTCAGGCTCTCTTGGGTACACACTATTCTCAAGAATATACTACATAATAATATGAAAATAAATCATTAGAAAAGTAAAATAAAAATCGTACATATTTTTGATCAAATTATAAGATTTAGAATAGTATAAAATATAATTATATACCTGATAAAGAGCATCACTTTGAAGGAGACTTTTATGTCCAACTTCAGAATGTCACAGTTTAATTTGGTTAGTTCAGCTTGCTCTGAATTCAGTTATGCTTGCTACTGTGTGGTTGCATAGTTGCTGATTTTGAGGAGGCTGTGTTTAGTTGTGACTGTTTGGCTGTGTTTAGTGGTGTAGTTCAGGTCTGCAGGAGACTGTTTGGCTGGAGCATTAAGCTTGGTTTTGGCTGAGTTGTATTCTGGTCAACATTCTTGGCTGATGTTTTTTAGGCTTGTAGAGTTGGGTGTAGTGTTAGTTTTGCTTGCTGCTGATTGGTGAGGAGGTTGCAGATGTGAGTTGTTGGGGTTATGTGCAGAATATTCTTGTATTTATGTGATTGTGTTCTTAATTGGGTTTGTTTAGCTTGGTTTATATTTTGGTGATTTTCTAGACTTTCTCTTCAATCATGCCTTTCCTTTCCTACACCTGTTCTGTTTGTGTTCGTGTTTGTGTTTGTGTCTCAGTAAGGACCTACTTCATGGATGCGTGTGTTTGGAACTTTTATAGGCAGTTTATCCTGCTTGACCTTGTGTTTGTGATTTATTTACATTTCTGCAGACATGGTGAAAAACAAGGGTTTCTTGCCTTCTGATCCTTCTTACTTGATTCCCTTATGGTCAGACAATTGCATCTCTTATGGTGATGCAATTGTTGAATGATGATCGAGTCCCTTATAGTCCGACAATTGCTTAATAAAAAATGAGTCCTTTATAGTCCTTTATAGTCCCTTATTTCCAAATGATGATCGAGTCCCTTATAGTCCCTTATAGTCCCTTATTTCCAAATGATGAAGGGACTCAAGTGATGACCATGGTCAACATCATTGAGGTTTGAGTTGCTCCAGGCTTAAAAACCTGTTGAAGTAGCCTAACTCGAATGGTGGGTGATCGTAACCACTTCCCTGATGGAGATTATGTCAGCAAAACATAAATATATATAGTCTATTGCTGTGTTGTTGTGGCTGCGGTTGTGTTCTTGTGGCTATTGCTGTGATGTTGGTTGAATGATGAATATATGAATGCTTGTGAATGAATTTTGCTTGTTTATATATGAGTTATGAATGAGAACACTATATAAAATAAATGATTGAATGAGACTACTCTATATATAAATGATTGAACAAAAGAATGGTTGAATGAGTAATGGATGCTGGAATGAGATATTTAGATGAGATTGAGCTTATGATTGATTTTATGAATGGTAATGCTTGAATGAATGAATAAGAATAGGAATGGTTGAATGAATGTATAGATATGGTTGAATAGAAGTGTATTTTTTTGTGATAGAAGTGTAATTCAATTGAAAATAATTGATTCTATGTATGTATAACATTTCAGCTTCTAATTTTGCTTTAAAATGCAAAAAAAAAAAAAAATTTTTTTTATTTTCTTGGGTGCTTATTTGCTGCGGTTATTCACAAAACCGCAGCAAATAAGTGTTTTTTTTGGTGGGAAACTGCACTATTTGCTGCGGTTTTACAAAGAACCGCAGCAAATAATCCTGTTTCCCTCCAGTTTCTGGTGTGTTATTTGCTGCGGTTACCTGAATAACCGCAGCAAATAACCCAATTTTTTGCTGCGGTTAAACCGCAGCAAATAAAATTTCATCATTTGCTGCTGCTATAAGTGCTGCGGTTCAAAACCGCAGCAAATACCCGGGAAAAAACCGCAGCAAATGACGTTTTTTCCACTAGTGAGTGGATTTTAAAAATAAATATAAAAAGAATCTCCATAACTCAAAAGGGTCAAGACACATAAGTTTCAGAAAATTTGTGTGTTGCAACGCAGGGGTATGGAGCTTGTGAGAAGATGCAAAAACCATAACTTGAGGAAGATGATAAGTTTCTCTGATACAGTTTTGGTAAATAAAGTTCACTCTCCTATATCGATATACTCATTGAGTGTTTGGGTCCAATAGTTTGTATACAACTCCTCAGTCTTTTACAAAAAAAAAAAAAAGAATTTAGGAGCTACAGATGATACAGAAAATGGAAGTATAAAATAGAGCAAGCTTGTAAATCACTACAAGACACAAGGAAAGCTAAATGCAAGTCTAGAAAAAAATCAGCATATGAGTGCCACCAAGAAATTGTTAAAAAAAAAAAAACAGAGAGAGACCATCACACTATTACCAATAGCATTGCAATACACTTAAATCTGGCTTCACAAAAACTCACCATTAGCCTGTACCGAGGTTCAAATATGTTCAGTGGCAACTAATTGAATGAGCAGAGAGTAACAAGCCAGCGGAACAGTATGAATGGCTCAGAATTGTGAATACCTCAACTTGTTGAATTTCATCTCGTCTTTACTGCTGAGCACATTAAAGTTCAGCGTCTCAAGGTCTGGAACTATATAAAAATAAAAATTACAGAGTAAATCACTGACAAAAAGCAGAAAAGATAATTAATCTATAAGCAATTTAACAGTAATTCAGCACAATAACCAAATAATAACAATAGTAATACCAGTCATTAAAGCTTGTTCAAGATTAATTGGAGTGTGATATGACTTGGGAACAACATATTTGGCAGTTTTAGCAACAAAATCAGTGGCAACAATCAAAAATCAAACAAAATTAAACCCATAAAGAAATTAAGGTAGAGAGGATTGTGACTTAAAACGAACCTCGCTGAGATTGAGATGCGAGTGCCAAAAGGATTGCGACTTAATCTCACCAAAAAACGCACAAAATATTAGATCCAATCGCAAAAACTAGGGTTTTGGTAGAAAAAATTATCAAAAATTAGGGGTTTTAGATCTTTAAGCAAAATAGCCCAAACCTCGAAATTGCCTCAAAGTCGTCCAAAATCGCTAAAAATTCGCCTCAAAATCGTATGAAACAAATCAAAATAAATAAATCAAACTCAAAACAACAACCAAAAATAAAAATAACAATCGAAATCAAAATTGAATCATGCAACAAAAAAGAAAAAAAAAAGGAAAGATTACCTACGAATAAAGAGGGACGAAAGATGAGAAAACGAGATAGAGTGATATTGGGTGAGAATGAGAGTGATAGTGGGTGAGAGGGTGTGAAGGAGAGTATGAGAGTGAGATTGTGAGAGTGGGTGAGAATGAGAGTGGAGGAGAGTGAGTGTGATAATGTTAGGGTTAGAGGAGGAGGGATGGAAAAAAGAAAGTGTGTGGGCTTATATATGGGGCGGCTATTTGGGCTCGTGGGCTGAACATTATTTTGGTTGGGTTATTTGCTGCGTCAAATAACTTATATAACTGCAGCAAATAACTTATTTGCTGCGGTTAAATTTGAACTGCAGCAAATACTTTTATGTAATAGTGATATAAATAGATATTTGCTACGGTTCTTCAAAAACCACAAAGAACCGCAGCAAATGTGACGCAGCAAATGAGTTTTTTTGTACTAGTGAAATCTAGAGAAGGAAGTTAGGAAATTTCAGGGTGTTACAAAGTGGTTACCAGAGCTTAGTTTTTGAAATAAAATAAATTTTATTTTTGGGGTTACCTTAAGTTTTATTTCAGGAAAAAGGAATTTCTTATTTTGGAAAGTTATTGGAAATGGAATTTTTCTAAAAATAGTAATTTCCGAAAATACAAAGTTTTGGAAAATAAATCTTTTAAAATTAATTACTTGTGCAGGTATGCAGGGAATTCAGGTATCTACTATGTGTCATTGCTTTAATATCATGTGGTGAGATTGGGTAGGAAGTTTGGGCATGTAGGATAGACTTTTATTTATGTTCTTTCATGCATTTAAGTTCATGTTTTGAGATGTTGCTTATGTGAGTAGCTATGTGTAAAAGAAATTGTATGTTAGCCACCAAACCTTTTGTTGTAGAACTATTAGCTTGGTTTTTTTTGCGGGAAGGATGGTCCATTAGTCTTAAGTGTTGTGCATGATGTTGGATAGCATGCCTAGTAAGGACACTCAGACGGGGACATTGGAAAAGAAGGACTATGAGAGTCCACCTAAATATGTCTTGAAGATACGATTTTATTGTTGGTACATGAGTACGGTGTTGAAGCTACCGCAATGGGACCAACCTAACCATGTGTCGGCCCTAATTGTTAGTTGTTTGCCTAACCGTCCACCCTACCTGGATATTAAGGCGAAGTTCATTGACTTTCACTTTGTTGGAGGACTTCCAAATTACACTAAATATAAAGATGCAGTTGGTAAATGGGGCTGCGATTGGAGGTATCTGGAGGGTTATATTTCAAGGAAGGAGAAGGAGTACCAGGAATTGAATGCAAGTGAGGAGACCCCACCCACACCAAGCCCAAGTAACCAGGAAGATGATGAGATGGTTGTGAAGGAAACTACTTCTAGTTCACGGAGTTATGAATCGAAGGATAACTCGTGTTACGAGATTGAGAATCCAAATCCAGTGGTCCTTGTGTATGTAGATTTGGTATCTAATACTGAGGATGAAGAAGAGCTTGGTCCTAAGGAAGATATGGATGAAGATATGGAGGAGGATATGGAAGATGATGTGAAGGAAGATCCTGAGTTTATACCCAAGAAATATGTAATGTTGAAGGACAAAAAGGACAATGTTAATGTTTAGGAGTTTTGTATAGACATGAGTTAGTTAATATTGTTTAGCGTTGTTAATGTTTAGATTGTTGAACAATTTAGATTGCTGTTTATTGTTGTGAATAAGTGGAAGTGAGCCATCAGGAAATATTAGGAGCAAACATGTGATAAAATTTTTTATGGGAATGAAATAATAAATGAGTCAATTCTTTCAGAAAATGAAGCCTCAAGTAGAGTAGAACCAAGGGAATTTTATTTATTTCTTACGTGCTTTATTATTGTTTTAATGGTTGTATAAACAATCAAAACTAAGTGAATCATTTGCTCTAAAAGAATGAAACTTCTTTTGTGAGACGAAATGAGAAAATGTTATATGTTATGAGTTTATGTTGCTCTAACTTAGAGTTAGACATAATTTAATATAAAGGTCTTTTCCCTCTACAGGAGAAATAGAATGGATGAACGTAACAACAATCAGCTAAATGAGGTAGTGAGGCAATTAGCTACTGTAGCTGCACAGTTAGCTGTTAGAGGAAATGGAAATGGTAATGACCCTGCTGGGGAACATTTCAAGAAGATTTCTCAGAATAAGCCACCCACTTACCAAGGAGAGCACAATCAAACTATTCTAAAGGGATGGTTGAGAGAATTTAACAAGTTGTTTGGAGCAGTTGAGTGTCCAGACGAGCTTAAGGTGAACCATGCAGTTTACTATTTGAGAGGAGAAGTTGATCTTTGGTGGTCACAAAATGAAGCTGTGATTAGGGCTTTACCAAGTTTCAATAGGGACGTGTTTCAGGAACATATCCATAATAAGTTTTATCCTGTGTTCCTTCTGAATAAGAAAGCTGGTGATTTTCTGGAGCTTAATATGGGGAGTATGTCAGTTACGGAGTATTACTCTAAGTTCATAGAATTGTTTAGGTTTGCTAAAGAGGTTGTGGCAACCGAAAAGTTAAAGGCTAGTAGTTTTGAGAGAGGCTTACCCATAGACATCCAATTGCAATTAGCCAAGCAAGTCTTTCAGTCTTTGGTTGAGCTATATGGTAGAGCTGCACATCTATATGCCCTAGACTAGAATAAGAAGAAGGAGGTGCTGAAGAAAGGTGAGACAAGGGAGAAAAAAAAGGATGGTGGAGGAAACTTCAACAAACAAGGGAGTCATGGTGGATTTAAGAAACCTCGTTTCAACAAAAACTTACAGGTTAACAGGGGAAACTTTGGGAAGCCTGCTAATGGAAATGGGAATAGAGCTCAGATGGCTAACCAAGGAGGTCATGTGTACTTCTGCAAGAAGTGTCCTAGCAATCACCTAGGAAAGGACTGTGCTAGGAACCCAGTAACTTGTCGTTTGTGTAACAAACTTGGACACCATGAGTATGAGTGCTTCTCCAAGAACAAGGAAAAGGAATGACAAGGTTCTCAATTCAAAGGGAACTCAACTGGGTGTCAGCAGAAGGGTTTCCAAGGAAACATGGGAGGAAAGGCAACACCCCAAGCCAGAAATAAAAATGGAAATGGAAATGGAGGAGGTCAGACTAATACCCCAAATACCGAAAAGCTGAATGTGATAGCTCAAAGTGAAGCTGATGCTAGTAAGGATGTAATTACTGGTACCTTTTCTATTCACTCTCTTCCTATTAAAGTTTTTTTTTATTCTGGTGCAAAAAATTCCTCTGTATCCACTAAGATTTTGGAAAAGTTAAGCTGTGTTGGGAAAAGTAGATACAATAGATATGTCAATAGTGTTACCATCAGGACAAGAAGTATAGTGTTCGAGGAGATTTTTGGATGTTCCTATTGAAATTGAGGGAGTGGAGTTTAAGTCTAACCTAATTGAGTTTGATTTGGGTGACTTGGAAGTGATTTTGGGGATGGATTGGTTGAGTGAGCATAAGGCTGAGATTTTATGCGAGCCACAGAAGATCTCGTTAATTAATAAGGGTAATGAGGTTTGCTAGGTTTGTGAGGAGAGGTTTTCCAATTTACCTTTGTAGTCTGAGGGATGTAGATTATGTTGAGACTGCTAAGCCCGAGGATATTGAGGTAGTGAGGGATTTTCTGGACGTGTTTCCAGAGGAGATTTTAGGGATGCCTATGAAGCGAGAAATTGACTTTACCATAGACTTAGTTCCAGGAACAACACCTATTTCCAAAGTACCTTATAGGATGGCACCTGCAGAAATGAGTGATTTGACAGAGCAGTTACAGGAGTTATCTGAGAAAGGTTACATTAGGTCTAGTGCTTCACCTTGGGGAGCACCAGTGCTGCTTGTAAAGAAGAAAGATGGGAGTTTGAGGTTGTGTATTGACTAGGGAGTTGAATAAGGTGACGATCAAGAACAAGTATGCTTTACCAAGGATTGATGACTTGTTTGACCAATTAAAAGGAGCCATTGTGTTCTCAAAGATTGATTTGAGGTCAGGGTACCATCAGTTAAGAATTGCTAATGAGGACCTACCAAAAACGGCTTTTCGTACGAGGTATGGGCATTATGTGTTTACTGTTATGCCTTTTGGGTTAACCAATGCGCCAACAATTTTCATGGACTTAATGAATAGGATTTTTCAATGATTCTTGGATAAATTTGTCGTTGTTTTCATTGATGACATTGTGGTGTACTCTAAGAGTAAAGAGGAGCATGTAGAACATTTGAGGACAATTTTGATGACATTGAGGGAGAAAAAATTGTATGCTAAGTTCTTGAAATGTGAGTTCTGGTTGGAGAAAGTAGCATTCTTGGGACATTTCGTGTCAAAAGAGGGAGTTGAAGTAGATCCATCCAAGTTTGAAGTAGTAAAAGAATGGCCTACACCTAAGAATGTAACAAATGTACAGAGTTTCTAAGGGTTAGCAGTTTATTATAGGAGGTTTGTGAAAGACTTTTCGAGAATTGCTAAACTAATAACGTCGTTAATGAAGAAAGACTGTAAGTTTGTATGGAGTGATCGATAAGTGTGAAGAGGCATTTCAGACCTTAAAGGAGCGTTTGACTACACCTCCAGTGTTGACTTTGCCAGATGGAAGTGATTCTTATAATGTGTATAGTGATGCTTCTAAAAATGGTTTGGGACGTGTGTTAATGCAAAATATAAAGTTGATTGCGTATGCTTCAAGACAATTGAAGCTATACGAGGCAAACTACTCTACTCACGATCTTGAGCTAGCGGCGATCGTGTTTGCTTTAAAGATATGGAAGCATTACTTGTATGGAGTAAAGTATAGGATATACACAGACCACAAAAGTTTAAAGTAATTTTTCACTCAAAACGATTTAAACATGTGACAGAGGAGATGGCTTGAGTTGATCAAGGATTACGATTTAGATATCCAATACCATGAAGGGAAGGTCAATGTGGTAGCGGATGCTTTAAGCCGTAAAACGAAGCATATGTAGTGAATACTTTAGTGATCGCTAACGAACTATGTAGAGATATGGGGAGAATGAACTTGGAGGTAGTGAAGGAGGGAGAGTTGGAAGGAATACTTTGTAATCTTAGTATCCAACCAACAGTATTTGAGGAAATTAAGAAGTACCATGAGGGAGATGTGAAATTCGACAGAATAAAGGAAAAATTGAAAGCAGGAAAGGCTATGGACATCAAGATCCATAAGGTAGGGAGCTTAAGGTATAAAGGAAGGTGGTGTGTACCACAGAAATGTGAGGAACTGAAACGGAGAATCATGGAGGAAGGTCATAATACCCCGTATTCAGTGCATCCTGGAGGCGATAAGCTATATAAGGATTTGATGAAGTTGTATTGGTGGCCTAGGATGAAAAGGGAAGTGGCTGAATTTGTCAGCAAGTGTCTTACTTATCAGAAAGTGAAATTTGAGCATAAGAGACCACAAGGAGAAGTCCAACCACTTGAAATACCAGGATGGAAATGGGATTGCATATCAATGGACTTTGTAACTTGCTTGCCAAAGTCAAGGAATCAATATGATACCATATGGGTTGCGGTGGATAGGCTTACTAAGTCAGCGGTGTTTATACCAATGAAGGAGACTTGGAGGATGGAACAACTTGAAAAGGCTTACATAAAGCATGTTGTGAGGCTACATGGAGTTCCAAAGGATATCGTGTCAGATAGGGATTCTAGGTTTCTTTCGAAATTCTAGAAAAGTGTCTAGGGGAACTTTGGTACAACATTGAAATTGAGTACATCTTTCCATCTAGCGACCGATGGACAAACAGAGAGAACCATACAAACTTTGGAGGACATGCTAAGAGCTTATGTAATGGACTTTCAAGGGAATTGGGAGGATCACTTAGATCTCATTGAGTTTTCATACAACAATAGCTACCATGCAAGTATTAGCATGGCACCTTTTGAGGCTTTGTACGGAAGGAAGTGCAGAAGTCCCTTATGTTGGAGTGACATAAGTGAGACAGTGATTTTAGGACCTCAATTGATTGAAGAAACCACCGATAAGATAAGCGTAATACAAGCAAAGATTCAAACAACACAAGATACACAAAAGTCTTATGCGGACCAAAAACGTTAGGAAGTTGTGTTTGCAGTTGGTGATAAGGTGTTAGTTAAGGTTTCACCAATGAAAGGTGTAATGAGGTCCAGAAAGAAGGGAAAATTAAGCCCGAAATATATAGGACCCTATGAGATCTTGCAAAGGGTTGGAAAAGTTGCCTATAAGCTAGCATTACCAATGGAGTTGAGCAAAGTTCACAATGTCTTTTATGTGTTTCGAACAAGAAAATATGTTCCGAATGAGTCACATGTGTTACAACCTGAAACTATAGAGTTAGACCAAAGTTTGACTTATGAAGAGAAGCCAATTAAGATTCTTGACAGGAAGGTCCAGGATACTTGTAGGAAAAGTGTCAAAATAGTGAAGGTGTTGTGGTCTAACCAAGAAACCGAAGAAGCTAATTCGGAGGCCGAAGATATGATGAGAGAAAAATATCCAGAGTTATTTCAGGTTATTAGGTAGAGTTACGGGGACGTAACTCAATTCTTAAGGGGGGTAGAGTGCGATCTAATTTCGTGCGTTTTACCCACAATTTTACAAGTTTTTATGACTTTTAAGTAAAGTTTTATGTCTGTCCACTAAAAAGTTGTCAAGCAAAAGTTAAGTAAATGTCTAAAGTCTACAACGACATAGTATTATAATGGAAAAAGCTAGTAGTATCTATTCAAATTCCATACAATAATTTACATCAAGTTTCGGGACAAAACTTCTTTTAAGGGGGTAGACTGTAATACCCCATATTTTCATGTATTTTAAGGAGTTATTTTCGTATTTTATACGTATGTTTTTAATATTTTTATTGAGAAATTATATTCAATAAGAATATTAAACAAAAGAACTTAAATAAATTTTAACTAAAGTAATTATTTTATATTTATAAATAATATTTTATATTTTAAATATTTTGAAAAGTTTCTAAAAATAGAATTTTTAGAATTTCCTAAATTATTTTAAAACAAGAGCATAAAAGTAATTTCAAGCATTAGAGGTATTTGTGGAACTGCACCAAATCCTACTTTGGGGCCTATAAATACCCCTTAAACCACAATTTTCAGATTTATTTTGTAACTTGGTGATTTAAGATTTCAAAAATTTAGAGAGAGAAAGAGAAAAAAAGGATCGAACAAAAAAATGAAAAATTTACATATATAATCTCACTTTTAGGTGGTCTTTCAATTATAATCCTACCATTAAGTTATTCAAAAATAGACCAACTTTTTTCCTGTGTTTTCTAATTTTAGACCCAAATAAAAATAATTTGTAACAGTAGGTTAATGTAACTTGCTAAATCTAAACACAACCTGATAAGTGAAAACCACCATCCTTAGTCCTTACCCAAACACTACAGCCCTCAAACTTACCACCGCCACCACCACCACCACCACCTAGTGATCCACCATGTATCCACCAAGAAAGCCATATTAACTAAAATTTACAACCTCATCACCCCTCAACAAATACAACAACAACCACTTAGGCCCTAGGCCACCACCATCCACCAAGATGCTCACGCCACCATTAATCACCCAAAAAATCACCAACTTGACCACTACATGAAAACTCATCCATCCAAAAACCCACTGCACTACTTGAAAATCATCTAGCTATCACCCACAAATCCAAAACAACTAAAACCACAACCCACTAACACCTCCACAACAATGGCGGATTTAAGTACAACCCACAAAAAACAACATCAAGAAGAAGAGGATCCTCAAAATGATGAAAAATACATGGGTGACATCTCAAAATTCATCTCAATAAAACTCTTAGACCAAGTTATAAAAAACTTTAATTAATCCACCAGTCAACGAACCTTCAAAGAAGAAACCCAAATTCCACAACTGGCAAGAGAATTACGAGATAAAGAAGGAGAGAAAATAGAAAGAAGAAGATGAATAAACCCAAACAAAAACAATCAACAATTCCAAAATCGAATATCGGGATTAAATTGCTAGAGAACATGGGTTAAGTTCCTAGGAAGGAGAAACGGGTAAGGGAGGAGCCAATTGGGATTAATACGCCGTGGGCGGGCAGGGTTGGGGAGGGAAAGTGTAGTGAAGGTAAGGGGTAGGGAGGATGGAAGGGTTTGAGGTGAGGAGGAATTTGTTGTGGAGGAAGAGGATGAGGTGGTCTCGTGGTGGTTGTCAAATTTCAGATTGACGAGGAGGATGGGTGTTTGCCATAACTTGGAAATCGATGGAGGTGAGTGAGGAGTGACACTGGTGAGAGAAAATGAGTGAAAGGGTGACTAGAGGGTGAATGGGACCGATTTTACAGCTTGTAAGTGAAAAGGTCTAAAATCGGAAGAAGTGGGTAAAAGATGGGTCTATTTTTGAATAACTTAAAGGTGGGATTATATTTGTAAATTTTAAAAAAAAAAAAAAAAAAATGAGAAGTTTGGATTTTTCGAAGAAAAAAAAACTTTTATTCGCCGGAGCCTCGCTGGAGTTACCGCCTGCGCCGCCCGTCGCCGGCCACCCTTTTCTCCCCTTCGGTATTTTTGGAACTTTATAAAAAAAAATTCTTCTTCTTTCTTTTTGATTCAATCTTGCAAATTCGTGTTTATATTTATGATTAATCGTGTTTTTATATAAGTTTCAATCATGTTTTATGAATTTATGATTTATTTTAAAGCATTAATTTATTTGATGTTCATGAAATTTTAAATTAGGGTTTACAAAATAATGAAATTCTTGATTTTATGGTTTATAATGATTTAAACTTCAATACCATGATCATGAATTGTTCTTGGGTGAATTTATGATGATTTTATGGAGTTTAGATTGATTTTTAAAGGCTTTAAACATAAATTATATTGCTATCCAAATTTTGTAATCATAAAAATCAATAGAATAAATATTATGAACATGTTTTGGTTTATGAAAAAATTATTCTAAAGCATACATTTGTTTCATCATGAACAAGGTTATCGCACACCTATCAAAAATACCGAACAACTCTAACTAATATAGCTAGGGAAGTAGGGACCGAATCCTCAGGGAAGCGATTAAATTTTATTATTAGCTCGAAAAAGTCTATATTACGTAAGGGGCCTTTTTAGAAAATTCTAGTAAAGCTAATAAAACAAAGAAAACAAAGCTAAAACTAAGAAAATGACGAGAAATTGACGAATTAAACTCTTATAATAGAAACCTAGGGCTGTTGGTTTACTATGATCAATCAACAAACTCATAAAACGCTCATTAATCAATTCATTGACATTCATTGAACTAGGGCTCACTGATTCTCTTGAATTTAGACTCCCTCAAAACTCCTTTATTGGCTCTCGTTCGCATAAACTCGTTTTGCCTATTATTCAGTGGTCTAATTGTGGTAATCTTACCTCTAGGCCTCGATTTCGACAATTACCTAACTCACAACTAAATTTGGCCACAGTTTAATTGCAATTAATTAATGGAAATCAATAATAGGAATTCAACTAATAATCAAGAATGAATCAACGAACATAAAATAAATTCACAACATGATCATAGATCCCCTAGCCCTAGAGAAAAAGACTACTCACTCATGATTAAAGAAACTAAAACAAAAACAAAATTAAATAGCAAAGCCATAAACATGAATTAATTAAAACTTGAATTAAAACTAAATTAATTGCTAACAAAATTAAACTAAGAACTAAATTAACAAAACTAATTAAAATAAACTAAAAACTAACAAACTAAGAAGATTCATAAACTAAAAAGAATTGAAAAGCAAAAGGAAAGAGATTACCAAAAGAAGGATTGAATTGCATTAATTGAAATCGAATCGTCAAGAACAAATTAAGTACTTCTAAAATTCTAGAGAGAGAAGTGTTTTAGGATTTCAAATCTAATATTATGCTCTAAAAACTAGTTAGGTCGTGCCCTATACATATGGGCTATTTATACTAATTAGGTTTTTAGTAATCAAAAACCACGAGCAAAAACCGAGCGAAAAAAGTTGAACTGGCCAAAAACCGTGGCACCTACGCCCGCAGGGAACAACATGGAGTTCCTCCCTGAGCCTACAACTATTATAGTTTACGACTTTTTGACCTGCTCATCTATGTTGCGCCCGCATAAAACAATGCTCCTTTTAAGCTATGCGCCCACATGCACTATATTCAAGACTATTTTGACGAACCTCTTGAGTTCTTCGCTTGATTCCTTCAAATGTTATTTGTAGCTTCTCGTAACTTGGCAAGCATCCTGAGACAATTACATTTTGACTCGTTTTAGCTTCTAATGACTTCGTAACTCCCTATTACGCTCTTGTAACATATAAAACAAATCGAAAACCCGTGCGTAATAACCGAGGAAGCTTAAAATAACCGTAAAAAGCTCTAAAAGTATACTAAAAACGATAAAACCGTTCCAAAACATAACTTAACATCGAAAGACAATATTTAATCAAAACAAAGCTACAAACTTAACTATTTAGCACAAGAATCAACCGAAAATAAGGGAAAAACACAACACAAAACACGTATATCACATAATGATGTTAGCGGACTGTAAAAGAGTTTTATGATGAATTTATGATGTTTTTATGAGTTTCTAATGGGTTTTAGATAAATAAATAAAGATGTAAATTTTTATTAACACTTATTTATGCCCAATAAAAATAGTAACATGTAATACAGTAAGTTATAATTAGTTTTAATGCATCTAAGTATTGTATATTGATCATAGGACATGACTATAGTGTTTTATGATCAAGATATGATATTTATAAAGGTTTAAGAGTGTTTTTAAGAAGGTGTACAAAGCTGTCACTTTTGAAAAATTAACGAAAAACAAGTATTTTGCAATAGAAAAATTAAAAGTAATGTATGGAATTGAATAGAGACCATATAGGGAATGTTTTGGACAAGTTTCCAATGTAGAAATTTAGCTTAGAGTTGTTGTAGAACTTAGTCAACAAGGTTTTAATTTAGTTTCGGTTTTCTCTATGAAGGAAACTTCGAACTAGTCGACTTTTAAAAGTTGTGGCGGATCACCACTACAACACAAGGTACGTAAGTACTAAAGACAAACATAGAAACTAGAATCCATGCTTGATTGATCTTATATGTCATGTTGTTGTGCTTGATTGGATAGTAAATTGACATGCATGACAAATTTTTAATAGAAGTATGATTTTATATTATGTGACATTCCATGTTTTTAGGAATATTAATTCTTCAAGATTAAATTGGAATGTTATGATTAGTTTAAAATTGGCCAATACCTTATTGAAGAAGAAAGGAAGTTATTTAAGTTGGTTAGTGACTTAATCAACACTACAACAAATCGTCGCTTGTGCCACGAATTATGCCACATGAATTATAAAATCGTGGCATAATTTCAATTAGCCACAGGAAAAGCTATCTATAACACAAAACTAGGAAAAGTATTAAAACTTATGCCACAAAAATTTTTATCTCGTGGCTAATATTATACATTTGCCATGGGTACTCACTATCTCGTGGCAGACTTAATACTTTTGCCACAAAATAATTTGCCCGTGACAAATGTTATGCTTTAGCCATGTGTAGTTACTGTCTTGTGGCTAATTTAATACTTGTGCCACACATAACAAAAAAAAAATTCCCGTGGAAAATCTTATATGTGGCCATGAGTAGTTACCCTCCCGTGGCAAATTAACACTTACGGTGTATGTCACAATAACAATTTCCCTTACAAAAGAGATACGTATTCTCACATGGCAAACTTAACGTATTTGCCATAGACAACAACTAGATAGTTCTCGATCATGTTTGCTCGATTTTTTTAATTAAAATACAAATTGCCTTAAATTAAATCAAAAATATATCTTTTAAAATTGTAATTATAAGGGAATGTAAAATGGCAAGCAAATTATCAAATTTGATTACATTGCCACATAAGAATTCCACTATCCTCTATTTCTAGCTGCTTTATATACCAATGGCTAGCTAATTGTTAAACTAGCTTTCCATTAAAACGTGCTCCACTTACTTGTTGGAACTACACTAATATTTAATGCTATTGCTTAGTTTTCTTCCCAAGCAAATTAGTTTGGCCAAGCTAATTTGCTAAGTCAAGCTAATTGTCCAATTTTGTTCCAATGGTTAAGCAAGTAGTTATGGACTTTTGGAATTTGCAAGCTAGTCTCTAGCTACAACCATTGCACATGCCCTAATCTTTTGTTTTCGAACTTTGATATAGTTTTATATAAATTAATAAATATACAAAATTTTAGTCAAATACACATTTAGTAACATTCATTAAATGATTTTTTTTTCCACATTTTTTATGCAATAATTAAAAAAAGGTGTGTTTTGGAGGGAAAATGTGGGAGGTGGGGATTACTTTAGTAAGAGTTATTAGATTAGTTTAGATTAGATATTCTAATCTGTTGGTAAAACATATTGATTACCAACTGATTATTTTACCAACAATAATAATGTTTATTGGTCTAACTCTATTGTGCCAACAAATACTTTGCCTTATTTCTCCAACTATTTTCTTTCTCTTCTCACTCGCCTACAAACCCCAACCCTAACCTCCTTTTTCCTCTCTACTATACCAAACCGCAGCACTACTAGTCTGCTACTCCCCTTCATCTCCTCCGCTACATCGTCGTTCATCACCTCACAAACCTCGACTAATTCCCGTGCTTGAACACCCTAGAACAACAAACCCCCACAACTTGTCGCCAACAACGACCACTCCTCTAGCAGCAACCCCTCCCTTGTTTATTTAGTCTGGAATTATCTAAAGCATGAGAATAAGCTCGAGAATCCTCAGTCTCCCCACCTGCCGCCGCCGCTGCTGTGGACTGCTGGCTGCCATTACTGAAAACTTCTCTTCTTCCCCACAAAGTTCCTCCCTCCACTGCTACAATAAAGTTCCTCCCTCCTCTGCTAATCAATTCTACTCCTCAAAGGCAAGTTACTCCAATTCTTCGAATTTGGTTTGATTTTTTCTTTCACACTGATTTTTATAATTGAATTTCATATGGTTTTGTGCAAATTTTGTGATGAATTTTGTATTTGAATCAGTTCAGTTTCATTTGTGTTTCAATTTTCAATCGAATATTTGTTTTAGGTCGAATTTTGTGCGAATTTCACGTTTCATTCACATCTGAATTTGGTTTAAATTTAGGTCTAATTTTGTTTTGAATTCGAATTTTGTTATCTGATTTTTATTTGTTGACTTCTTTATGCTAATTTTGTTTAGGTGGTTTATTGTTAGGTCGAATATAAAGTTTCATACCCTTTTGTTAGCTGGATCATTGTTGTTGGTTATGTGCTTATTGTTGCTTATTGTTTACTTCAATGTAAAATTTGCTAACATTCATATATTAGAAGCCAACCCCTAACAACGATTGTAAAGTTTCTTGGTGCATATTTATATATCCTGGATAACTGGTTGTGTCCTAGAATAAATGCTTTTAGTTCTCATTCTTTTTACCTTTTGTTTACACGTTTGTATCTTGCATTGTTGCACAGTTACACCAAAAGTTCCTCATATACAAATTTCTTGTGCTTATTTACTTACTATGGCAGGTCATTGATATGAAAGAAATCATTTATTGTCAATGGTCTATTATTTATTCATCTGCAGTAGGAAGGATAAAAGAAGTGTTTCAATCACCAATCCAATTTGTCAAGTATAAGTACTTAGAATAACTTCTAATAAAACTCTGACTTGTTGCCATTGTTACTCAATTCGATAAACTAAACCTATTATAAACATACATTATTTTGGTGTGAATTCGATCACCTCTTCCTAATAGCAATTTTGTCTTCGTTGATCATGGTTGGAGGTTCTTAATTAGGGATCCTTAATTTTGTTTCCTTGCTGATTGCAAGGGCAGCCAAAACGCCTCCTTTGTTGTTGATGTCGTCAATCACTATTGTCTTGTAGATGTTGAGTTTACTATTCTATTTGTTTTTAAATTTTAAGCCCAAAATTCGTTATATTCCCTTTGATTTATTAGTGGTTTTCTAAAAAAGAATAATTAATTATTCATAGAGACTTTGTGAATTCAGTACATTATTTCCTGAAATGCTTGGGATGTTATTGTTGGCAAAGTTAAGTTGATTGCGAGTTACTCATCATTTTTTCTCTAGATGGATTTCATTACATTTGTAAAATTTATGAAGTGCTTATGTCGCTATCACATAACATGGTTATGTCTTATAGAATACAAAATATCTTTTGGAGCCTTCTTTTGAATCCCATTACTTCAGAGGAATTTTCATATTAGCTGTTGAGAATATTAGCTGTTGAAGTCTTTGGATTTTGTTGATTTTAGTTTTATTAAATCTCTAAGCTAATAATGTAGCTGCTAATTTACACAAATGAATATACTATAGTGTCATGTCCTATAATTTGATAGAAATAATTCCCGACTTGATTCGAGTTGGCATTCTAGAAAGTAGTGGGTGAAACTTCTTGGTGATTATGTATGACTTTTTTTTTAATTTTTTTTTAAGTTTTGATTGTTGTTTTGTTTTGTTTTTTTTAATTGATTTAGTTTGTTGTTTAGTTACTTTTGGCTACGATTTTTTAAAATCATAATCAATAATTTGGCTTGAACATAGTAGGAAAGGAAACCTTTTGGGTATAAGATATTGCTTCCATTTTGATATAATGAACAATTACATTAGCCACTGGAGTTGTATAAAGGATTCCAATTGATGGGCCGTAGGCAGAGTTTTTCATTTTCGCATTGAGTTTCTAATGTTGTGGGATTCAATGATGTTAGGGCTTATTATAATAATTTGTTGTTGAACTTGGTAATTTGATGTTTGTAGCACAATCCTGAAATCGATCACTTGGTTTAGTGATCAGATAAAATCTTCTTTGATTATGATTTCTTAAAATATTTGTAGGTGGCAGAAGACCTCTACAAATCGAGTGAGGATGTGGTTAAGGAGAATCATGAGTTGAAATCAAAGAACCCTAATTTGTGATGTGGGTTGTGCTTTGAATTTTGATTTTCATCTAAATAAAATTGTGTCCACATGTTGTAACTTTATTGTTCCTTTTGTGCAGGAGGTGCAGGACAAACAAGGTTACCTCTGCCTTCCAGGAGATTGTTGATTCTTATGGGTAAGCCATCTGATTTTTGAAATGCAATTGCTTTGTTCTATGAGTGCCATAATTGATATTGGTGGTGGTGTGTGTCTGTGTGTTTGCTAATGTTCAAGCGTAAAAGTTGCAAGTTGCACTCAGGTAATAGAAAAACTTATCATGCATTGATAATAACTAAGTTAACCGGATAACTAACCACTTACAATCTTCTTAAAAGGAAGCATAATTCTTCTCTCATTGCTGGTTGTATAGAATGCATGAAGATTTATATTGCAGTGCAGCTTCATTATCTAGGTTCAACTCATTTGTTTTTCCGCGGTGTATGACCTTTACACAACCAGCGTTTATGTGGACGGGAGTAGAATAATACTATCAAATAACAGTGTGTGTGCTTTAACAAATTCTTTGTTCATAATTCAGTTTTAGAATGCGATTAATAAAGATATTATATGGGTAATAATTGATTATTGCACTTCAATAAAAATGTATAAATAAATTGCCAGTGTTCAAGTTTGATTGATTTTTGAAATAAGTGTTGATAGCCTGTTAGTGAATTTAATGTTTAACTTCTTATTGTGGCAGTTTAACTGCTTGGTTTAATGTTAGTTATCTTCTTTTGCTCACCTTGCTGCTGTATTTTCTTATCAATTTTTTCATAGCATATTTTTCTTGTGATAAAGTGTTCATTTTGCCATTTTTTAGGTTGAAGTCCCCAAAAATTGAGGGAATCGTCTTATGCAACGCTAGCATTTTAGATCAAAGTCTGTCATGATATGTTGCATTTAGTCTGCATAACTTTTATCCATCAATCATCAAAACCTTTTTGTAAGGTTCCACAGGAAGTTACCAAGCTCCAACTAGATGTACGATTCTGTAAACATTAGTGGCTTAGTGCTTGACTAATAATATGAAATGCCATGTTTTTTTTTTCACTCAGTATTAAGGGTTTCTTATTATTACTATACAATGTAGTGTTGTACATTTGATTTTTTCTAATTGTAAACATTCATTATGTACACCGTCCAGGGCATTGCGACTAGTATATATATATATAATTTTTTTTCCCCACTCGTAGCTAATTAATATATATATATATTTTATCCATGTGAGTTATTGTGGAACAATATAATTTTTAACCACGGTAATTAGAAGCAAAAGAAATTAATTAGCCACTAATAATTGTGGTAAGTGGCTTGTTAGCCACGAGAATTTTTGTGGCAAAATTTATTTTTAGCCACGATAATATTTGTAGCAAAAACAATTAATTAGGCACAACAATATTTGTATCAATAGATTTGTTAGCCATGGGAGCACTCGTGGCGTGCTATGTTTTTAGCCACGCGGAGAAATGTGGCATAAAAATCAACTTATGCCACACCCTTAGTTTTTCTGTGGCAAAATCCTAGCCACGGCCACTTGTGCCACGAGAATAACTTTGGGACTTCCCGTGGCTAAATTATATAGCCACGGAAATTTTCAACTTGTGCCACGATTCTTAACGTGGCACTAGATGCAATTTGTTGTAGTAATAAGAAAGGTAGTTTGTGAATTTTTATTCACATAAGTAATAGAAGGTAATGAGCAATTAATTTATACATGCTGTCACTCACAGTTTAATGTGCGGTCAAGGAGAAAGTAAATAGTTAGACACTCACAGTTAATGTGTGGTAAAGGAAGTTTAGTTTAATTAAAGGACACACATAAGATTATTTTTAGAATCACTTTAATTCAAAGATAAATAATATGGCTTGCTTGACTTTATGCATGTTTCCTTGTGATATTATATGTGAGTCATAACATGGTTAAACCGGTTTAATCACGTAAAGTGAAAGAGGATTTGCACCAAAACTCTTGGTACGTATATACCTTGAGTATGAACAATGGGGGGAGTCGTATGGAACAGAGATCTTTGACTTCTAGTTGGGGTACAAGACGTTGTACTCTTTTATGTTCTTAATGCGCTGGAATTCCGTCACATTATGTGACATAGGTAATACCTTCTTCGAGTTGCTCCCAAGTTGGTGCCCGATAGGGTGATTTTTAAGGAAAGGAAACCCGTTCGATGCGAAATCAAAAGTTTAAAAAAAACAATTATTTTGTTTATGTTGAGTCTCTGCACAGGTGAAGAGTTGTCAATGGTAAGATGTATGTATGGTTTTATTTTAATTTATGTTGTTCTTGTTGCATAGTCTTTAGTAGTTATGTAATCAACTTTGGTGACTGTTTGTTTTGTGTACATGGCTTTGTCTTGGACATGACCTTATAATGACCCACTTGATGGTGAGTAGTTATCTAGAATAAGAAAAGCTATAGGTACAAGTGGGCATAAGTCATTCATGCTGGGCTGGAGTGAGAGTGCTTGTTGTGTAGTCTTCGTAGTTCTTAACTTTATTTGCTTATCGAGTTATCTAACTATTATTTGGATGTTGTTTTATTTACAAAATTTAAGTTTTGGTTTTTAAGGGCCATTAAGATGGTGTCGAAGTGTAATAAAGTTTTAAGTTGATTTTTCTTTTGGATGTTGGTTTGATTTTAGTTTTGAGATTGTTATTGAAGTTAAGTACGTTTTTAAATTGGTTTTGGTTTTAAAGATTTCCACTATAGTACTTTGATAAATGCCTTAGCCGTTATCACGGTGGCGGTAATGATTCTGTTTTTCCTCGTTATTTAAGAGTTTTAATAATTATATTTCATTAATATTTATAATATGTTTCCCGGAAAATTTAGAGAAGAAAGTTAGAAAAATCCAGGGTGTTACAATAACCATTAAAGTTATGCCTTCTTCTAGTAGTCATATAAAGTAGCTATTGGTAATCAAATATTCATAATGATTTATGGCAACTCGTGTAATTATTAATTACATTGCCCAATTTTTTATGGTTCTTCTGGACCATAAAAGGATTATCCTTACACCATCAACGTCTTCCCACGAAAATCAAAAAAATTCAGATTCTCTTTTAGATGCTCAAACTTCAGCTTGAGGGTTGACAATCTAGTCATCAATACCTTTTGGGAGTTTGATAACGATGTTGGTATTAAAAATATACAATATGAAGGACTTGATATTTGAATATCTCTTATATATGTTCTTCTGGAACTTTTATGTTTGATTCATAACATGCTGTTAGAGCATCTTCATATGTATAATTTCATCACAAATATATTCTTATTGGAGGATAACTTTCTTCATGTAACTCTTCATACTATAGTAAACACAACTTACTATATTATATACAAAATTTAACATACATCATATGAATATAATCCATTGGTTCCATCATACACAGGTATCCCATTTTTCAAGATTGTAATTTGCATGCTATTTTACAATAATATCTAAATACATTTTCAATTGGTACCATTAGTCGATTATAACATCTAAGTTCTTATATCATAGGCCATATGTCATAATTCAGATATCCATACCACTTCCGAGGCATACATTATGGTATTAATATACCGTTACAGTTTCAATAGTTTCAACTGCACTTTCTTTGCCATATATTACATATTTATTTTGGAACCAATCATACAACCTTTACTTCAGGTATAGTGATTCAAGTATTATTGGGAAGATTTATTTCAATGTAAACACACAATATGACCAATATGTATCTTCAACGATATGTAACATGAGACATAACTGAATACAAATCAAACCATAGATGTGCAACATATCTTGATAATATATAGACAGAAGTTGGCAATGATATCTCATATACACATAATAGAGATCATCACTTTATAATTTAGTAATTTTGTTAACTTATCCCAATTCTTCTCCCCCTAAGTTGGTAAAATTTTCAAATATAGGGGCATCATATTCTTAGCCAACTTAGTATATAATTTCATGTGCAAAAATATTTCAAACAATAGAAGATTTTTTTTGAACAAATTTCATTGCTTGGAAGAGATATATTCAACAGACTATTTGTTCTACAAGAGAACAATCAATGCTATTTCTTCTTTAACTTATAATGTTCATCGCACATGAGTTTATAAATTCATCATAAATTGTTCTCTCCTAGAGATTAATAACAATGGGGTGATAGTTATTGTGTCGGTTTATTCTTAAGTGCTGACATTCAACAACCCCAATAAAAATGATTGTTATATAAACATAATTATCCACTCAATGGTGATCTTCTGGATTGCCAATGACTTTGATAATGAAATATAGAAACAGAGTTTTTACTTACTCAAAGTGTTAACATACAAGTTGATTTGGTAAGTCTTTAGTCACATAATATGGAACAACATATAAACTATTTTAGTGAACTTCTGGTCACCCATTACATATCTATATCCAAAGTCGTTCAAAAATAACTCTATATTGTTCATGAAATTTTCTTAAAAATCACAATCCAGATATAAATCAATATCAATGCTCGTTAATTATGTATTGCCATTCAAAACATTACACATATCTAACATGAGAGAGCGTCAGCCGCATACGGGTAATTATTTAACTCGAATGGTCTAATTTAACTATCACATCTAATCACTTTTCAAAACTCTGGTTAGTTTTCAAACACTAGTGATCACTTTATTATAAACACTTCATGCATGGCCATGAGCATATATATGATTTAATATAAGAACACTAACATGTGTTTCTTTCTATACTTGGCAAGACAATCAATTAATAATTGATCAAATAATAACACATACTCAACTAAAGCATATGAGTATAATCTTGATACATGCTAATCTTGTTGGACATATTATACTGTTGTAGAGTATTTTGTATAATCTTAGTACATATCGATCTTCCTAAAAATATCTAAATTCCTCTAGAAATATATCAAAATGTATCACTTTCATTCATATATAGAAATATCAATTTCTAGAACCCACTGTATACCATGTTTCATGCGTGAACTATGTTCTTAAGTATCTCATGTTGTCCTTTTAGGACATTAATTTTAATTAGATCACTTATATATAAGGAATATATAATTATTGTCATTCTTTATATCCGATGCATCTTTAGGATGGTATCACCCACACATTTAATCATTTGGCCACCTTTATTAAATAAATCATTGTATATATCTACTAAACTGACCATCAATTTGATTTATAATTCATGGAATAATAAATACTATCTCCCCCTAATCCTTGTATATGGGGCATGAAATTAGTCCAACGACCTTAAAATCACATATAACTCTCAAACCATAAAACTTTTAGGCAATGTCATGTATCAACTAAAGTAAATTATATTCTTATACAACTCTCATCATTTGGTTTTACCCAAATATATAATATGTATATATAAAATCCTCAAAAGTATGGGTGTAATGAATATATTCTTCAACTGTCTTTTTTCACAATGTCATGCTCAATTTATTTCTTAAAGTCATTAGATTTTTTCTTGCTAAAATGAACATTACATATTCGTGTTTATAATTTTACTTGAATAAGACAAGATCAAGAGAATGTCATGCAAACAAACTTGTTATCAACATACAAATTATCATTCACTTTTGGGAATGAGAGATTATAAATATATATTAATACTCACTTAGAATTTGATATCTAAAATATCAATCCAAAAACAATATACCGAATATTAAAAATCTTTGTATTTTTCAAAGTGACATAATGCATATAGATTATGGACAGTATATTGTAGGAAACATTACAGCGTTTTATGCCATATATATCTTCATATTAACATATATCTTAATGATATTCATCACCCTTAAGGAATTGAACTTCAACTCCATAGGCTATAGTACTTATGATCAATATCTCTTTCCAATTATTTAATTCAATAATACTTAGACTTATACATGATTAGACAATCTTTTATTATAATAGATATGCTATAAATTGATACATATGATTAAACAATCTTTTATTGTAATAGATATGCTATAAATATATATATATATATATATATATATATATATATATGTTGTCAAAGTCTTTAAATAATTTAAAATATACTCCATCTTCTCCAAAACAAGGACAAAAGTATCTTTAAATGTATGAAAAATAATGCCCACATAAATGCTCCAAATGATTAGAAGCAACTATTAAAGATTATAAGACATCAATAAAAGTTGACATATTACTAACCAATAAATATATATATATATATATATATATATATATATATATATATAACAATTTGACAATTTGTCTTTTATTCAAACGTCATGATTTTTTTTGGTGAAAGGGTATCTAAATCAATGGCCTTGTAAAAATTAAACAATGAATCACGCACCAATTAATTTGAAATAAAAAAAATGTTTTCGTAGGAGACAGATCATAATACAGAGTGTGAACAAGTACAAGACTATAATTAAAGAAACAAACTATAAGGAGATTGTGCCCGTTACCGTTTATCAACACATTCATAAATTCATTATTGTTACAAAGATAACCTATAATTATAAGCTTTACATAAAACAAATGAATCATGACCGCATATAGAAGTATTGTATACTCCATACAAACCACTAGTAGAAAAATTGGATTTTGCTGCGCCACATTTGCTGCGGTTCTTTGAGATTTTTAAAGAACCGTAGCAAATAGTTGTTGATGATACACAATAAAAATTATTTACTGCGGTTGATTTATTTACTACGGTTTTTTTTATTTGCTGCGGTTATAACCGCAGCAAATAACTCAACCCAAAAAAAAACGTTCAAGCCCAGCCCAAACGAAGAGCTATAAATACAAAAACCCTCCATTTTTCCACCAAACCCTAACTCCCCTTCATTCTCACCTCTTTCCCCTAACTCCCTCTCAATTTCTGATCTCTCAATCTCTCTAACCCTAACTCCCTCTATAACTCTCGCCTCTTTCCCTCTCATTCTCGCCTCTTTCCTCTCATTCTCGCCTCTTACCTCTCTCATTCTCATTGTCATTCGTCCTCCCCATTTGAAGGTACTACGATAACACCGGTGACCTCCTCTTCCTTGTCTTTCTTGCTATTCCTCTTCCTCGTCTGTCTTCCGCTTCGTCATCGGTCTTCCTCTTCGTCGGCCGTCGTTTCCCTTCGTCGTCTGTCTTCCCCTCAAAAGGTATTGTTTTAATATTTCTGTATTTATTTAAAATTGGAAGTTTTTTTTTTGTTTTCTTTCCTGTAATTAGTTAAATTATTCTGCCACTTGTGAAGTTGTCTCTTTCACAGAAAGATTTTTTGTCTTGCTTACAGTTTAATGTTTTGAGATCTAAATTCAATATTTTAATGTTTCTTGTAATTAGTTTAATATTTATTTTAATGTCTTGTATGGCAGAAGAACGATGATGTTGATGTCAGCAGAGATGATCTGTCAAGGGCGTTAATGGTATGCATTTCATTGTGTGATTGTATTTGCTGATCTTTATTTTTGAGCATTATTGTGAAAGTATCTTTAGTTATCATGAATGTATCTAGTGCTGTGAATCGCTGTCTACTTGGTTGCTTGCAATGGTAGTTATATGAGTGCTTGGAGTTATACAAGTGCAGTTAATTGAATAAATGGTCCAATGTTTCTCTAATTCATGTATAGAGCATTCTGAGTTTTCAAATTTCTTGTTAAGCTTTGTAATTCCTTATGGGAATATGAGATTGTGAAGATGCAAATATGCAACTAATATGATGGTACATATTGTGTAAAGAGAGAGTGGTGTGTGTTGCAGATTGTTAACTTTTCTTCTCAACCAATGTTCTTTTTTTTTGTTGTATTGTACCTAACGTTGTACTGTTAATTTGATCAATGCCGTTGTTGATTTGTTTTCTAAACTATGAAATGTTGGTTGTTTGACACTAGGATTAAACATTGAAATCGGCTATGCTGATTATTTGCAATGTTGGATTTGTTTTGCAATGTTTAATGTGATTCGTTGATTACTCGGGTTTTTTGATTTGGAGTACTTTGTTTGTAAGATATAAATTATAGACCATTATGATTTCTGGGTCGCTTCTTCCCCCTTTCTCTCATTGGACCTCTGTCATATCACTTTTGAACTTTATAATGTTTCTAACATATATGATATGTGCGGTTTTTATAGTGTTTTTCCCCCTTGTTTCGGGCCAATTTTATGCCTAGTGGTTGTTATTCTGGCTTTATTTTAGCTCATTTGGTGTTCTTTAGCTAATTTGAAGTGTTTCGTCAAGTTTGATTGATTTTCGGTAATTTTAGAGCTTTTTAGTTTGATTTTATCATTTGCGGTTGTTATGCTCGGTTTTGGTGTGTTTTGTAATCTCAGGCACGGAAACCGAGGCTTGGAATGAAGCCGGAAAGCTTGGACGGAATAAGAATGAAATATGCACGGAAGTGCCTGCCAAAAAGCTAGGGAAACAAGTCTTGAAGAAATCGTGAAGAAATAAGAAGAAAAGGAAAAAAATAAGCTTCTGAGGATCCTATGTGGGCGCACAAATCCCCTATGCGCCCGCATTTAAGGAGAAAAGCAAACAAGGAGGCGTTATGGGAGGTTGATGCGGGCGCATAAATCTCCTATGCGCCCGCATCAGCCAGTTTTCCGGAATTTTTGTTTTTCTTTTATTTTCTTCGTAGTTAGGCTTTGTAAGCCCAACTTTGGGTACAATAGGCACGACTTTCTAGGCAAAATAACTTATGCTTTTCATAATTTAGAATTAGACTTTTAGGTTTTATTATTAAGCACTTTTCTCTCTCAAATTAATTTGGGAATTAGGGTTTTTGTTCTTAACAATCAAATTCCAATTCAATTCAAGTCTTCAATTTGTTCTTCAATTTGGTAATCCTTTTTCTTTTGTTCTTTATTTTAGTTTAATTTATGCTTTTTAGTCTCTTTAGTCTAATTAATTTAGTTAATTGTTGATGTTAATTAGTTTATTGGTCAATTACTTCATGAATTCAACTATGAATTTTACAATTATTCTTGCTTTAATTTTCATAATCATGAGTGAGTAGTCGATTTTCTAGGGTTATGGAAACCTTGATTAATTAATGGATTAACTAAATTAGGTTGTTTTAATTCCACAATTAGTAGTCAATTTCCTATTATTGGGTTTTTCGTTTACAATTGAATTGTGCGCAGATTTAGTTGTAATTTTGGTAATTGTTGAATTTGATGCCGAGAGGTAAAAATACCACAATAAGACCACTGAATAATAGGCGGAATTAGTCTAGGCATGAGCGAGAGCCGCTAGATGAGTTTCGAGGGAGTCTAGATTCGAGAGAATTAGTGAGCCCTAATTTGACGATAGTTGNGCCCTAATTTGACGATAATTGTGAAGTTGAACGATCTTTGCTAGTGAATCCATTAGTTGTTCTTGGTGACCCGAATGACCCTAGGCTTAATTTATTGGTTTTAATCTTCGTCATTTCCCGTAATTAATTAGTAGTTAATTAGTAGCCAGTTAGTTAGTCAACATTTCTCAACCAAGGCCCTTTGTACGGTTTAAGCTTTTTAGAACTAATAGGGTTCAATTGCTTCCCTGAGGATTCGATCCTTACTTCCCTAGCTACATTAGTTAGTGTCGTTTGGTTTATTTTTGATAGGTGTGCGATAGCCTCATCATGTACTTTTGCAAGAAGTGTCCTANATTCTATTAGTCGGGTTTATACTGTTTTATTTTTATTTTTCTTAGTCTCAAAGAACTATTCAGTTCTTTGGGGCTGTTTCTTATCTTTGCTCGGAATTTCTATTGTGTGCAGGTTCATAGGTTTATGCAAAACGACCACGAGCCTGATACTTTCATTTTCCCTGAGCCCGAGCCGGGAATTTTGGAAACGGTTGAGACGTAGTAGACGCCGAATTTTTCTTCCCCGTTCTGTGGAGGAAACTGTTTCTGACTTGTCTCAGTTTTTTCGAGTTCACCTTCAATCCTCTGTTTGAAGGGTATTTAGAAGTTGAAATGGCTGCCGAAGGAGAAGGACGGGTAGAGGACCACCACCTCCACCACCGCCACCTGCGGCCCGTTCATTAGAGACTATTCCTTGCCTAGTACGGAGTCTATGGCTGGAGGTTATTGAGTACCTGATACCGATGCTGCTAACTTTGAACTGAAACGGCTCTTGTGAATATGGTTGAACGAAATCAGTTTTCAGGGACATTGAAGGAGATCCGAACTTAAACTTACAAAATTTCCTTCAATACTGTGATACTATAAAGCAAATGAACGTTTCTAAGGACTACATCAGAAGGCGAATGTTTCCATTTTCGTTAAAAGACAAGGGCTAGAACCTGGTTGAATGACCTCAATATGGCTACCATTAATTGTTGGAGGATTTAGCTCTTGCTTTTCAGAGGAAATACTACCCACCACAAGAACTGCTTTATTGAGGAGCCAAATTACTAATTTCAATCAGGAGACAGATGAGTCACTATATGATGCTTGGGAACGGTTTAAGGAGTTGTTGAGAATGTGTCCTCATCACGGGCTTGAGAAATGGTTTCTAATTTAGTCATTCTACAATGGGTTGGGTAATGAGAGTAGGGGTTTGCTAGATTCTGCTGCTAATGGTCGATTTATGAACCAAGAAGTCAACGCTGCATATGAACTGATTGATGAAATTGCCACTCATAATTCACAGTTTGGTAACCTTAGAGGGCATTCCAAGAAGGGTGGGAAACATGTAGTTGATGATAAGTATGAGAGTTTAGCTGCACAAATCAATGCCATAAGTCAGAAGCTCGACAAGATTGGCACTACAGCTCCTCCACCATCACCTGTGGCTGCACTTTCGGGATGCACTGATCCTTTCTGTGATTCATGTGGTTCTTTCGGTCATAATTCCCAGTCTTGTACTAGTTCAGTAGAGCAAGTATGTGCCTTTCAAGCCTACAAGAACAATCCATATTCTAATACATACAATCCGGGCTGGAAGGATCACCCATACTTTTCTTACAAGAACAACAGCAATGTCCAGAATCCTCAGCAAGCCATGCCACCTCAGCAGGCACCCCAGCAGATGCAGAGATATGTACCACCACACCCACCAGGTTTCAGCAGGCCACCACTACCAGCACCGCCAATGCCACCTCAACCTAGTGGAGAAATCTCGGAGTTGAAGAATATGATGTTGCAAATGCAGAAAAATATGGAGGCGATGCAGGCTCATAACAAGCACTTGGAAACTCAGATAGCTCAGATTGCGCAATCAACTGCTCAAAGGCAACCAGGCCACCTTCCATCACAACCCACACCCCCAGCATCACAGGCATCACAGAATCCCCCGAGGGACCATGTCAATGCCATCACCTTGAGGAGTGGAGCTGCTTATGAAGGCCCGAAAATGCCTACTGATAATGTTAATTCTGATGTTTCAGGTGGAGCTGAGAAGACCGGAGATGAGGTGATTGCAGATTCAGATGCAGTTCCAGATAAGGAGGCTGAAGCACCTAAGGAGAAGGTAGATGATACACCGGTTGATACTATCCCGAAATCACAGGTTAGGTTGCCCTTTCCGAACAGGGTGACCAGGAGTAAGAACGATAACCATTTCAGTAAATTTTTAGCTATTGTTAAAAATCTGCAAGTTACTGTTCCATTTACTGATTTAATCACTCAAGTTCCTACTTACACTAAGTTTTTGAAAGACATTTTGAGCAGGAAACGCGAATTGAGTGTAGTGGAGACCGTAGCACTCACGGAGGAGTGCAGTGCCATATTGCAAAACAAGTCACCACCAAAACTAAAGGACCCAGGAAGTTTTTCTATTCCCTGTAACATTGGCCCCCTGTTTATTGACAAAGCTTTATGTGATTTAGGAGCCAGTGTTAGTGTTATGCCACTGTCTATTTGTAGAAAGCTTGATATGGGTGCTTTGAAAGTCACTAACATTACCTTGCAGATGGCAGATAGGACAGTGAAATACCCTAAAGGTATTTTAGAGGATGTCCCGGTGAGAGTCGGGAAATTCTTTATCCCTGTTGATTTTGTTGTGTTAGACATGGATGAGGATGCACACATCCCGATCATTCTTGGTAGACCTTTCTTACACACTGCAGGTGCTGTTATCGATGTCAAAAATGGTAGCTTGACCTTGTCTGTAGGAGATGATAAAGTTACCTTTAATCTTAATGCTGCTCTTAAAAGTCCAATGATGGAACAATCATGTTATGCTATCGATGTCATTGATGAAATTGTATTTGATGATATGCCTCGATCTACTACAAAAGATCTTCTGGAGGCTGTTGTTTGTCTTGATGTTGATGCAGGTGATGGTACAATCATTACTGATGCTTTAGTCCAGGATCTTACTGGTGAGGAATCGAACTCGGAAGAGAACCGGAGATTTATTAAGTTACCTCAAGAGGTTTGTTCTGTTAAAGAGGTAACTCAACCTGAGATGAAACCCCTCCCCTCTCACTTGAAATATGCTTTTCTCGATGATAAGAAGTTGTACCCTGTTATTGTTAGTGCTTCTCTTAATGATAATCAATTAAATAAACTTTTATGTGTACTTAAAGCTCATAAGAAAGCTATTGGCTATACTATTGATGATTTGACCGGTATTAGTCCTGACTTTTGTATGCATAGAATCCATTTAGAAGAGGGCCACAAACCCTGTATCCAGGGTCAACGACGTTTGAATCCTAACATGCAGGAGGTAGTGAAGAAAGAAGTCCTTAAACTTCTAGATGCAGGTATTATCTATTCAGTACCTGATTCCCAGTGGGTAAGTCCAGTACAGGTAGTCCCTAAGAAAGGAGGGACAACCGTTGTTCGTAATGAGAAAAATGAATTAATCCCCACTAGAGTTGTCACAGGATGGAGGATGTGTATTGATTACCGGAAATTGAATGTTGCAACTAAAAAAGATCATTTCCCCCTTCCTTTTATTGATCAAATGTTGGAAAGATTAGCTAAGAATAAGTATTTCTGTTATCTCGATGGATATTCGGGTTTCTTTCAGATCCCCATCCATCCTGATGATAGGGAGAAAACGACTTTTACATGTCCTTATGGTACCTTTGCATATCGTAGGATGCCTTTTGGATTATGTAATGCACCTGCTACTTTTCAACGTTGCATGATGAGCATTTTTTCTGAATTTATAGAGTCTATTATGGAAGTCTTCATGGATGATTTTAGTGTTTACGGCTCTGATTTTGATTCATGTTTGACTAATTTGACTAAAGTTCTCGAAAGATGTGAACAGGTGAATCTGGTTTTAAATTGGGAAAAGTGTCATTTTATGGTCAATGAAGGAGTAGTTTTGGGACATTTGGTCTCCGAACGTGGAATTGAGGTGGATAAGGCAAAAATACAGGTAATTGAGCAACTGCCACCTCCAGTAAATGTAAAAGGGGTAAGAAGTTTCTTGGGTCATGCTGGTTTTTATCGCAGGTTTATTAAAGATTTCTCTAAAATTGCGAAACCACTAACCCAATTACTGCTAAAAGATGCTGAATTTAAATTCACTGACGAGTGTCTTGAGTCCTTTAATATGATCAAAAATGCACTAATTTCTGCACCCATTATACAGTCCCCTGATTGGAATTTACCTTTCGAAATAATGTGTGATGCTAGTGATTTTGCAGTTGGTGCGGTTTTAGGTCAAAGGAAAGACAAGGTCTTGCATGCTATTTATTATGCTAGTAAGACTTTAGATGAAGCTCAAGTCAATTATGCCACCACGGAAAAGGAGCTACTTGCTATAGTTTATGCTTTAGATAAATTTCGTGCTTATCTTGTAGGTTCGAAAGTTATTGTCTATACTGACCATGCAGCTCTTAAATATCTACTTGGAAAGAAGGAAGCCAAACCGAGACTTATTCGATGGATTTTGCTGCTTCAAGAGTTTGACCTCGAAATTCGCGATAAGAAGGGCGCAGAGAATGTGGTAGCTGACCATTTATCGAGAATACGGTATGACGATGGGGAGATCTCTACCCCCATTGACGATTCTTTCCCTGATGAACATTTGTTTGCTGTTTGTGTGCATTCCCCTTGGTTTGCTGATTTCGCTAATTACGTTGTAGGATGTGTTTTACCTTCTGATTTGACTTATCAGCAGAAAAAGAAATTTTTGCACGATGTTAAACGATATTTTTGGGATGATCCTAACTTGTTTCGTGAGTGTGCAGATGGTTTATACAGGAAATGTGTTCCGGAATGGGAGGTATATGGTATCCTTCACCATTGCCATTCATCACCCTATGGAGGTCATGCTGGACCCTCCAAGACGATGTTCAAAGTCTTGGAATCAGGTTTCTATTGGCCCACGATCTTACAGGATGCGAGAGCCTTTATCATGTCTTGTGATTTGTGCCAACGAACAGGTAACATCTCACAAAGGCACGAAATGCCTCAAACAGGTATATTGGAAGTTGAGATCTTTGATGTTTGGGGTATTGACTATATGGGACCCTTCCCATCTTCTAATGGAAACCGTTATATTCTAGTTGCTGTGGATTATGTTTCTAAATGGGTGGAAGCTCTTGCTACCCCCCATTGTGATTCTAATACGGTTTTGCGGTTGTTTAAGCAGGTCATCTTTCCTAGGTTCGGAGTCCCTAGAGCTGTCATCAGTGATGGGGGGAAGCATTTCCATGAGAAAAGGTTAGATAAGCTGCTGGAAAAGTACGGTGTTTACCATAGAACAGGACTAGCATACCACCCACAGACAAGCGGCCAAGTTGAGGTTTCCAATCGCGAGATCAAGTCTATCCTCGAGAAGACAGTTGCAAAATCGAGAAAGGATTGGACTAACAAGCTCTATGATGCTCTATGGGCGTATAGGACGGCTTTCAAAACTCCAATTGGCACCTCACCATTTCGGTTAGTTTATGGTAAAGCGTATCACCTTCCGGTTGAATTAGAACACAAAGCATACTGGGCAGTAAAGGAATTGAATATGGATGCCAAGCTTGCGGGAGAAAAGCGACTTCTTCAACTGAATGAGCTCGATGAATTCCGTTTAGCTGCATATGATAGTGCAAAAATATATAAAGAAAAGACTAAGAGGTGGCATGACAAAAGAATCAGGAGAAGGGAATTTCAAGTTGGTGACAGGGTACTTCTATTTAACTCCCGTCTCAGATTGTTTCCTGGAAAACTGAAGTCCAGGTGGAGCGGTCCTTTTTCGGTTACTATGGTGAGCAAATTCGGGTTCGTTGAAGTCCAAAATGATAAAGGTGAAAAGTTCAAGGTCAACGGACAACGATTGAAGCTCCATTATGAAGGTGATGCGGTTGGATTAGTAGAAGAGGTGCAATTCTACAATCCCGATTCACATTGACCACTCCGGAGCCACGGTCAAGCTAATGACCCTAAACAAGCGCTTCTCGGGAGGCAACCCGAGCTTTCTATCCCCTTTTAACTCTTTTTGTGTGTTTTTGGTGTGTTTTAGTTTATTTTCGTATTTTTTAGTTAGCTGTGTTCTTGTGTTTTTTGTGTGCTTTTAGGTGTAGTTGAGTAACTAGAGGTTTTCGGTTGCATTCCGTAGTTAAAAATCTAAGTGAGGGTCAAGGTAAGTGAAAAGGAAATTTTAGAGGAAGGAAAAAGCAAGAGTCGAATGAAATGGGGCAGATGCGGGCGCATAGCAACTTTATGCGGGCGCATCTGACCCCCAGAACCCCAAAATTTTTTTTTGAAAAAGTGAGATGCGGGTGCATAAGAGTTTTATGCGGGCGCAACTCACCTCCAGAATGCCAAAAGATTTGCTGAAAAAGTTTCATGCGGGCGCATAAGGAAATTATGCGGGCGCATGTTACCCCCAGTAGCCCCCCCAAACCTGATAACCCTTATAGATGCGGGCGCATAAATTCCGTATGCGGGCGCATCAAGGGCCGAGTTTTTATTTTTTTTTATTTTTTTACTTCTTTTTATTTTATTTTATTCCCTTTTATCCTTTCTTTCTCTCACTTCTCACCTCACATCCTCTTCTTCAACCTTCAACCTCCATTAAAACGTTACCTTCAAAAATTTCTTTCTCTCTAATCTCACTCAATCTTTCTCCAAATCAACTCAAATTTTAACACAAGCATCCTCTCATCTCCCTCAACAAAACCCCTCAATCAATTTTCGAAAAAAATTTGCAATTTGGGGCTAATAGGGGCGCGCGAATTTCTAGAAATTTGGGCCGTTTTTTTTTAATTAATTTTGGACTCTTTGGGCGTTTTTTCTACTTTACTTCCAATTCATCTTCATCTATTAAGGTATAAATCTAACTTTGAGTAAGTTTTAACAAGTTTTCTTGATTTTTCATGGCGTTCACACTATAGGGTTTCGTAGTTACGAACTTGTAGTATGATTTTCTTGAGTTTTATGCTTGTGTGATGTTAATAATTGTTTGTTTAGTTATTAAATTTCAATCTCAAGTTTATAACTTAGTAAAATTCATGCTCCTATTTTAAGATTGTGAACAATTCTTTGGTTTCTTAAGATGATGATATTGTAGTCTTGACTTGCCAAATTTTTGCCTTAATTTGTGTTGATAATGCCATGGAAGTTTGATTATATTTCCTTCCCATGAGTGTCGTTGTTACTTGGTGAAATATGATTCTTTGAATTAGTAATTGAGGTTTAAAATGTCGGTAATAGTTGCACTTTCGGTTTCATGAGATTGGTGTTTCTATTGAACTTATGTTGAAAGCCTTGGAAATGTGTGGAAATCTTGGATTTGTGTTGAAAAACATTGGTTTTGGTGACTGTTGGTAGCCTCGCGGCTTTTGGCTAGACTGATAAAATAGACGGGTCATGCCGAAATTTCCGCTCAAATTTGTCTAATTAAAGAATTTTTTCACTGCATGAGCTTGTTATGTTATGTATTTTGTCACGATTTTCCCTATGGTTCTAATGCATTGATTTTCGATTTTCAGGAACCATGAGCTCTCAAAGAACTTCAAGGAAATCACAGAGGACCGAGTCTTCTACCTCGGCTTCTAGGGGCAAACAACCTGCAGGCTCCAGTTCGGGAGACCCCGCACCACCAAACCGCCGCCAACAACAAGCCCGGTTCGAGAGACTGCAAAAGCGGCCCATCCGCTCCACCAGATTCTTTGACCGTAGCACCTGCGATGAGATGTGGATCACTGACCAAGTGGTCCAGATGGCGGATAACATCGGCTGGGGTGCATGGAATGGAGTAACCATGCCAGGACCTGATGGCGAACCAATGGCCCCACCTACATACCGGGAACTCACTCTGGAGTTCCTTTCCACCTTCCACTTCAGGGTTATTGTACGGAACCCCAGTAACCCAACAGCTAGAACGGGGATGGTCAGTTTCACAATCTTCGGTACCCATTATGCTCACCCTGCAACAGTTCACGAACACTTCTTCTGGGACCCAGACAACTTGGTTTCTGTAGCTCTCGAGCATGGTTGGTCAACTACGAGGAAGCCTCCTGGTGGCTCCGTATCACTGACGGTACCACCCCCTATGCCTCATCCACCAGTAAGACTTTGGAGGTTCAGCATGCAGCCCTTCGATACTTCCTCCGCTTCGTTGTCTATTGCCTATTTTCCCGAGGAGAGTTGGGGCAAGTCTATCCAGATGAGCTCAGACTACTGTGGTTAGCTACTGAGGGATCCCATCTACGAGGCCGAGACTACAACTACGGGTTCTTCCTTGCCCGTAGATTTGCTGAGATAGCTGAAGGTGCCACAAACACGAGGGTCATTTACTGTGGAGGCATTATTACCTGGTTGGCCTACCAGTTAGGCCATCGAGAGAACTTTGAAGGGTTGCACCCCATTGAAGAAAACCCACTGATGGACATTCCCTCCTTGCGGATTGCCGGGTTCTGCAGAACATACACTAGGGGCCGGCACGAACGCTTGGTATGGAATGTCCGAGAACTATCTTGGTGTTACCTTCCCAATGCCTTCACCTCCACCCACTACCTTGACCACCTCGAAGGCGTGAACCCCTGGAGGATTCCCCTAGACCCTATCCCACTAGTTGAGAGGACGGATGCCGAGAAGAGGGCCCTTAGAATGGCCCAAGTAATGCAGCAGGCGGGGGGTGTCCCTCAGGAGGACATTCCTCAACACCCAGCTCCGCCACTCCCACCTCCCCATGGCGCCTTTGACATGACCCCACTGATGAACCGCCTGGATGAAATGCATGCCTACAACACTCAGCGGTTCGATCAGCTCGACCAGCGGTTCGAGCAATACGGACACCAGTTTGAAACAGATTAGATGATAGTGTCCGCGGTCTCCGAACCGATGTGGATCACCTGCAGCGGGTCCAGTGGAGAGAGCACATGCACCATGTCGACCAGGGCCACGTGCAACCATTCCCCAACCACCCCAACTGGCCACCCTAGTACGAACCCAATGTGGACCCCACCTCCTACCCACTCCACCACTACTACTCCCAGTTTCCACCCTATGGCGGGCCCGGGCAGCAGTAGGACGAGCTGCAGCTTCTATTCCCCTCCCCATTTTTATTAATTATGTATCCCGAGACGGGACAATGTTCGACTTGGGGGGGTGATTAGTTACTCTTGTTTAGGTTGTAATTAGTTGTAAACAGTCGTTTTTTTTATTTTCTTATATTTTTCTTTTTGGACTTGGTTTTGGTTTCTTTTCCCCTGCAGATATGACATTCGGAGCAGGACTAGGACCTCTGATATTGGATTTACGGTTTTGGTTGATTTACATTGGGTTAGATGTTCCTAAACCCCGTTCTCCTTTTGCTTGTACCTGTATGTTTTGGGGATAGCTGTTTAGCCTTAGGTTTTTTCTGTTTTCTAGTGTAGTTTTTACTGCTTTCGTAGGACCGTTACATGGTTTGTACAGTCCCTTAAGGCCGGGAGTTTACATGTAACCAAAAATAATGTACTGCTTTCTTAGTTTAATGTAGTTCAGCTTTAGAAAGAGAATTCTTATTGTGATTGGCTAGCTGCTCGTCCCGGTTCTTGTTGATCTGACTTTTCATTTACCCATTTGCTTAAATTTTTTTGAAACTTCATGATTCTTGTATTCGGATGAGTTTACTTGTGTGATTTGCCGAGCATGACTTAGTCTGAAATTGCTAGCATTCCTTGTATTTGTCAACTCTGTCTAACCTTGCTTGGGTCTTGGACTTGAACTGTGTTAGCGGGAGGATTTGAGCCACTTTTAATCTTATAGGTTACATTAAATCGTATTCTTTTCATGTGTGCTTAGTTCCTGGTGCATTTATGATCTTGGGTTTGCCATTGGACTTTAGTAACTTTTAATTGAGGTTTAGTTGCATGTTGCGCATGATAAGAGGCATTCAATTGTTTTTAGAGCTTTCAGATACATCATTAGGGTTTTCATGATGAACATATTTCCCTTTGATCCTGTGTTTTCTTAAGCCTATATCCCTCACAAAAAATTAACCGCATTACAACCCTTTTTAGCCTTGGTGTTTGATAACATATTGTATGCCCAAGCTTGGCTTGGGGGAGTCATATTGTGGTTT
>PYUH01000015.1:1827501-1847501 GCA_016808085.1 Suaeda aralocaspica | reverse complement strand
CAACAACAATAACAAAAACAACAACAACAAGGACAATAACAAAGGGAATTTGAAGAATCATAGTGTAAGCGACGAAAATCCTAATGACTTTTGTGCGCCAAAAGAATCGGTCCTTATCTCTTTATTTCCTAACATCTAACAATCTAATTTAGGAAACTTTCAAAGCAACTTAAGGATACAGATAATTATCCTAAATAACTCAAGAATTTGGATAATAATTACACAAAATCACGGACACCCACAAGCCCACAAGAACAAGCAATTTTCTGTCAACCCAATTTTGTGCATTTCCTTGTGTTTTTGTGAATTCTTTAAGAAACATTCAAGAAAGAATCTTTTAATCAAGAAACTTTCAAGAACTTGATCATTATGCATCATTTACCAAATATGAGCAACCATGACTCCTAAGAAAGCAATCCAATTACAAAACTTGAAATGGGAAAAACCCTATCAAGTGAAGTGGGGGAAAACCCATAGGCAAAACCACCATGAACCCTGATATGAATGGCAGCCTTATATTCACATAAAAATCTCAACTTCAAGCATCAAAACTTGTCCAATTCATCATCAAACCCAAGTAAGTGAATCTCTTCAACATTTGTGGTATTTATATTATATTTTGGCATGTTTTTGTGAGTATTTGAGTAAATATTGAAATTTGGGTTTTCGTATGTGGTTGGTTATTGTGAAATGTGTTTAGTTCTTTAGATTCTATATGTGAAAGGAGTAATTTGCAAGTTGTTCCACTCAAAATGGTTAAGAATTAAGTGAAAGCTAGAGGTTTTTAATATGGTGTTCATGGTGGTCATGGTGGCTATGGTGCTCGAGCTTGTTGTTGTATATTGATGAAATTTTATGCTTGAATTTGTCTACTTTAGTATAAAGTAGTGATATGAACTTCAATTTTACCACAACATGCTTAATTACTCACTTCATACCCATAAAAGTAGTAGTAGATATCACTACAAAAGTAAGTCAATTTAGCCATCGATTTTTGGCAATGATTTAAAATTGGTTGCGAAATTGGCAAATAAAATATCAAAAAATGGTTACTATATTTATGCACTAAAATTGACAACCAAATGATTTTTATTTGGTTGCTAACTGGAAATACATATTGAATAAATAGTTGCTAAACTTATGCACCATAATTGACAACCAAATGATTTTTTAATGGTTGCTAAATGGCAAACAATTATAAAACAAATAGTTGCTAAAATTATGCACTAAAATTGGCAGCCAAATTGTTTTAAATTGGTTGCCACTAAATTATGGCAACCAAATATATGAAAAAAAATTGTTGCTAAGCTTATGTACAAAACGTGACAACCAAATGATTTTTCATTGGTTGCTAATTGGTAACCAAATATCTAATTGGTTGCTAATTGGAAACTAAATATCAAAAAACTGGTTGCTAAGCTTATCCAAGATTCCTTTAAAAACATTTGCTATACTACTATTGCTAACAAGATACATCTTCCTTTTAGGGCGCTTATGTACAAATATGCTCTAAAGTTAAACGTGCTCAATCGAGAACAGTGTTAGGATGGGTGACCTCCTCGGGAAGTTAATCAGTTAAGAGTAGAGACTATTTTTGTTATATATATCATTTTTGAAAAATTTGGGAACCAAAATTGTCAGATTTGGTTGCTATTTGGCAACGAAAACTGATAATTTGGTTGCTAGATAGGGAAAGTTAATATCTAGTGTGGCAACCAAATATAAAAAAAGGTTGCTATAATTGGAAACGATTTTTTAGTTGGTTGCTAAATGGCAACCAAATTTACAAACAATTGGTTGCTAAATTTCAATGGCTACCACCTATATAGCAACTAGCATATTTAGCTGGCAATTCGGTTGCTAAGCGTAATAGCAACCAATTTCAGTGGTTGCTAATTTAAATTTTTTTTGTAGTGTATGAAATTACTTCCAGTGGATCTGGGGCTTTGGGGGCTAACATGCCCTTTTTACAGGCATCGAATGTGTTGACAGTTTTCATAGTGTGAATACGCTTTTCTTGGGGGTGAGTCTAGAAGCTCAAAACACAAGTAGAGAAGTCACCACTGTGTTCTTTTCGGGAGCTCACGGAACCCTATTAGGTGCAGCTCCTAGACAAATTGACGCCAAGGATAAGAAGGTCTATAGTCCTTGATTCTGGGACGAGGGTAAGGACAAACTAGTTCACAATGGCCCCCCACGTAAAACGGCCTCGATCTACTTAGTCTCATATGTAATTTCATGATTATAATATTAAATTACAACAATCATTTTTCCGGTTATATATCCAAAAACACATAAAATTTTTGCTAGAGGAGTTTAATTAATGTACATGTTTTATTTTTCTAATACCATGTATTGGGTGATAACTTTAGGATTAATCAATGTTAAAGATTCTTAATCCATTGTCTAAGACATAATATTTACTTTATGTGAAATCATTCTTTTCTGACCTTATCAATAAAAATGGATTTTATGTGATTAAAATCAATAAACAATTAGCATGAAAAATCACATAAAACAACCTAAAATAATGTTTCTATATAAAGATGATTTTAAATAAAACTCAAGCCAAATTTAGTCAATATTTCATGAAATTAATTAACCATGGTCAAATTTCTAATAAACCAAAGTATATCACATAAACTATCTCAAAAGAAGATTTGAAAATGTAAATGTTGTCGATGTCGACCTCATTTGAAATACCTTGCGTGCAATGGTAAAAAAAAAATTCTTCGTTGACGCCATAATAATAATAATAATAATAATAATAATAATAATAATAATAATAATAATAATAATAATAATAATAATAATAATAATAATAAGGACAACAACAACAACAATGATAATTTGTTTGGGGGATTAATTAATTAATTGCTTGAATGTGTTGAAGGGAGGGTTAGAAAACTATTTTTTTTGTAGAGAAAGTAGAGAGAGTTTGCACGAATTATGATAACATGCACAAAATTCGAGATGTTGGAAATGGCCGGAGAACGAACGTAGTTATAGGTGAAAAGTCGAAAATCGGAGCGTAGGGGCGCATGACCTACGCACATATGAACAAGGCTATCGCACACCTCTAAATAATACCGAACAATTCTAACTAATATAGCCTAGGGAGGTAGGGATCGAATCCTTAGGCCGGGAAGCGATTAAACTCTATTAGTTCTAAAAAGTCTAAATTGTGTAAGGGGCCTTTGTGGAAAGTTCTAACAAAGTTACTAAAACTAAGAAAACAATAGCTAAAACTAACGAAATGACAAGAAATTAATGAATTAAACTCTTATAATAAACACCTAGGGCGGTTGGTTCACTATGATCAATTGACAAACTCATAAAACTCTCATTAATCAATTCATTGACATTCATTGAACTAGGGCTCATCAGTTATCTCGAACTTAGACTCCCTCAAAACTCCTTTACCGGCTCACGCTCGCATAAACTCGTTTTGCCTATTATTCAGTTGTCTAATTAATTGTGGTAATCTTACCTTTCGGCCTCGATTTCGACAATTACCTAACTCACAACTAAATCTGGCCACAATTTAATTGCAATCAATGGAAATCAATAATAGGAATTCAACTAATAATCCAGAATTAATTAACGAATATAAAATAAATTCACAACATGATCATAGATCCTCTAGTCCTAGAGAAAAAAGACTACTCACTCCTGACTAAAGGAACTAAAAGAGAAACAAAATTAAATAACAAAGCCATGAACATGAATTAATTAAAACTAGAATTAAAACTAAATTAATTACTAAAAAACTTAATTAAGAACTAAATTAACAAAACTAATTAAACTAAACTAAAAACTAACAAATTAAAGAGATTCATGAACTAACAAATTAATTGCTTCTAAAATTCTTGAGAGAGAAGTGTTTTAGGATTTCTAAGCCTAAAATATGCTAAAAACTATTTAGGGTCGTACCCCATATACATGCCCTATTTATAGTAGTTAGGTTTGAATTAAAATAAACCCACGAGCTAATTCCGCGAAGAAAAGCCGAACAGAGCCTTAAGCGCAGCACCGTACCTGAGCCCGCATAGGTCAAAATCCATTTGTTCCCTGCGCCCGCATGGTGAGTATTGAGTGACTTCTGATGCTTTTGATCTATTCCGCGGGCGCCCCCATGATATGCATGCGACTAAACTTTGTCGATCTTTCTTATTTCTTCGCTCGATCTCCTCGAATCTCGTTTGTAGCTTCTCGTAACTCGGCACGCATCCCGAGGTAAGCACATTTTTACTCGTTTTAACTTCTAATGACTTCATAACTCCCTATTACGCTGCTGTAACATATAAAACAAACCGAAAACCGCGCGTAATAACCGAGGAAGCATAAAACAACCGTAAAAAGATCTTAGAATTTACTAAAGATGCTAAAATCGTTTCAAAACATAACTTAACATCAATGGATGATATTTAATCGAAACAAAGCAACAATCTTAACTATTTAGCACAAGAACCAACCAAAAGTGAGGGAAAAACACAACATAAAACATGTATATCAACATATGAAGGTGGTCCCGATGCATAGGCGCAGGCATTGAGCACGGGCACAGGTGCTATGCACGAGCGCATACTTGTGGTTATTTTGGGGAAGTTTTTCCTTCTTGCTATATTCACAACTAACTCTTTGTGCACATGTGCGCACTGTGTTCACATATACGTACAAAGGATTTGAATTTATAACTTACATATTCCAATATTCACTTCCATAAATCATTTTATACACTTCCATAAGCTTAAAGTTGCTCGATATTGTAAAAAATCTTCTAGAACGTTCATCGTAAATGGCCGTATCTGTGTGCTTAATTTATATTCTTAGTTTTAGAAATAAAAATAATGAAAAAAATAATAATAAAAATTAAATTAAATTATATCACATAACATAAAATAAAATAAAATAAAATAAAATAAAAACGAAAATCATGGAAACTAATTTACGTATGGTTTGGCAATTGGAACTTTTCATCGGCGTATTTTGACAATGGATTCAGTGTTCATAAAGTTAGAGGGCGTTTCTCCGCAGGCCCCCTCTAAAGCGTTATGTCTCTGGACCCGACTCGCTGATCGAGCAGCGGGATCCTCGTTTAGATTGTGGGGTAGGGTCCAAATAGGTGATTGTCTTTTACTACACGCATTTAGATGTAATCTGAAGGCAAATTAATGCCAAGGATAAGAAGGTCTCACATCTCTAGATTCGGGAATGAGGGTAAGGGCAAAGTAGTTCANTAGTTCACAATGCCCCCCCCCCCCCCTGCGTATTGAAGCCTCTACTTGGTCTCATATGTAATTTCATGATTATAATATTGAATTGTAGCAAAAGCCAGTTATCCAATATTTAATCTTTACTTTTTACGAGAACATGTTTTTTTGGTCTTTTAATTAAAAATGGGTTAATTATGGGCTTAAAAGCAATAAACAATTAACATGAAAAATCACATAAAACAACCTAATTAATGTTTCTACAATAAGTTGATTTTAATATAAAGTTAAGCCATAATTAATCAATATTCATGAATTTAATTAAATATGGTCATTTTCCTAAGAAAGCAATTAAAACAAATAAACTAACTCAATTGATTGAAGAACTCAAGGTGTAGATGTTGCTAAAACAATGCCTTTTGATTGATGCTTGAAGAACTTAAATTTAAAATAATCACAAAATTAAAATATAATTGTGTTTAGGAGAAATAATTAATATTTGAATCTTTTTAAGTGTGGTTTAGCAAGTATTTTTGTAGAGAGAGAAAGTAGAGAGATAAAGAGAGAGATATGCACGAATTACAATATGAATGGTATGAAATTCGAGATGATAGAAATAGTCAAAAAAGTTCATGCATTTATAGGTAAAATTCGGAAAATGGAGTGCAGGAGCGCATAACCTGCATAGGCGCACGGTGTGCACCCATACGTAGGTGCTACACCCATTCACATGTTTTGAAAATTTTTGGAAGTCTTCTACTTTTTCCATTTTTATTCAAAAACCGACCCATTTTACGTCTATGCGCACAAAGGACGTAATTTTATAATTTCCATAATTCTGAAATTCACTTCCATATTCCATTTTATATGTTTCCTTAAGCCTAAAGCTGCTCAATTTTGCATGGAACCTTCTAGAACATTCGTTGCATGTGGCCATATTTTTGTGCTTAATTTCTGATTTTTTCAAAATAAAAATAAAATAAAATAAAATGAAATGAAATGAAATTAAATAAGATAAAATTATATTAAGGATCTTTTGTAAGCGCATTTTGGCCATCGGAACATAACTTGGCATATTTTGGCAACGGATTTTGTTTTCAAAAAGTAAGGGGGCGTTGCCCCTTAGGCCCCCACCAAGGCATTTCATCCCAAGACCCAGATCGTTGATTGAGCACCAAGACCTCCACCCACTGATTGGGAAACGGGACCCCCGTATATATTGTGTAGTGGGATCTAAATAGGTGAACTACTAACATTCAACATACATATTTTGATATTCTTTTCAAGCAATCAACTTCATAACTTGGACTTATAGCGATGTGGTACACTCTAATCATCAACCTTTAGATGGGGACAAATGTAGGTATCTACCGTGGTACACTTTAATCATCAGCCTTTAGGCGAGGACAAGTGTCGGTATCTATTGAAGCCCTCACTTTAACTGAGTCTGTAGAGACGACTAGTCTCGTAAGATTAAAGTCAAAGTATTCGTTACCTACAAAACTAAGGTTAGTCTCTCCTGCAACTGTGTGATGTCCTTAGAAAGCTCCTCATTCTGTTGGAGTGACGTTTCCTTGAATGCTCCTCGATTCTTAGTATGAGGAATTAATTTCCTTTAGATGTCTTGATTTTATAGTGTAGACACCAACATTTGGTCACACCCAACGACTGATGATTGTTGTGTACCACGTCGAAAACATGTCAGATCTCTGAAAGTCGATTGCTTGAAAATAAATAAATGAATAAATAAATAAAACCGTTGTCGTAAAGGGTTAACCAATGATGAGTTATGAAGGTCGAAAAATGCTTAAAATGATTTAATTTTCTAATTTTCATTGTCATTTTATTTTCATTATTCACCTTTTAATCTCGTTTTCGAAAATAAAGAAATTAATTTAAGAGTATGGATGTGACAGGGTTCAACAAACCTTCTAGAATGGTTTGTTCGGTTTAGGGACACTCTAGGTTATGGAAGTGAATAAATTGCTTTATGGAAGTGAATAGTATATCGAAATATTTCGGTTTATGGAAGTAAATATACGTAGTAAAGAAGCTTCGGAGATTCACCACGTGAAAATCAAGAAATTAAGAGCTCGGACGCTACGACACAGGGGCAGCACCCAGTCGCGCCTAGACGCCCAAGCAGCCTGCGCCATAGCGCTCACTGGGCATCCTGGCGTTGTAACACCCTGGTTTTCTCCTTCCTAAAACTACTAACATTTCCGGAAAACATTTATAAAATAATCGAGCCCCAACTACTTTAGAAAACCAAAGCATTACCGCCACCGTGAAAACGGCTAAGGCATTTACCAAAGTACTACAGCGGAAGACTTAACTTTTTAAAAACAAACCAAAACAACTTAATTAAAATAAACTTCAAAACCAAATCCCATGATACTTTATAACAACTTGGAACCGACATAACGGCCCTTCAAACCAAATAATATTTAATATCTTTAAAACAACGTTAATCCATCATGATATAATAAATAGCATAATAGTCACTTAATTTTTAAGCAAATACTAAAACAACATGAACACTCTTCACTCAATCCCAGCATGATCGACTAGATGCCCACCTGAAACCTGTTGCTTACTCTTTATTCAAGACTTCTACTCGCCATAATAAATGGGTCGTCGTAGGGCCAAACAAAGATTAGCCATGCACACAAAGCACGTAATCAGCAAAGCTGAGTACATAAGCATTAAAGACAATGCAACACACTAGCATGAATAATCCTAGGCAAGAGCATCAAAGTAAAACATCAACCATACCTTTACCACAATTGCAACATCATAAGACTCTAAGACTCTTACTTCAGAATTAATTATTATATAATTGGATTTCGCATCGAACGGGCTCCTTCCTATAAAATAAATAATTGCCCAAAGGGCACCAACTTGGGAGCAACTCCAAGAAGGTATTACTATGCCACCTAGTGGCGGAATTCCAGCGCATATAAGATAAAAATCTAAAAATAGAAGTACAACGTCTTGTACCCCTAACTAGGAGTTGAATCCTCTGTTAGACAACTCCCCCCACTGTTCATACTCAAGGTATATACGTTCCAAGAGTTTTGGTGCGAATCCTCTTTCACTTTACGTGATTAACCATTTTATAACTTGTGATGACTCTCACATAACAAACATCATAACATGCATAACATCACACAACATTTCATAACATAACATGACATGAACACCATATTAATTATCTTCATTAATAAGTGAACATATTTTATTCCTTTTATTAATCCTCTCTAGACCACACATTAACTGTGAGTGGTTAATTACTTCCTTAACAGTCCACACATAAACTGTGAGTGATCACATAACTTCCTTTACTAGTCCACATAAACACTGCGAGTGGATAATAATAATAAATTCTCAATTACTACTAATCGGTGAATAATTCACTAACTCTTCTTTGCTCAAAAATTTAATAACATAATCTTTCATGCTCATTTTTGACTACTAGTCAACTTCTTTTATTAAACATGCATTCCAAACATCCTTGATGTTGTTATTAATAATATATATAATAGAATGCATATAAATACTCATGGAATCATGTATCATGCTACTTGAACATGCTCATAAGTCAACAAAAGTCAACAAGAGTCACATAACATACTTCATATCATTAGTTTTCTAACATGAAACTTATATATTCAATCTACTACTAGCATCTCCTAGCATGATATTCTACTCATGACTTAGTACTTACGTACCTTGATAATAGCGGTGATTCGCCACTACTTCTAGACTCACTTGATTCGAATCCTCCTATAAAACATAAGAGGAAAATTAACAAAAAAAAAACCTCTTTGACTAAACTTACAGCAACCTAACTACTTTTTACTAGTGGATAACATCCATAACCTTCCTACTATCTCACCAATTCCAACTTGTTCTCATTTCTTTCGAAAACTTCTATTTTCATTACTTTCCAAAAAGGGCAGCTTTACTTTAATTATTTCAAGCCTCTTAAACCTCTTTAAAACACTTTATTCAAAACACATATAAATCCTATATGGTTTATGGTTCGATTCTATGCATTAGAATTTATTGGAAACTTGATAGTAAACACTTATTTACTTTTACTTCTTTAACAGCCTAAAAAAATACAGCAATTTTTTAATTAAAAATCCTTTTAGACCTCTCTAAACTTCATGAAAGCCCTAAAAACACATGGTTGATATCATTAATGTAATCTTAAACTTATATATTAATTCATGCTAATTACATACTTTAAAACATTATTATGAATTTATAAAATCTGGACGCTATAAATCATACTTAAAATCATCTTTAAACTTCATAAATCATACTAAAAATATATGTAGTGCATAGATTTCAATATGATCATACTAGCAAATAGAACACTTAAACTGTTTTAACATGTATTAACAAATTTTCAGATTGTTTTTATACTTTAAATTTGTTAAAAACAATCTAACATCATAATTTAATCAACAATCATTATAATTAAACTATGATCATACCACTTCAATCTAGATCAAAAAGTAATTTAAACTAAAACTTCATACTTTCTCAAACCCTAATTAAAATTTCATGATCAACTTTTTAAATCTTAATTCCAATCATAAACATGATTATAAATCATAAAACATTTACTAAAACATGATCATAACAAATTATAAAACATGCTTAAGAAGAAATAAAGAAGAAAATTTTTTTTTTTTTTTTTTTGTGACCTACGAAATGAGAAGGCAAGGGGGGAGGAGGTGGCGGCGACGCCGCCGGCGAGGGGCAGCAGCGGCGGAGAGGTGGCCGCGACCTTCGGTCCTCTTCGTCGCTTCTCCCTTCGTTTTTTTTTTTTTTTTTTTTTTTTTTTCTCTCTTCTTCCTTCTTTTGCTTTTGGAAATCCTAACTTGAATGCTTGGGAACTTCCGGAATGTTTTGGTTTAAAAGGGGGTATTTAAAGCCCCAAAAGGATTTAGAGTTGGTTTAGGAAAAGCCCAAAAGGTCTAATTGAAGTGGGATTAGTTTTGGGCCCATAATTAAACTAATCATGGCAACCCATTAAAAACACTTTTAAAAGCCTTACAAAATATTTTCACACATTTTAAGACCTTCATAAAAATTATTTTATGACCTTATAAAAATTTATTTCTTTAAAATAAAGTAAATAAAACTCCGTAATTAATTAAATTCCTTTAATTAATTATTTTCAAATACTTTTATTCCTTTAAAATACGTAAAATGTACGTATAAATACTATTTTAATTTTATAACGTGTATAAAATTACGGGGTATTACAGGCGTCCACATTGAGCGCCCTGTTGCAGGTGGGGCACCTTGGCGCTCACCCCTGTGAGTTTTGGGGCTCCTCCGGCACGTTGGCGCTTGCTTACATCACTTCCGACCCTACAAATAGCCCCCTTCCTCCAGCCTTGATTCACAACTTCTCATTCGATCACTTCTCATTCACTCACACACTCTCTCTCTACTTCACAACTTTCTCTCTCTAGAACTTCTCTCAGTTTTCGTATCTTACCTCAGAAACCGTGCCCTCCACAAAACTTATAAACTTAATAATTTATTATTCATATTATCCCTAAAGGTTATTCAAGCTCTCGGTTCTAAGGGATTGTCGATGAATTGCACGAAAGGTACTTAAATGAGGCCTAAAACATCGAAATCATCATCTTGAGTTCTTCAAAGGAGTTAGATCTGATGATTATGTGATTTTAATGCTTTATTAGATAATCGAGATGTTTATAATCAAATTCATGTAACAGTGAGTAATTGATGATTCAGCCTTTATTTACAATCAATCTTAAGTTGAAACATTGCTTTAGGATCTATGTGAATCAAAGCTAAGTGTTTAATACTCTCAAATCACATAGAATCCATGCTTAGTTCAAAAAACCTAAAAGCGTGTTTCAACTAATGAAAGATTAAAATCAATTAAATCTTAAAGCGACCACCCATGCATGTTAAACCGGAGATCATGTGTGCATTATATAAAAACCGACCTAGCCTTATTTTTATGTGTTTGTAGGTTAAAATCGGAAATATGTATGTTATAATTAAATATTATGATTGTGAAATTACACATGAGAACAGGTAGAGGTCGCTATATGTAGGGGGACATTGTGATCTACTGTTGTCTTTACCCTCGTCCTTGAATCCAGATATATGAGACCTTCTTATCCTTGGATGTCATTTTTTCCCTTAGGCTATAAGTTGATGGTGTCCCGTTACCTCCCGAAAGGATAACGATGGTGACTTCTCTACTTGGGTTTTGAGCTTTGAGACTCACTCCCTAAGCCAAGCATAATCACACTATGCAATCAAACTTAAGACATTCAATGTCCTCAAAAAGGGCTCGTGGGCCCCTAAAGCATCAAGTCCATAGTTTGGCGACTTCATTGGGGATATTCCTTTATTTTTAAAGGGGAGTAGACGAAACTCGAAAAGTCACGTAATTTCATAGTTATAATATTGAATTATGTTTGCTAGGCGTAATGCATGCAATTCCCACATGAAGGTCTTGCTTTAGGATACATGTCTCTTTAAGTATGTTCTATACTTGAGACACCCCCGGGGGACTGATGTTTATAATGGTCAGGTGACCTACCTACGGTTGTTCCTTAATTGATGTCTAACCCAACCATGACGCGTGAATCATATGACCTATGTGATTCATAATGGATGTCCCACGTAGATAGTTGGACACACCCTAGTCATGGTAACCTTTTGGATACTTAAAGCCTTACTTTTAGTTTCCTTTTAGAACCTTGGCTAGGGCTATTGGACTTGACCTCATACATAGGTGTGTTATTATGTGCGACATGCTATATGATAACATGTATTATGCTTGAATGAATGTTATTCTCGGGAGTCTTGTTTTCTCGTAGCTTTTTCACCTGGAGAGTCACATGTAGACCATGGTTGCTTATTGCATTGACTTAAAGTTCATATAAACCCCCATAGGTTGCATGACATTCATTTTGTAAAAAGTATTTTCATCATCCCCTCAATAATAATAATAAAAAAAATAAGGGGATGATGAAATACTATGCATCATACATTTAAATAGAACTAGGAAGCAACCATGATAGGCCTTGCATATGTCTTAAAGGTCAAGTCATTGAGACAAGTGACAAATTCTAAAATCTAAACATCGTAGGATAGGTCGTGCAAGAACCAAGTCAACTACTCCTCTTTGGACTAGGAAGCGGGGCACAAGGTTACCTTGAAAAGGCACTCCGGTTTACATTCAAGTTCAAGAAGAAACAACACAATCTAACTCCACAATGGGTGATCAAGACTCCGCAATCCTTAAAACACTATAAAGTTGAGAAATGAAAGTAACAGAAGCCTTGGGAGAAATGAAAGTTGAGATGAACGATCTTAAAACACTATAAAGACATGGAAAAGGTAGCTAGGAGGGTCACCGACCAAGGCTCTTACTTTGATCCCCAAACCTCGATCCAAATTTGATCGACACCTTGCCGGAAAAATTCTCCATTGCTGAACTTTTAAAATTCAAAGCTACCAACAATCCGAAGTACTTCTTAAGTGGCTTCAAATTATACATACATATGAAGAATTTCAATCCAATACTTTACCCAAGGATCTTCCCTATGAATCTCGAGCCCGTATGTCAAAAGTGGTTCTTCTCACTTCTCGACAAGGACACCTCAACTTGAGAGTATAGCACATGCATTCGTGACTCGCTACAATGGAAATACTCAAGCTACCACCTCTCAAAGGGAGCTTGAAATCTAAAACAAGGAGAAAAAGAAGGGTCACCTCCTACCTCTCTCATTGGAGTGAAGTGGCGGCACAAATAGTAACTACAGCACCCGAAAAGGAGCAAGTTAAGATCTTCATTGCTAACTTGTTCCTAAGATACAAACACCATCTCAAGTACTTGGGCCTTGACTTTTGAAAATTTCTATCACATTGAGATTGAAAATGAAGATGACATCAACAAGGAAAGTGGAAAAGGAAAATGAACAAACAATCCAAGGACTAATCAATCAAAGGGAGCATCCAATTCCAACAATATAAATGCCATCGAAGATCTAATGCTTCTTTTCGCCGCCGACACGAGTATACTCCCTTGGGTATCACCTATACTCAAGCATTTGAGAGACTCCAATCAAAATGCAAGATAGGTCCGGTAGGGCTCACTCCGGACCCTACTCCTGAAAAGAGGTCACTACGATAGGATGCCAGCAACTATTGCAAGTATCACCAAGGTAGATGTGACACTACCGAAGAATGTTGGACCCTAAAATATCTTTTACAAGACAAGGTTTAAGATGGAAGGCTCCCTATTCCTCCCAGAGGAAAGAAGCTCAACATCCAAACCAATCCTCTCGCCATATTCATGATTGAAGAAGAAAGCTATACTTCAATCAAATAACTCTCATCACTTCCGCAGGATGAACTGTCCCCTCTGAATGCCTTGGAAGATGAAGCTACCCAAAAAATCTTTGGAGAATTAGAGAAGACCTCTAACGACTTTCCTCCCTTAAAATATCCATATGCATGTGGTTGTTGGAAAAGGGTTCAAGTATAAAGGATGAATACAGGATGGGATGAGCCCATCAGTAACCCAAAATGTTATTTTTGCTTATGTAAATGGAATTTCAATGAGCACTAAAGTGTTGAACTACAAAGTCCCTTCATTGAACACCCCATAGAAATTATGGAAGAGATTTGGGAGGGACTTGATCATAAAAGTCTAGGCATGGGCCTAATGTTCAATAGATACTGGAACAAATATATCAATGAAATGGTACACAACCACATTACTTGGGAAAGGCGTATCAAATACCGTTGGCTCATTGAGGAACCTCTCCCCTTGGTTCCCCTTATTCCTCAATATCCTCCTACAGGATGCCGGAAGGGTTCCATCGAAGAGAATGGGATGACTTCAAGAGACTATGACGTGAATTTGCTAACAACATGGCATTTTGTATCAATGCGGTCGAAAAAGATGAACTATCTTTTGCCCGACTCGACTTGATTACTTCCGTGGCAAAACTTATAGCACAAGTAATCACCTCTCCATCCCTCCTAGAAATCAATAGAATATGGGATAGTGATGACAAAGACGTCTAAATGCCAAAAATGTGGTGTAACCTACTTACCACACCCTCATCGAATAAGACAATGATATCGTCGAGGTTCTAAGTCCCTTGTCACCTCTTAAAGACAAAAAAGTATAAGTCCTTACTTGAACAACACGCCTTAACATTACACAAAATCAAAACAGCTCTTAAGCTACTCCACCACCTCCTCCACCTCAAGAGGAAAATGTTGTCATCAAGCAACTCAAAAGAACCAAAGCCGATGTGAATGTATGGCAACTACTAGTCTCTTCGGAAAAGCATATGCAAGCTCTACTCAAGGCCTTCTCTGACTTAAATGTGGCCGATGACACTACTCCCAACGGCTTGGTCAATCTTATCATTGATGAGCATCACAAGACGTCCATCACCTTTTCTGATGAGGACCTTCCAACCGAAGGGGCGGGCCATAACAAAGCTCTCTACATAACTTTCATAAGTAAGAAACTCAACATACCTATGACCTTGATTGATAATGGCTCGGCTATACATGTGTGCCCCTTGAGATCCGCTCGAAAGCTCGGGATATTTCAAGAAGAAATTCGTTCTTGTAATCAAGCCATTCGAGCCTATGACAACACAAGAAGAGACACTATGGGGGTCATATGGCTCAACTTGCTCATAGGACCATTCGAGAAGAAGGTTAAATTCCATGTCATGGACATTAAGACTAGCTTCAACCTTCTTCTAGGATGACCTTGGCTCCATGAACTAGGGACGATTCCATCCACTCTTCATGAACAGATCAAGTTCATGCTAGAAGGGGTGGTAATCACTACTGATCCATCTCCTATGAGGATATAGGCCACCGATCAACAGATCATCGACATCAAACATGATGACCATGATGAAGAATTATGGGGATTCTCAATTGATACCATTGAAGAAGGAGACAAAGCTCCTTTTGACATTGATCCTCGATCAAGCTTACTGGTTGATGAGACCACCCCAATCACTAAAGGAAAATCCGAACTTGATGACCTTGATGCACAAGGACATGGATTTCTCTATGGGTTAGAATGTGCTCCATCAACAAAACATGAGGTGTTCATGGCTATGAATACCGAAGCCTTTGATCCAACCGAGCTCATTACTCCCACAAGTCAAGTGGTTAGAGGATGGCACAAGACCGTGAAAATTAGTACGCCAGAAGGGAAGATCATGGACTTCACCGTAGGAGAGGGCCCAATGTTCAATGAGTCTGAAAGCGAGGCTGATTCCGAGTCTGAGTCTAGTACTATTAAGATGTCTCATCCTAAGAGCTGTATAGTTATTAATAAGCTTGTCCCGGAGCCTGTTCCTCCTTTAGATTCTGCCACTAAGGTTAGTTTTTGATGTCATGCTTAACAAATTCAATAATATGACTTCTTTTGCTTATTCCTCGTCTCCATATTCCCTCTCCCCTTCACATGATTGCCTTATTTCACAAGCTGAAGATCAAAGTAATGATGATATAATAAAGGCTGTAGAGGAACATGAAAACAAAACTCCAATAATTGAGGAAACTGCAACGATCAACATTTCTGACAATGGCACTCCAAGGGAATTGCAAATTGGTCATACACTTAAGCCTCTAGAAAGGGAAGAACTTATAGAAGAACTCATAGCAACACTCACAAAATTCAAGGATGTATTCGCATGGTCCTATGAAGATATACTTGGGATTGATCCGGAAATAGCTAAGCACACCATCCCTCTAAACCAAAGGGCCAAGCTCGTTAAGCAAAAGCTCAGAAGAATGAAGCTAGAAGTCTAATTGAAAATCCAAGATGAGTTAATGAAACGATTAAAGGAAGGATTTATCAAGGTAGTTCAATATGCTGATTGGGTTGCCAACATTGTTCATGTACCCAAGAAAGATGGACGAGTAAGAGTGTGTGTGCACTCTCGGGACCTGAACAAGGCCAGTCCAAAAGATGACTTTCCATCATCACACATCGATGTGCTTGTTGATAATACAACCAATCATACTTTGTTCTCCTCCATGGATGATTACGCCGGTTACAATCAACTCAAGATGGATGAGAAGGACATGGAGTAAACGACCTTCACTACTCCATGGGGGTTGTGTTGCTACATGGTCATGCCATTTGAATTAAAGAATAATAGTGCTACGTATCAACGCGCTGCAACTACACTTCTTCATGACATGATACACAAAGAAGTAGAGGTATATGTAGATGACATGATAGTGAAAACAAAGGAAAAAAGTGAACATACCCTTGACTTGAGGAAATTCTTTGAAAGACTTCGAAGGTTCAATATGAGACTCAATCCTCAAAAAAGCGCCTTTGGGGTTACTTCGGGAAAGTTTGTAGGTCATGTGGTTAGCGCAAGAGGAAATGAAATTGATCCAATAAAGATCAAGGCCAGTATGTCTTTGAAACCACCAAAGATCAAGAAGGAGATCCGAGGATTCTTGGGAAGGATCCAATACATAACTAGATTCATTTCCAAACTTACTTTGGTATGTGAGCCTATCTTTAGGAAATTAAAGGAAGATGCTCCAAAAGAATGGGATGATGACTAACAACGAGCTTTCGATCAAATCAAAGAGTACCTCACAAATCCGCCTGTTCTAGTACCGCAAATTTCGAGACATCCTTTTAGACTCTACTTGCCCGTCACTAAAACTGCTGCAGGAGCCATGCTAGCACAAGAAATCTATCAGAAGAAAAATGGCATTTATTACTTGAGCAAAAATTTATGATAATATGAAGAAAGATATTCTAACATCGAAAAATTATGTTTGGCATTGGTGTGGTCTACCAAGAAATTGAGACACTATTTGCTAACTCACACCGTTCGCATAGTCAGTAAAGGAGATCCACTTAAATATCTCTTTGACAAACCTGTAGTAAATGGTCGAATATCGAGATTGATGATACTTTTGGCCGAATTTGACCTTTAATTCGTGTCGCAAAAATCCTTAAAAGGAAATATAGTCTCAGACTTCTTAGCAGTTTTTCTGGATGAACCTCGACTTGAGGATTACGAGTTAACCGATGAAGAATTGATGATGACTGAAGAAGAAAGCTGGTCCCTGTACTTTGATGGTGCCTCCAATAAACAAGGGTGTGGGGTCAGTGTCCTACTTGTTACGCCCACAGAGGAATATACACCCATATCAATAAAATTGGACTTTGATGTGACCAACAACGCCGCTGAACATGAAGCCTGCAGTATAGGGTTCGATGCTGCTAAAGCTTTAAAAGTACAAAAGTAAAAGGTTTATGGAGATTCCTCATTAATCATTAATTAAATCTCTGGAAGATGGAAAGTTAGAAGCGAATGCCTGGCTCCTTATAAAGCTTATTTGGAGCAAATAACCTCTCAAATCGAGTACACTTATCTAAAAAGGGAGGACAACCAATTTGCCGATGCTTTGGTTAAGTTGGCATCAATGGTCCGCATCCCAAGTTCTTTGATATAAATGCCCTTTGTGGTTGAAAGAAGAAAGGAACCAGCTCATATTTGCATGGTTGAAGAAGATAACATGGTGAACGACCTCACAAAGGAAGAACCTTGGTATAGTGATATCAAAAGCTACTTGGAAAATCAACAATACTGTGGACGTATTCGGGGCTTTGGGGGCCCACAGGCCCTTTCTTACAGGACCATGAATGTCGTGTTTAGTTTGTTTGCATAGTGTGAGTACGCTAGGCTAGGGGATGAGTTTAGAATCTCAAAACCCAAGTAGAGAAGTCACCACTGTCCTCCTTTTGGTAGCTAACGGAACCCCATTAGGTCATAGCCTAATGGCAAAATGACAGCCAAAGATAAGATGGTCTCATATCTTTGGATTCGGGGACGAGGGTAAGGACAAGAATCGGTCATAGTGTCCCCCCGCGTATAGCGGCCTCTACTTGTTCTCATGTGTAATTTCACAATCATAATATCAAATTACAACATTCATATTTTCGGTTTAGACCTACAAGCACGTATGGAAATAAGGCTAGGTGGGTTTTAGTTTATGCACACATAAATTCCGTTTTATCATGCATGGGTGATCACTTTAGGGTAAGATTGATTTTACTCTTGGATTAATGGAATCGTCCTTTTTAGGTCTTTTAAGCTAAGCACGAATTCTATGTGATTGAAAGCATTAAACATTTTGCATGAATCACATAAAACCTAAAGCAAGGTTTCTACTTAAGATTGATATTAATTTAATGTCGAATCATCAATTAGTCAATGTTGCATGAATATGAATTTAAGACATATCAATTATCTAATAAAGCAATTAAATTACATAATCATGTAAACTAACTCATTTGGAGAACTCAAATCGATGGTTTCGATGTTGTTGGCTTCATTCGAGGTACCTTTCGTGCAAGTCAACGACCCTTTAGTTTCGAGAGCTTGATGAATCTTATTTAATTAATAATAATAATATTGATATGTGTTTTGTACGGTTTTTGAAGTAAGGCACCCAAACCGAGAGAAGTTTAGAGAGAGCAACAGACGAAGTAGAGACAGAGAGAGAGAGTGTGAGTTGAGAAGTTGTGAAGATGTGTGAATTGGTTGTTGTACAAAGGTCGTAGGAGGGGAGTATGTACAGTGTTGGAAGTACCATCATTGAGCGCCAGGGCGCCGGAGGAGCGCTAGGACACCCAGAAGCAAGCGCCAAGGTGCACAACGAGCGCCTAGACGCTCGAAGCGAGGGCCAAGGCTCCCACCGAGCGCTGTGGCGTAGTTCCCTGGGTGCCTAGGCGCTGGTTGGACGCTTGGGTGCTCTCCCTGCACTATAGCGCTCAATGCCCTGAATTTCCATTTTTACGCGAAATATCTCCGGTGCTTCCTTATTTCTTATATTTTCTTCCGTAAATCAAAATATTTTAGTATGTGAAATTTACTTCCATAACACCATTTATACACTTCCATAACCTAGAGTTGCCATAAACCGAACAAACCTTTCTAGAAGGTTTGTCGAATTTGGACACATTCATATGCTTAAATTAATTTATTTTATTTTCAAAAATGAATATAAAATGTAACGAAAATGAAATAATAAAATCATTTTAAGCGTACTTCAACCGTTATAACTCATCATCGGCTAACCCTTATTGACAATGGTTTTATTTATTTATTTATTTATTTATTTATTTTCAAGCACTCGACTTTCAATAATTGGACATTGTTGCGACGTGGTACACGATAATCATCATCCGTTAGCTGGGGCTAAAAATAGGTGTCTACAGTTAGCCCCCACTTTGACTGAGTTTGTAGAGACGACTAGCCTCGTAAAACAAAATTCAAAGTACTTGGTACCTGCAAAACAAAGGTTAGTTTTAGCTGCACCAAGATGATACATCCTCAGGAAGTGCGACGTTTCTTGAGGACGAAGAAAGGTCCCCTTTAGATGCTGTGTGATCGTATAGGAGGTTCCGAAAAGGCGTCTGTATCATCCGTCTGGATATGAAGTTTCGGAAAAGGTGTCTGTACCGTCCGGAAATAGATTTTTCAAGACTAAGGTTGATCGACTGACGATCTAAACATTTCCGCTTTAGACTCAGCTTGGCATAGGGAAGCATGATGATGTTGTAGAGAGTTAATTTTTTGTCTTCTGACCTGGTTTGGTTTTCAGGGGCACTTTGGTAAATTTGACCAGACTCATCTTTCGGTGGTATTTTGGTAATTTTGACCCGATTCATCTTTCGGGGGGGGGGGGGGG
>PYUH01000015.1:1723408-1827476 GCA_016808085.1 Suaeda aralocaspica | reverse complement strand
CTTTGGTAAGTTGGCATCATGGTCCGCATCCCAAGTTCTTTGATATAAATGCCCTTTGTGGTTGAAAGAAGAAAGGAACCAGCTCATTTTGCATGGTTGAAGAAGATAACATGGTGAACGACCTCACAAAGGAAGAACCTTGGTATAGTGATATCAAAAGTACTTGAAAATCAACAATACTGTGGACGTATTCGGGGCTTTGGGGGCCCACAGGCCCTTCTACAGGACCATGAATGGTGTTTAGTTTGTTTGCATAGGTGAGTACGCTAGGCTAGGGGATGAGTTTAGAATCTCAAAACCCAAGTAAGAAGTCACCACTGTCCTCCTTTTGGTAGGTAACGGAACCCATTAGGTCATCACTAATGGCAAAATGACAGCCAAAGATAAGATGGTCTCATATCTTTGGATTCGGGGACGAGGGTAAGGACAAGAATCGGTCATAGTGTCCCCCCGGTATAGCGGCCTCTACTTGTTCTCATGTGTAATTTCACAACATAATACAAATTACAACATTCATATTTTGGTTTAGACCTACAAGCACGTATGGAAATAAGGCTAGGTGGGTTTAGTTTATGCACACATAAATTCCGTTTTATCATGCATGGGTGATCACTTTAGGGTAAGATTGATTTTACTCTTGGATTAATGGAATCGTCCTTTTAGGTCTTTTAAGCTAAGCACAATTCTATGTGATTGAAAGCATTAAACATTTGCATGAATCACATAAAACCTAAAGCAAGGTTTCTACTTAAGATTGATATTATTAATGTCGAATCATCAATTAGTCAATGTTTCATGAATATGAATTTAAGACATATCAATTATCTAATAAAGCAATTATTACATAATCATGTAAACTAACTCATTTGGAGAACTCAAATCGATGGTTTCGTGTTGTTGGCTTCATTCGAGGTACCTTTCGTGCAAGTCAACGACCCTTTAGTTTCGAGAGCTTGATGAATCTTATTTAATTAATAAATAATATGATATGTGTTTTGTACGGTTTTGAAGTAAGGCACCCAAACCGAGGAGAGTTAGAGAGAGCAACAGACGAAGTAGAGACGAGAGAGAGAGTGTGGTTGAGAAGTTGTGAAGATGTGTGAATTGGTTGTTGTACAAAGGTGTAGGAGGGAGTATGTACCGTGTTGGAAGTACCATCATTGAGCGCCAGGGCGCCGGAGGACGCTAGGACACCCAGAAGCAAGCGCCAAGGTGCACAACGAGGCCTAGACGCTCGAAGCGAGGGCCAAGGTCCACCGAGGAGGTGTGGCGTAGTTCCCTGGGTGCTAGGCGCTGGTTGGACGCCTGGGTGCTCTCCCTGCATATAGAGCTCAATGCCCTGAATTTCCATTTTTACGCGAAATATCTCCGGTGCTTCCTTATTTCTTATATTTTCTTCCGTAAATCAAAATATTTTAGTATGTGAAATTTACTTCCATAACACCATTTATACACTTCCATAACCTAGAGTTGCATCAAACCGAACAAAAACTTTCTAGAAGGTTTGTCGAATTGGACACATTCATATGCTTAAATTAATTTATTTTATTTTCAAAATGAATATAAAATGTAACGAAAATGAAATAATAAAATCATTTTAAGCGTACTTCAACCGTTATAACTCATCATCGGCTACCCTTATTGACAATGGTTTATTTTATTTATTTATTTATTTATTATTTTCAAGCACTCGACTTCAATAATTGGACCTGTTGCGACGTGGTACACGATAATCATCATCCGTTAGCTGGGGCTAAAAATAGGTGTCTACAGTTAGCCCCCACTTTGACTGAGTTTGTAGAGACGACTAGCCTCGTAAAACAAAATTCAAAGTACTGGTACCTGCAAAACAAAGGTTAGTTTTAGCTGCACCAAGATGATACATCCTCAGGAAGTGCGACCTTTCTTGAGGACGAAGAAAGGTCCCCTTTAGATGCTGTGTGATCGTATAGGAGGTTCCGAAAAGCGGTTGATCATCCGTCTGGATATGAAGTTTCGGAAAAGGTGTCTTTACCGTCCGGAAATAGATTTTTCAAGACTAAGGTTGATCGACTGACGATCTAAACATTTCCGTTGACTCAGCTTGGCATAGGGAAGCATGATGATGTTGTAGAGAGTTAATTTTGTCTTCTGACCTGGGTTGGTTTCAGGGGCACTTGGTAAATTTGACCAGACTCATCTTTCGGTGGTATTTGGTAATTTTGACCCGATCATCTTTCGGGGGGGGAGTTTGGGGGGGGGGGGGGGGGGTGGTGGGGGTGGCATTTTGGTAATTTGGATGAGGAATGTTGGTAGATGGCGGAGGGGAATGTCAGAGTATGAGAAACAAATCTCGCTCGAAGTACAAAAAACAAAATCCCCAAAGTGCAAAGTGGGCCTAGGAGTAAGTTGGTCCATGTAAGCTAGTTTAAATTGTGTTGTTGTTGTTTGAATTTATGTTGGTTTGTTTATTGTCTCACACAAACAAACTTTCTTGCTTTCTTCTTCTTCTTGCTCGAACAAACCCAACCAAAAACCCCTAACCTCCAGTGTGTTCTTCAAGCTTGGAGCTTGAATTTTTCACGTGGATTTTGCTCACCAACAATGTAAGTGCTCTAAACTTAGATCATGTTGTTGTTTTCTTGCTTAAAATTTTCAAAATACCTCACTTGGTTCATGAAGTAGTAGTGACCCAAAAATTGGGTTTCCTAGATTTTGCTGATGAGTATCGAAATTGATGCATATTCTTGCTTCTATGAGCGTAATGGAACACATAGGAAGTAGTTTGAGCCAAAACAAGTAAGATTTGAGTGAAAACTCAACTTGTTAGTTTAGGGTATGTAGTAGTGATAGCCTGTCGAAGTGGCTACCAAAGATAAACCATACGAGGCTCACTAGGCTACTAGTAAGGGCAAGTAAGTATCGAATCCCACGAGATAAAGGTCTTTACACTAAGGCGGTCTAAGGAGTAAATTTAAGTCGGTTTTATTTCAGAAGAAAGATTGTCACTAATGTTGATTTATTTTAACTTGATTTTAAGAATTAAAGACGACTAAGGTAAGGGATACACCGCTCACTTCTTACATGAAGGCACGGATTCCTAGGTTGAACCGAACGTAGAAATGGGTAAGTCGTTCTAAGAGTCAAGTCTACTCTCTCGAGCTAGCATGACGAGCGGAACTATGAACACGACCTATTCTCATGGCGTGAGCATAAAACGGCTCCAAAGCACTTTTTCACGAAGACTAGTAATGTCCCTTAACTTGAACACCTATTCTCATGGTTTTCAAACTAATCAAACACGGGGAGTCTTCACTCAACTTCATCTCTCGATCCTTTGTTGAGGAACCTAAGACGACATCTATGGAAGCAAGTCATAGATTACGTGATTTAAAACCCAACGTAACAACTCTAGTTAACCCCAAGCTCAGTTTTTACTAAGAACCTACTTATGTCATGAAGGAGGTGAGGATTTCACCCATACCTTAGCACTAAAAACTACTCACTACACATTTTATTAATCAAATACAAATTTTTATTCTTGATTACAAATTATAGCAAAGAAATAAGTTATGAAAATGGATTATAAACTAAACCAAACAAAAGTATAAAAAATGGAAGAGGTTTTCTTGATTATCAATGTTATTACAAAGAAAAGAGTTATGCAAGTGATTTAATCAAACTACAAAAGTAATAGAGAAAATGAAGACAAGGACAAGGTTTAATCTTGAGAGTATTTAAGACATAAAGCAATAATGCAAGGACAAGACTAACTTGAGAAGAAAATTTATGAACTTGAATTAATATAAGCAATAGAACAACGACAAGTTAATCTTGATAAAGAAAGCTTAAGAACTTGAAATAATGAAAGGAATGAAGGCAAGGACAAGTTTAACTTGATAAAAGCTTTAATAAACAAAACTTCAAAGTAAGAAAATAGCTACAAGAATTATAATTGAAATGGGAATTAAAGATGAATTAAGAGTTGTACCATGAAGCTTGAATATTTGTAATTAAATAGCCTTGAAGCCTTACTTCCAATAACACCCCAATACAATGATGATTAACCAAGAACAAGTAACCAAGAAGCGTTGAATGTCAAAATAAGAACACGTAACTAACAACACCAAACTAAGAACATGAACAAGAAACCAAGAACTTTGAATAACCAACTTTCAATTAATTGAAGAAAGATTGAATTACAACTATTGGATTTATCAAGAACTAACCACTTAATCAAATACAATTAATCGAGAGAGCAAAATGAGAGTTTCTAATTGTCTTATACTAACTTCTAGCTATTTCAAACAAAATCTAACTCCCTAAAACTGCTGAAAAAGCCAGGTATATAAAGTAGACTTTAAACCCAACGCAAGTGGGTAAGTTGAAGAAGAGAAAACTGAAGTCGCCAGAGCAGGGGGTAGCGGGCGCTCGTGTAGCCTAGCGGGCGCTACCCCCTGTTTTCCTTTCTTTCTTTGTTTGAGGCAGTGACTTTAGTTGTGAAAGTGACTTGCCAAGCACCTCTCAGTCTTCCCACGTCGCTGGACCAAGCTAGCGATATCGCTAGTAAAAGTTGCGATATCGTTAGAACCTTGAGCAAAGTCCGAAAGGATCTTGACAAAGGCTTTAAACTTCGATCGAACCGACCCAAATCTTCGCAAAGCATACTACTCCTCTCATTTCATGTAATGTCTTGATTTCCGAATCAACCAGGAAATCCTATAAATATGAGATAAAACATGAAATAGAGTAACACAAGGGATAATAAGCTAAAATATTTGGGAAAGAGAAAAGAGAAAAAAAAAACTGTATAAACAAGGAAAAAACTGAGAAAGATGGGAGAGAAAACTAGCTAAACTAACTAAGAAAACTACGGAAAAAGTAAACAAATAAACACTACATCAAACTCCCCCAAGCTACACCATTGCTTGTCCCCAAGCAATCTTAACCTTGAAAAACGGGAAGAGGAAGATGAACCCCTCAGGGAAACGATTAAAAAAGATTTAAACAAATTCTCAAAAATGAACTAAATCCTTAACACCAAGGAAAATAAGGGAAGCATAGTTCTCAAGAAGTACTTCGAATAGCAGCCTAAGTAGATTAAAGTGAACTTGTGAGTTTCAAGTAATAATACATCATATGCTCCATAATATGCAATGATCCAACGAAATACTCCTTGAGGGAGTTTATAAAAGAAACAAGAGCATAGATGAGATAAGAAGTGGTTTAATCACTCACATCTTGTGTAAAATACCCTCTCAATAAGCTTGCCAAGTGACTTTATTGACCAAGTAACCTTTGAACTTTGCATCTTGATCTCAAATGGACTTTGAGGGTTGTAATGGGGTTGAGGTAAGGTGAAAGTTGGAAAGTTTGTCTTTTTGAGGAGGTGATTAAACCTAAGTGAAGCATTTACAACTCAATAACGAACTTTTGCAAACTTTTGACAATGAATGAAGATCGCAACACAACAAAACTCGATCTTCCACTATAATCTAATGATCATGAAGAATAGAAGTGGGAAAATTGACTTAAAGACCCATTTTGTAACTCAAATAACCGTCCTAAAAGGAATAGGACAACATAGACATATGACTTTTCATCATTTTAAAAGATAATCTTTAAAGAAATGATGACGAAAAGCCATTTACTCACTTCAAATGAATTGAACAAGAACCAACTTTTTATTGCTAACTAAGCTTATTACAAAAGCCTCGGAATTATATTTTATTTTATTTTATTTATTTTTATTATTTTTTTCAATTCCACTACACATCTTTTCTTTCTCTCTTTTCTCCTTTTTTTTTTAATAGAACGAATTTATACAAGAGGACAATAATGACGACATGCTTCACTAACTGCATAGGGTGACAACGGTTGTAGGCCGAGGTTTGTATATGGGTTGGTGAACAAGGGTCAAAGCACAAAGAAGGGGAACACAAAATATGTACATATGTGGAAATAAAAGAAAAAAACAAAGCTAAGAAGGAGTTGGATTCTAAAACAAAATATACAAAATGAGGGCCATGTTCATATAACCGAGAGCAAAGTAGACACGATTCCCAAAGTCACATGGCAAATTCTCGATCTAGGTATCTACAACAAGGCAATTATCAACCGCTCTAGAAAGAAAATGAGACCAAGGTGATGGTCTATATATGCATGAAGGCTCAAAATCTCACCAAGGTTCAAAGAGATCATTTATGCGGTGTTTTGTTAGAGTCAAAGGAGTTGAGAAACCTATATTCACTACACAAATTCAAATAATTATCTAACATGTTCTAATTACTAAAGAAGTCAAAACTCGAGAACAAACTTTCTAAAGTGTTTTTAGGATTTAAAGCTCATGAGAAAGGGAAAATCTAAGCTAATAGTCTCTTTTCACATCATAGGGATCTAATCCTAAAAGTAACCAAAAGACCTAAAAAAGAAAAATATTTTTGGACTTTTCATTTTGAATGCATGCGGTAAAAAAAATAAAATAAAATGCTTTAAAAGTAAACTAAGGGAAAATAATAAAAGAAAATAAACTACAAAAATACACTACATGCTGTACACTAAAAGTTAAAATGCATTTGGATTTTAAGGGAAGAAGGGTAAAGAATGAATAATTTGGATTTTTAGCGGAAGAGGGGTGAAGAAAAAATAATTTAGATTTTCCAAAATGAGAGCAAAGTACCATCAACAATCAATCATCACAATCTTAACTCAAACAAAATCATCATCATCATACAAATGAAGGGCTCACAAAAGTACTAAAAAAAACGCTCATAATCATACCATCGTCATCATGTAGGAAAAATTATCAACAAACCCAAAGCTAGCACCTACTTCCCACCTAGTGCCACAATTAAACAACCTCGAAATAGAAACCAACTCTCTCTCTTCAAATCAAAAAACAACAAACAACACAAAACAACCAACAACGAATGAAACCAAAATGACTCAAGTACATACATTTCGTGTATACCCTCTAAAAGCATACAACGACACTAGTGGACTCCTCCCCCAAGCTAGGAGATGAGCATCGACTCGATGCTCAAGGAGAAGGAGAGTCCCGCCTGAAATTATAGGTGGGATCAATGTTAGGACCACTAGCGTCGGTATATGGTGTCCAATCATAGCGTGGTCGGTCAGGGTAATTGACAAACTCAAAAGGGCAAGAAGGGTAGGGATCCCAGCCCTTCTTTCCCGTATATCCTTGTGGCCAAGAATCTCTAGGCGCACTAGGATCACCTCGGGGATCACAACCTCCAGAAACTTGGAAGTTGTAACCCGGCTCTGATCGAGTGGGGAAGTAGGGCTAAGTGGGTTGACCATTATTCCAACCCGGGACCGTTCCTTCCTGAGGTGGGTGGTGTGGGTAGTTGAGATAAGGGTCAAGTTGGCCTGAGGAAACGTGATAATGATACATGGAATTGGTTTGAATCGATGCCAGCTCACGCTCTTGTTGTTGTTGTTGTTGTTGTTGTTGTTGGGATTGGATGTACCTAAACATCTCTGTTTGTTGGAGGGAGAGAGAGTTGAAAGCATTTAGAAGTTCAGAATAAGGAGGGGTTTGAGAGGAAGAGGAGCCTTGTTGGCTCGTCTCAGTGGTACTTGGGAAGGAGGGTGCTTTGTCCCATAACCATGGGGAGGAGATCGAGGACGCTGAGGGCTACCTAAGGGGAGAAGGTGAGAGTAGCGTCTAGAAAATAAGGAGTGATCTTCCGGACTCAGAGGTTCGAAAGGAATAGGGAAAGGGGATTCCTTTTCGAACGTTGTGAGTGATGGGTTAGGCAAATAGTAGTGGTGTCGCCTATTTACTAACCCACTCACTCGATCCGGCCTAGAAGTCTCATGCACGAACCAAGCAAAAGTGAACGAGTCTAAGTAAAAAAAAAGATCATCATTCACAGTTTGTAGTGCATGGAAGTAGTGGGAGTATCCTAATTTCCTAGCTAGAAGGGTAATATACCCACCCAAACTGATTACTCCCTTCATGTGGGGTTTGGAGACAATTTCTCTACAACGCTTAACAAACATCCAACCGGTATTAAGGCGTCCGGTCGAGTTTGGCTTAACATCCATGTAAAGGCCGCAGAGCTCTGTTTGGTTTATCTTCCCCAAATCTTGTTTGAAGAAGATAGAGTTACCAAAAAACCGGTGCAAAAGCCTTAAACTTGGTTGGTGGATGTGACTGGCCAATGAGGTGGTAGAATGAAACCTATCGAAGCTACTAATTTCCTTCCAAAATTCATGGTGGAATCCTGGAACAATGGCCCCAGATGGTTCAAAGATGGGGTTGGCCGGAACATAACCAAAATATGTGTTAAGCTGTAATAGGGTGATGGTATGATTATTGTTAAACATTCGGAAACTAAGTTCATATTCAGGAAAATCATCGGAATCCGAAGTTTGTCTACATTTAAAAGTACTTAAGAATTCGTATGTTAAATGGAGGTAGATTGGGTCTCAAAGTTTAAGTCTTGTGCAAGTTTTGGATCATAGAACTGCGTACCTCTTAACATACGCTCATCTAAATCATCCCATTTTTTACTGTCCTGGTTAGGGACTTTAATTGGCGGTGGTTCAATCGCATCAGGAGGGGTAGTTGGTTCGGGATCTATGTCAACAGTCTTACGTTTCTTTTTACATAAGAGAAGATATACCTCATGATTATAGTAACAAGGTTGCAAAAAGACCCTAATCAAGAGAATGATCCAAATGGAAGTGAAAAGAAATAAGAGAAAAGATCCTTAATCAACTAAACAACCCAGTTCATGAATCAATTGCGACCTGAAAAAGCCAAAGATCCAAATACAAAACCAAGAAAACCAAAAATAATGCTTATGACAAAGACACACTCATAAACTCAACCAAGAGTTAGTAAAAACAAGCATAAACAAAACAAACTCAAAAACTAGCAATAATAACTCAAAAGCAATAATAACAAAACCAACTCTAGTTTCTTCTCGATCGGTTGGTTGATTCTACGGCAGGAAATGCCTTGTTGAGTTTTATGGACGCCTATTCTGGCTTTCATCAAATTCCTCTATGGGAGGAAGATCAANCACTATGGGAGGATGATCAAGAAAAAACAGCCTTTGTTACTGAAATTAGTTTGTATTGTTATACAAGAATGCCCTTCGGTTTGAAGAATGCTCCAGCTATCTTCCAGAGACTAGTTAATGAAGTATTCAAGCAACAATTAGGAAGGAATATGGAAGCATACATTGATGATATGATTTCTGGTTCAACTTGCAACTTCCAAAGCCCAAGCTTCCTAGTTTGCCGAGTTGCACGTAGAACGACACAAAAGAGGGAAGTTGAATTAATACTTCCTAAAGGGAAGTGTTATATTAAATCTTCCTAAGGGGAAGTAATGAATTAATGCTTGCTAAATAGAAGTGCTAAATTAAAACTTCCTAAGGGGAAGTAATGAATTAATACTTCCTAATAGGAAGTGTCATATTTAATCTTCCTAAGGGGAATTGGTGAACTAATACTTCCTAAGGGGAAGTAGGAACCTAAAGCTTCCTAAGGGGAAGTAAAAGGGACTTCCCCTCCTTATGCCATTGTACGTTCAACCCGGCAAACAAGGAAGTCAAAGACTTCCCACTTTGCCGAGTTGAACGCACATGGACACAAAGGAGGGAAGTTTAAAAAATTCTAACTTCCTATGGAAGGAAGTCTAAACATACTTCCTAAGGGAAAGTATGTCCTTAAATACTTCCTAAGGGGAAGTAAAAGGGATTTCCCCTCCTTCTGCCATTGTACGTTCAACCCGGCAAACAAGGAAGTCAAAGACTTCCCACTTTGCCGAGTTGAACGCACATGGACACAAAGGAGGGAAGTCTAAAAAATTCTAACTTCCTATGGAAGGAAGTCTAAACATACCTCCTAAGGGGAAGTATGTCCTTAAATACTTCCTAAGGGGAAGTAAAAGGGACTTCCTAAGGGAAGAGACTTCATATAAAAGGAAGTCTAGACACACTTCCTAAGGGGAAGTATGATCTTAAAAACTTCCTAAGGGGAAGTCTTAAATACTCAAGCTTCTTACAGGAGAGGAACTTACTATAAAAAGAAAATTACATTTCCTAAGTAAAGTTTTAAACTTCCTAAGGAGAGGGAAGACTTCTACCTATTATATAGCTTCCCTACTTAGTGCCCACCTGCGTTCAAGTCGGCAAAGTGGGAAGTCACTAAGTAGGGAAGTCCCTAATAATATTCCTAAGAGGAAGTGTTTAAATACTTAACTTCCCCACTTAGTGCCCACCTGCGTTCAAGTCGGCAAAGTGGGAAGACTCTAAGTGAGGAAGTCTGTTAATATAAAAAATGTGTATATATATATATATATAACTAAAATGCAAGTCTTAGTTTTGCAGAAATGTAAAATACCTGAGTCTTTGCCTTCTTTGAGGAAGTATCCTCCCCCAGCTTTTGAGAAACTTGCTTCCAGAATTCTTTTTGATTCATACTTCCTTTCTTGAATGGAGGAAGGTCGGCAAGAGCTTCTTCTGCAAAAGAAAGGATACTTGGTTAGATAAATGGGAAAAGAAACAGAAGTTCAGTATCAAATGATAAAGCAAAAATTACCCTGGTTATACTCATCCCCATAAATTACACCAGCAGCAATAAGGAAGTTGCGATCTAAGAAGAATTCGCTAAAGGGGATCCAGTTGTAGGGAACTGTCAGAGTTTGTTTCTTGATCTCCACTGTGGTAGATCTGAAATATTCTAAGTTTTGTTGCTCATTGTCACTCAATCTAGGAAGCTCAAAGGATCTTCCTAGGCATTTTGGAAAAGGATTCCATTTTTTCAACACTTCTACCAGTTTTTTGTCGTGGGACTTCACAAACACAAAATGGTTCCTCCAGTTGGGAACCTTGTTGGCTTTTTCTACACAAGTGAGGAACCCCTCACTGTTTTTCAGATAGAACCACCCACGTTTGCAGTGGGAGGCCTTTGAGAGATGGTGAAGATGAAGGAAGACCTTAGAAGAAGCTTTCACTCCTCTAAGGCCACAAGAAGTCACATAAGACATTATGTGAACCCAAGAATTGGGAGTAAGTTGACATAGGCCAATGTCATACTTTTTGAAGAGATTAAAAATGAATAAGGAAGTGGGAAACCTAAGTCCTAGGTCAATTACTTCAGTATAAACAGGGAAGCAGTCTTCCGGGGCATCCAGAATGGTATCCCCCTTGTTAGGGATGATCAACTCAAAATACTCATTATTGAAAATTAAGTCACTACTCAGTTTATCCTTATTTACACCATCTACATATTCATCGGAGATCACTACATCGTCAGCACCAGGATAGGCACCTCTCTTCTTCTTAGGCTTGGAAGTGGTAGCCTCAGAAGCCTCTCTCTTTCTAGTAGGAATCTCCCTTACTTCCTCCTCGGGAGCTTCCTGTGCAGCTTCAGCATCCTTTCTTCCCTCAACCTGGGGAGTAGGATCTTGCTGATCAAGAGGATTCACATCTGAAACTTCAGATGCTGGAACTCTCAAAGTAGCAATATCTTTATAAGCAGTTTGTTTAACTCTTGCCATTGCAACTTCCTGCACAGGAAGAGAAGGAAGTAGGAAAGACCCAGACAATAAGTGATCAGGAACAACAGAAGATTGAGTTCCAACAGAAGAAGTAGTACGAGGAGAAGGAAGTAGTTTAATAGAGTTCTCATTATTATGTGGGGAAGAAGAGGATGAAGAAGCCATTGGAAAATAAAGACAAAGAAGTAAAGGAAAAACAAGAAAGAAAAAGAATTCAGGTAAATACCTGAAAAATAGAACAAAACTAGAATCTATTGTTCACACCGGAAACCGCCGCAACAGCTTGCCGGAAATCGCACCACAGGTTGCCGGAAATCGCCTCTAAAGCTTCTTGGAAGTTTGAGAGAAAACTTGGGAACTTTTAGAGAGAGAGAGTGAAATAAAATGATTGAAAATGATTGTTTCAAAATCATTTTCAATCATCTTATATATAAAGAAATTTGAAGGGGCACAAGAGTAAATTCCCCCTTCAAATTTGAATTTCCCCCCAAAAAATCAAAAGGGGTGGTTGCGGCATTAATAAATGCTAAGGAGGGTTACAAAATAACTTTCGAAACAGAAAGAGACGTCAGTTGGGGCATGGACTATGGATCCAAACACCCAACTGAGGGGCAAATGATGTGGCACGCCAACTCATACCACGTGTCGGCATAATACTGGGCCACGTGTCCACTAAAAGTCCAGGTGGCACTGCCACTTGGCAATGACTGGACCACCAAGGTGGGCTCCACACGGCCATGTGTCGTTGTAAGATTGGGCCACGTGTCCACAACAACTACTCAAAATAAGAGAAACCTCTGCCACGTGTCACCATCCCATTCGACACTACAAGGTATGATAAAAAGAGAAATTTGGGCCTTGAGGCTTGAGTGTAAAAGCCCATGAAGCTTTTACAAGTATCAACCAATTAGACGATGACAAGTGTCATCGTCCAATTCGTTGGCCTCCAAACCTAAGGCTATAAATACCCCTCAAAATCATCATTTTGGGGGCATTCAACATTCAAACATTCAATCAAATCTTCATTCATTCTTACATTACACTAAGAGAATTTCTCTCACTAGTTTCCCTCTCTAGATTACTAAATTGCTAATTATTGTTAATTTGCCTTAATCCTCATACTTACTTAAGCATCGGAGGGGGAAAAAATCCTACGAGGATTTTATTCCCTTGTTTTGCAGGAATCGAGGTCCGAGCTATCAGGAAGTGAACAAGCCAACACCTGTCCATCTGACGTGTAGTCCTCTAGTTCCCTCTCCACGTATTCAGTTGAAGAGACCCTACCAGGAACTCATTCTACATCAAGACCCATCGTATAAGTCTTGGCTTTGCATCCTTATTGGAGATAGGGTATTTCAAAGCTGAATGATCGGTGAAAACAATGACCTTAGACCCAACAAAGTATGATCGGAACTTCTCCACAGCATGAACAATGGCTAGAAGTTCCTTCTCGGTGGTACAATAATTCCGCTGTGCCTCATCAAGAGTTTTACTTGTATAGTAAATGGCCTGCAGCTTCCCATCTTTTCGTTGGCCGAGAATATTACCAATGACAAAGTCTGAAGCATTACACATGAGCTCGAAAGGAAGAGTCCAATCTGGGGCATGTATGATGGGGGCAGAAATTAAGGCCGCCTTAAGCTGATCAAATGCTATAAGGCAGTCTTTAGTGAACTCAAACGGGGCATCCATAAGGAGGAGCTGAGTGAGGGATTTAGCAACTTTAGAGAAGTCTTTGATGAAGCGGTGGTAAAAACCCGCATGCCTCAAAAAACTTCTCACCCTCTTGACATTTACAGGAGGGGGTAAGTGTTCAATTATCTCAATCTTAGCTCTATCCACCTCAATTCCACGTTTTGAGATGACATGGCCAAGCACTATGCCCTCTTCAGCCATGAAGTGGCACTTTTCCCAGTTCAATACTAGGTTCGCCGTTTGACATTGTTCTAATACTAGAACGAGATTAGATAGGCATTGGTCAAAAGATGATCCTCCGACCGAAAAATCATCCATGAACACCTCGATGGATGATTCGAGCATATCGGAAAAAATGGCCATCATACATCTTTGAAATGTAGATGGGGCATTACAGAGGCCAAAAGGCATCATTCGATAAGAACAAGTGGCAAAAGGACAAGTAAAGGTAGTTTTTTCCTGATCCTCGGGATTAATCGAGATTTGGAAAAAACCAGAATATCTGTCAAGAAAACAATAATGCGAATGGCCAACTAAACGCTCTATGCACAAATGCCACCCGGTAACCGATCTTGTAGAGATTGATTCTCCTTTGTCATTTTTCACAATAGTCATGCCTCCTTTTTTGGCACAACTTGGACCAGGCTAACCCACCTACTATCAGAAATAGGGAAGATGATGTCGGCTTGAAGTAGTTTTAGCACTTCGGCTCGTACCACTTCTTTCATATTCGGATTCAACCTTCTTTGATGCTCAATTGATGAAGCATTGGCATCATCAAGAAGAATCTGATGCATACATAAAGAGGGGCTCACTCCCCTTATGTCTGCAATGGTGTAACCAATAACACTTCGATATTTTTGTAGTACACAAAACAATTTATCGATCGAAGTGGTATTAACTTTAGCATTGATTATGACCGGACAAGATTCTTTCTCATCTAAAAAATCATATTTTAAAAGAAACATAAGGGGTTTGAGTTCTACTTTTTTAGGAGATGCAACGCACTCCTCTCGTCCTTCGATAGATAGGACATCGAACTCATTTGTTATACGAACCGGGGTGCGGTCAACGATAAGCTTATACCGCGTAGCCTCGTTGGTCTCTAGAAGCTCTTCATTGATTATAAGAGTTTCTAAAGGGTCATCTATTTCCTCCATTACTCGAAAGGAATCAACCCATTCACCCAAAATATCGATGTGAAGGATCTCGTCCATCATAGGCATTTTCATGGTTTTGGTGAATGAAAAAGTAATTTTTTCATCACCAACATTCAAAGTTAAGCGCCCATCTTTTACATCGATAACAACTCCGACAGTTTTTCAAGAATGGACGGCCTAAGATAAGAGGAACACGAGTATCCTCCTCCATCTCCATGATGACAAAGTCACATGGAACAAAGACACGTCCAACTTGGACCGGGACATCCTCTAAAATGCCCAAAGGTACTCTAACCGAGCGATCGGCTAGTTGAATGGACTTCCGAGTAGGTTTCATATCCTCATAATTTAGCTTTTTAGCCATAGAAAGAGTCATCAAGCTAACACTGGCACCAAGATCACAAAGTGCATTCTTAGGTTCTAAATCGCGAAGTTTTACTGGAACTCAAGTTTTTCTAGCAATTTATTCTGAAGAATAGCACTTACTTCCATAGGAAGTGATATAGTGTCACTTTCCTCAAGGCGACTCTTATTTGCTAAGAGTTCCTTGAGAAATTTTGCATATGCCGGCATTTGCGACATGGCATGAAAACAGGGGTTGTTGAGTTGAAGTCCTCTCATGACTTCGAGAAATTTAGCATATTTCTCGTTAAGCTTATGTTCCACCACCCTTTAGGGGAAGGGGAGTGATGGAGCATGAGGTTTTAAAGAAGCCTTAGCTTGCTCCTTTTCAGAAATTATCGGGGGTACCTCGTTGCTAATTCTTATATTGATCGGGCTTAATTTGATTTCAAAGTTAGCATCATCGAGAACTGGGGCACCCCCTTCACCATTTTATTGGTGACTTTCAACCATAACCGGGCTGTCATACTCTTTTCTAGATCTAAAAGTGATAGCCTTAGCTTACTCCCTTGGATTTACAACAGTTTGCCCTGGAAACTCAGTTACGGAGTTAGGAGTAGAGCTAGCAACATGTTGAGCAATTTGAGAGAGTTTAGACTCAATAATTTTATTGTGAGCTTTAAGTTGCTGAACAGAGGTGGCAAGGTCACCTACCCTCCTCTCATTATCGATGTTAACTTTAGTTTGTTGGTTCATAAATGTTTCCAACGCATGTTCTAACCCTGATTTTTGAGGGGGACGAGGATAAGGAGGGCGAGGTTGAGGCGGCCCCCCTTGGTTATACCCGGGAGGCCGATAAATATCGGGTTGTTGCGGAGGAGGTGGTCGTTGAAAGATTGATTGAGGACCACCTCCCTTATTATAGTTTGAATTAGATTGGGGGTTCCAACCTTGATTATTATTATAGCCTTGAGAATAGGCTATCGTTTCCATAGTGGAAATACAGTAAGAAGACGTGTGGTCATGACCTCCACACGTTTCACAATACATTACTTGTGAAGGGGTACTAGAAGAAGTGAAGTGCGCTTTTTCTAGTTGTTTGGCTAGGAGGTCAATTTTAGAGTTAAGCGACTGCAAATCATCAGTTTTAGCAACGCTCTTCCTCACTAACAATCTCCTATCGGAGTGCCAATCAGAATTCTTGGCAACTTCCTCAATAGCTACTTGAACTTTGTTTAAGGGTAGCTTTTTCAACTGACCTCCACACCCGGCATCAAGGTTAGCCCTTGAGCTAGGCAGAAGACAATCGTAGAAACTCATGAATACCAACCATTCACTAAAACAGTGGTGAGGACATGAATGTAAGATGTCTTTGAAACGTTCCCATGCCTCACCCAAAGTTTCATCATCGTCTTGGGCGAAATTAGAGACTTTTCGCCTAAGTTCCGAGGTTTTCTCAGGAGGACAATATTTTTCCAAGATACCCTTGGTAACATCGTCCCATGTTTTGAGTGATCCCTCGAGTAATGATCGGAGCCAAAACTTAGCTTTATCCCTTAGTGAAAACGAAAAAATATGCATCCGGATGAATTCCGGGGTTACATTGTTATGTTTCACTGTGGAACATAAATCAAGGAAGTTATGTAAATGCGAAAAAGGGTATTTGGTGGGACTTCCCTCGAATTGAGCATCCCTAATCATACGGATCAAGTAAGGACTGAATTCATGGTTGTTTGCGGTCGTAGCGGGTACTGAAATCCCACTACGCAGTTCGAAAGCCTTAGGGTGGCAAAATCCTTGAGAGATTTTTGTGGTATAGTTTCCTCAGACATATCTGAATGTTCAAATATAGAATTGGATGCAAATAAGTTTCCTCTTACAAGTTCACCAGATTCGTGAACAAGTCTCCGTAAACCATGTAAATGTTTTTCAATTTCCGGAATAAATGGCGTGGTAGGAGTTCCTTGTGATCGGCGTAGTATACAATGCTAGAATAAAGCTATGAATGGTAAGTATGGAAATAACAAGAACAATAAGGAAGGAAGGTGAAATTATGACAAAAATCTCACAAATAGAAAACTACTCAATGAAAAACCGTTTTATCCCCGGCAACAACGCCAATATTTGATAGCCTGTCGGAGTGGCTACCAAAGATAAACCATACAAGGCTCACTAGGATACTAGTAAGGGCAAGTAAGGATCGAATCCTATGAGATAAAGGTCTTTACACTATGGCGGTCTAAGGAGTAAGTTTAAGTCGGTTTTATTTCAGAAGAAAGATTGTCACAAATGTTGATCTATTTTAACTTGATTTTAAGAATTAAAGACGACTAAGGTAAGGGATACACCTCTCACTTCTTACATGGAGGCACGGATTCCTAGGTTAAACCGAACGTAGAGGGAAATGTCAAGGGGAAGTCGTTCTAAGAGTCACGTCGACTCTCTCGAGCTAGCATGACGAGCGGAACTATGAACACGACCTATTCTCATGGCGTGAGCATGAAACGGCTCCTAAGCACTTTTTCACAAAGACAAGTAATGTCCCTTAACTCGAACACCTATTCTCATGGTTTTCAAGATAATCAAACACTGGGAGTCTTCATGATATTAAACAAAGTGATAACTTGGAAGGTTTGATAATGGCTTCTAAAAATGATGCAAGTATAGGGGAAATAATAGCTTATGGAGATTTAAGGCTTTTGGGATCTTCAAAGACATCATCATGGGTGTGTATGGTGACACACGAATATACTTGATCAATGAAACAAAGGAAAGAATGGCAGAATTAGGGGAACAGGATGGTTTTGCCTATGAGTTTTTCCCACTTCACTTGATAGGGTTTGCTCATTTTAGGCATTGAGTCTTTTAATTCTTGAAGTGTCCTAATCTTCATTTACAGAGCTATATACATGAAAATTGACTTCTTGAAGGTTTCTTGATTAAATGATTAAATCTTGAAAGGTTTCTTGAAGATTTGAAGAAAAACACAAAAATTGCGCAAATTTGGACGATCTCATGTGGCGTCAATTTTCATGATTTGGGTAGATCATATTTTTGTGTAATTCTGGTTGTAATTTATTGATTATCTTGATTAAAAAGGTAGTAGAAAGTTTGTTAGGTTATTTTTTGTTTAGGTATAGTTTGTTAGAGTTTGTTAGTAAGATGAGAATGACATGCAGTGATGATGTGGCATCTTATCTTGTGAGTCATTGTGGAGTCACCTTTTAGGGGATGATTTTTAGCTTATTTTATGAGTGTATCTTAGCTTAGTTTAGTTAGGATTTTGTTGATGATTATGCCTATAAATAATCTGAACATTAGTGTATAAAATTAAGATTAGAGAATTCAATAAACATTATTGTTTAAAGTTTTATTTGTTTTCTACAAAATAAACACAAAACCGAAGGTGTGGGAAATTCGAGTGTGAGGAAATTTCGAACACATTGAGAGTTGGTGCTTAGGATTTAGACTCTTGTGAGGATAATTTTAAGAATTGAGGGTGCATAGCTTTAATCATTTCACAAAATTATTCGATCTAGATCGTTTTTCTTGGTGCCTGGCTTTAGAGAAAATCGAACTACTTTACTATGTTTGTGTTGTTGGCGATTTTCTATCATTAATCACATCAATTTTTGGTGCTCTAGTTGAAAGGAAATTAATTCTCAAGGTTACTGTTGAAACAAATGCAATCATGTCAGTTGATGCTATGTTTGGGCCTACCATGAAGGATTTTGACGAAAAATGGAAGTCATCTAGCAAATCCATGAGTGCAAGCAAAGGGGAGTCATATTCTAGTTCTGATGATGAGCAAGCAAGCTCAAGGAGTGCAAGTAAACTAAGAAAATGGTACTCATCAAGTTCTAGCAATGACGAACCTATGAATATACGCAAAAGGAAGGATATGCCTAAGGATGATGATCGAAATCTTAAACTAGGTATTCCTGAATTCAATGGAAGTTTGGATCTTGAAAATTTCCTTGATTAGCTAAGAAGGATTGAACGAATTTTCAAGTATAAGGAGTATGATGATCGAAAATCATATAAGATTGCAGAACTAAAGTTGACTGGCTTAGCTAGTTTTTGGCTGGAAGGTATGCAAAAGAAAAGGAAGAAGGATTGGAAGTCTAAGGTATCTACTTGGAAGAAACTAAAGAAGGAGATGAGCAGACGTTTTGTTCTCAGGATTACGAGCAAGGCAACTTTATAAAGAAGCATACTTTGAAGCAGGAACGGAAATCAGTTGAAGAATATACATCTGAATTCCTCAACTTGATTACCATATGCGATCTAGAAGAAAAGGAGGATCATCAAGTTGCTCGTTATGTGGCTGGCCTAGATGAAAGAATAAGAGAAAAGGTGGAACTACAACCTAACTGGACTTTTGATGAAGTTTGCAAGGTTGCATCTAGGGTTGAGAAACAATTTTCGAAAAAACTAGTTACTTTTTCGAAACCCTTTGTGAGGAAGGAAGGTGTAGTTGTTCCTTTTAAACAAAATTTCGATTCCACTTCTAGACCTCCTCTATATATCAAGGATGAAGGCTCTGATACTAAGCCTCCAAAGCCTGATCAACTTACATGCTTCAAGTGCAAAGGTCAAGGTCGAACCCAAAAGGATTGTCCCCATTTAAGAGTCCATATTACTCGAAATTAGGCAGATGATGTAGAATTTGAAGAAGAGGAGAATGAACGTCAACAACAAGAAGATGGCGTGAATTATGACACTCAAGATGAGGAGATATTGAAGAGATTACTCCTAAAGTGAATGGCCAGAGTTTAGTTCTCCGAAGGGTTATACAATCCAAAGTTGCGCCACCTACAGAGAACCAGAGGGATAAGATTTTCATCACCAGGTGCAATGTTCTAGGGAAATTGTGTGATCTAATAATTGATTCAGGTAGTTGCACTAATGTGGTCTCTACTGTATTGATCAACAAACTGGAGATTCCTGCCACTGAACATCCTGAACCTTACAAATTACGTTGGCACAGTAACACAAGTGATGTCAAGGTGAATAAACAAGCTCTGGTTAGTGTTAAGATTGGAAATTTCGATGATCAAGTGCTTTGTGATGTATGTCCTATGGATGCATGCCATATATTGCTTGGAAGACCATGGCAGTATGATAGATTTGTACAGTTTGATGGAAGAAAAAATATATACATCATTAGAAAGCAGGCACAAGGTAAAGCAGTTGCGTTGAAACCTTTGGAAGGATCGAAATTTTCGAAAGATGTGAACAATAAAAAGGGTGTTTTGTTGATTTAGAGAAAGCCATGGTGCAAGAGGTGAATAATTATGAGAAGTTCTATGTGTTAATGGCTAAGGAAGTGTAAGAGAAAGCAACGAGCATCCCTCGCGAGTTGCGCCCCTTATTACACGAATTTCAAGACATATTTCCTAATGAATTGCCACCAGGGTTGCCACCCATCAGAGGAATTGAACATCAGATTGACTTGGTTGTTGGAGCTTAGATTCCTAATAAACCAGCTTACAGGTGTAATCCAGAAGAAACTAAAGAGATTCAACGCCAGATTAAAGAATTGATGGCAAGAGGGTATGTCAGGGATTGTATGAGTCCATGTGCAGTACCAACATTGGTTGTTCCTAAAAAGGATGGATCATGGAGAATGTGCATTGATTCTAGAGCTGTGAACAACATCACCGACAAATATAGGTTTCCTATTCCTCTTTTAGATGATTTATTGGATGAATTGTTTGGCTCACAAGTATTTACTAAGACTTATTTGAGGAGTGGTTATCATCAAATTCAAATGAAAGAGGGTGATGAATGGAAAACTGGATTCAAAACCAAGCTAGCTCTCTATGAATGGTTAGTTATGCCTTTTGGTCTTACTAACGCCCCTAGTACTTTTATGAGATTGATGAATGAAGTTTTGAAACCTTTCATTTGGAAGTTTGTGGTTGCCTTCTTGGATGATATACTGGTGTATAGTGCAAGTGTGGAAGATCATCTGCAACATCTAAGAGAAGTGTTCGAAACTTTTAGGAAGCAGAAGTTGTATGCTAAGCTCGAAAAGTGCTCGTTCATGGTAACTAGTGTGACGTTTCTAGGCTAAATTGTTTCTAAGGATGGTGTTTCAGTAGATCTTTCGAAAGTAGAAGCTATTATGTCGTGGGCAGTTCCGAAAACTGTGACTGAGGTGCGCGCTTTCCATGGTTTAGCTTCTTTCTATAGAAGATTTGTGAAAAATTTCTCTTCTGTAGTAGCTCCTATGACCAAGTGTATTAAGAAGAATAAGGAGAAGTTTGAACGGACTAAAGATGCGCAAAAGGCATTTGAATTGGTGAAAAAGTTGCTTTGTCAAGCTCCTATTTTAGCTTTACTAGACTTTTCGAAACCTTTTGAAGTTGAGACCGATGCTAGTGGCGTGGGAATTGGTGCAGTGTTCGTTCAAGGTAAGCGACTTATAGCTTATTTCAGTGAGAAATTAAATGGAGCAAGGTTGAACTATTCTACCTATGACAAGGAATTCTATGCTATTGCTCGAGCATTGGGCCACTAGAGTCATTATCTCCGACCAAGTCACTTTGTATTACATTTTGATCATGAGGCTTCGACGCATATCAATGGGCAACATGAACTGAATCCAAGACATACGAAGTGGGTTGAATTTCTGGAGTCTTTTCACTTTTCATCAAAGTATAGAGAAGGCCAGTCTAATGTGGTTGTTGATGCTCTATCAAGGAGGTATGCTTTTATTGATGTTCCTAATTTCAAATTGCTAGGTTTGAAGTTAATTACACATTATTACGAGCAAGATGGAGATTTTGGTCCTATATATTCACAAATTACAAGGGGTCCATAGGGTCTTATGTGCTTCATGATGGATTCTTGTTCAAAGGGAATCTACTTTGCATTCCTAAGTGTAGTATTCGTGAATTGCTCGTCAGAGTGGCGCATGGGGGTGGCATTGCAGGTCATTTTGGCATTATGAAAACGTTGAAAATATTGCAAGAACATTTCTACTGGCCTAGAATGATTGCAGATTTTGAAGCAGTTATCTCACAATGTACTGTTTGTCAAAAAGCCAAGGCATCCTTCCATTAGGGATTCTACACACCATTGCCATTGCCAGAAGCCCCTTGGGATGATAGTTCTATGGATTTTATAGTTGGTTTTCCTAGAACTGCAAGGCAAAAGGATGCTATAATGGTTGCGGTTGACTGGTTTTCAAAGATGGCTCATTTCATACCTTGTCACAAAACTAATGATGCTGTGAATGTTGCAGAGTTGTATTTTCGAGACATTGTCAGGTTACATGGGGTGCCGAAAACAATTGTGAGTGACAGGGACACAAAATTCATGAGTTAGTTCTGGAAAATCATTATGGTGCTTGATAGGAACGAAACTACTTTTCAGTACTTCTTATCATCCACAAACAAATGGTCAAACTGATGTCACAAATAGAACATTAGGCGTCCTACTTCGTGGATTGGTAAGCAAGACACAAAAGGATCGGGACTTGAAGTTAGCTGATGTAGAGTTTGCTTATAATCGTTAACCTACATATGCAACTAAGCATTTACCTTTTGAAGTTGTTTATGGATTCAATCCCAAGCTACCCATTATTTCGTGGCTATTCCCAAAGGTGAGCTCGTTCATAAAGATGCTTTAGCTAAGATTGAATACATGCAGAAGTTACATGCACAGGTTAGAGCACGAATTGAGCATGTGAATGATATCTACAAGACTAGAGGTAACAAAAACAAAGTTAAACACACATACAAGGAAGATGATTTAGTATGGTTACATCTAAGGAAGGAAAGATTTCCTAATAAAAGGAAAAACAAGCTAATGCCTAGGTGTGATGGACCATTTAAAATCAAGAGCAAGATAGGGGACAATGCATATAAACCCGAATTGCCAGCAGAATATGGTGTGCATGCTACATTCAACATTGGTAATTTGTCTCCTTATGTTCCTGATGATCAACGTCGAGGTTTCAGGACAAACTCTTTTGAAGAACAGGAGGATGATACGAAACAAAGTGATAACTTCGAAGGTTTGATAATGGCTTCTAAAAATGATGCAAGTATGGGAGAAAGAATGGCTTATGGAGATTCAAGGCTTTTGGGATCTTCAAAGACATCATCATGGGTGTGTATGGTGACACACGAATATACTTGATCATTGAAGCAAAGGAAAGAATGGCGGAATTAGGGGAACAAGACGGGTTTGCTTATGAGTTTTTCCCACTTCACTTGATAGGGTTTTCTCATTTTAGGCATTGAGTCTTTTATTTATTGATGTGTCCTAATCTTCATTTACAGCCTTATATAAATGAAAATTGAGTTCTTGAAGGTTTGTTGATTAAAAGATTGAATCTTTAAAGGTTTCTTGAAGATTTGAAGAAAAACACAAAAATTGCGCAAATTTGGACGATCTCATGTGGCGTCAATTTGATGATTAGGGTAGATCATATTTTTGTGTAATTCTGGTTGTAATTTGTTGATTATCTTGATTAGCAAGGTATTAGAAAGTTTGTTAGGATATTTTTTGTTTAGATATAGTTTGTTAGAGTTTGTTAGCAAGATGAGAATGACATGTAGTGATGATGTGGCATCTTATCTTGTGAGTGATTGTTGAGTCACCTTTAAGGGGACGATTTTTAGCTTATTTTGTGCGTGTATCTTAGCTTCGTTTAGTTAGGATTTTTTTGATGATTATGCCTATATATAATCTCAACATTATTGTGTAAAATTAAGATTAGAGAATTCAATAAACATTATTGTTTAAAGTTTTATTTGTTTTCTACAAAACAAACACAAAAACCGAAGGTGTGGGAAATTTTCGAGTGTGAGGAAATTTCGAACACATTGAGAGTTGGTGCTTAGGCTCTAGACTATTGTGAGATTAATTTGAAGAATTGAGGGTGCATAGCTTTAATTAATTCACAAAATTATTCGACCTAGATCATTTTTCTTGGTGCTTGGCTTTAGAGAAAATCAAACTTGTTTACTATCATTGTGTGTTTGGCGATTTTCTGTCATTAATCACATCACTTCACTCAACTTCATCTCTCGATCCTTCGTTGAGGAACCTAAGATGACATCTATGGAAGCAAGTCATAGCTTATGTGATTTAAAACCCAATGTAACCCAAGCTCAGTTTTTACTAAGAACCTACTTATGTCATGAAGGAGGTGAGGGTTTCACCCGTAACTTAGCACTAAAAACTACACACTACACATTTTATTAATCAAATACAAATTTTTATTCGTGATTACAAATTATAGCAAAAAAATAAGTTATGATAATGGAAGAGCTTTGTTTGATTATCAATGTTATTACAAAGAAATAAGTTATGCAAGTGATTTAATCAAAATTCGAAAGCAATACGTACAGAAAATGAAGACAAGGACAAGGTTTAATCTTGAGAGTATTTAAGATATAAAGCAATAATGCAAGGACAAGATTAGCTTGAGAAGAAAACTTATGAACTTGAATTAATATAAGCAATAGAACAAGGACAAGTTAATCTTGATAAAGAAAGCTTAAGAACTTGAACTAACAACACCAAACTAAGAACATGAACAAGAAACCCAGAACTTCGAATAATTAACCAACTTTGAATTAATTGAAGAAAGATTGAATTACAACTATTGGATTTATCAAGAACTAACCACTTAATCAAATACAATTAATCTAAAGAGCAAAATGAGAGTTTCTAATTGTCTTATACTAACTTCTAGCTATTTCTAACAAAATGTAACTCCCAAAAACTGCTGAAAAACTCAGATATATATAGTAGAGTTTAAACCCAAAGCATGTGGGTAAGTTGAAGAAGAGAAAACTGAAGTCGCCAGAGCAGGGGGTAGCGGCCGCTATAAGAAGGTAGCGGGCGCTAGGCTAGGGTAGCAGGCGCTCTTGTAGCCAAGTGGGCACGTACTACCCCCTTGTTTTCCTTTCTTGTTTGTTTGAGGCAGTGGCTTTAGTTATGAAAGTGAATTGCCAAGCACCTCTCAGTCTTCCCATGTCGCTGGACCAAGCTAGCGATATCGCAAGTAAAACTTGCGAAATATCGTTAGAACCTTGAGCAAAAGCCAAAAGGATCATGACAAAGGCTTTAAACTTCGATCGAACCGACCCAAAACTTCGCAAAACATAGTACTCCGCTCATTTCATGTAATTTCTTGATTTTCGAATTAACCGGGAAATCCTACAAAAATGAGATAAAACACATAATAGTGTAATACAAGGAATAATAAGCAAAAATATGTGGGAAAGGGAAAAGAGAAAAAAAATATATAAACAAGGATAAACTGAGAAAGAAGGGAGAAAACTAGCTAAACTAACTAAGAAAACTACAGAAAAAGTAAACAAATAAACACTACATCAAGTAGTGAAATGGAAATTTTGATTTTGAGTGAGTGAGCGAAAATTGCCTCATTGTGTTGAATTGTTTGATAGAAATGTGTTTGTGAATTGAAAACGACACGAATTGAGCTCTTGTGGAATTTTGTGAAACTTAGCTTATATAGTTCATATGAACTTGAAATGAACTAAAGTAGTGAATTTTGTGTAATATGCCTCTCTTGATGAATGAACTTGTTTTCCACGTATTAATGGTGATGGCAAATTGAGAATGGCTCAAAGTAGCAACAATTCGTAGACTCTTGAAGCTAATTTGCGCAAAATGACTACTAACTTACATAGGTCATATAAGTTAGGTGATTCCCTTTGGTTATCATAAACTTAACTCAGTTTGATCTTCATGAGTTAGATGATGGTTTTATATGTCATTCGAAACAAAACCATGTTTGAAATTGTCTTGAAATGAATGAATCGCACACAGATCACGCCACTAAATTTAGTTCAAAATTAGTTTCTTTAAGCTTCTAAATGCTTTCATGTAATGCTCTTGTTATTAAAAGCAAATGTAGATATGCATGTTTGCTCATTTTAGCCCCCTTTTTTCCCAACTCTAAAATGATAATCTTGCTGGCAAATGAGGCTGGAAATGTTAGTTTGTTAGATGCTGCTGAGACTTTGAGTCTTCCATAGTTTATTGCAGGTGGCTGGACAACCATAAGTTATGGTTTATTTATGGGAAATGTCCATATACAGCCGTTGTGCTACCGAATTTTCTGCTCAAAATTCTTATATTTGCAAGTCTAGTTCAGATGATGTTATTGTGGAGGTGGAGGACGTGTGTCAGGTGTACTCCAAGAGGTCTAGACTATGGGCTCTCGGGGAGTGGTAGCCTAACATGTTGACCTTTGATCATGCTCAACATATTTCTCACCTTCCCCTCTCGAGCCATGTGTGTGATTAACTCTTTTACTTTCTCTTTTTTCCTTTATGTTTTTTTTTGTGTTCAATATTTATCTTATCCTTTTGCAGGACAACAACCATCTGAGGGGGTTTAGCTTGAGTACTCCATTCTTGGAGAGGCTTAATTTACTCCGAGGGCAACTTGATCCCGATCTTCTTCGCATGCTCTTATGATGTGGATTTGATGACTTCATTCTTTGTCTCTTAGAGTGATGGTGGGACACAAAACTTCTGCCGATCCATTGCCTCCATGTGAACCCATCATTACTTGAAGAAATGGGGTGTTTCTTTTGAGTATCTTTCACACTGTAGTGAAAGAAATGGCCTGCATCGGTAATGTTGGACTTGAAACGGTTACTAGGTAGTTGAACCCTTTATCCTTTGGTCCCAAATGCATCCTATTTGGGGTCTCGACCTTTATTGGTACTACATCAGAGGGGTCTGGGGTCTCGACCTTTATTGGTACTACAGAGAATTGCCTTGACCTTTTTATTTACTGCTTCAATTGCTCCATTTGTTTGAGGTCGGTACAGAGATGACTTGTATTGCTGGATTTTATATTTTGTGAGAAGCTCCTCACATTCACCTTGAAAATGAGTTCCATTATCACTGATGATTTCATGTGGGACCCCATATTGGCATATTATGTTGGTTTCGATGAATTGTCCCACATGTTTGGCTTGCAGCACACACTATGAAGCGGCTTCCACCCATCTGGTGAAATAATCGATTGCTACCAATATGAACTCGTGACCTCCATGACACGGAAGTGTAACCTTTCCAATTATGTCAATCCCTAATGTTGAGAACGACCGCGGAGATGATAGAGAGTGCAGCAGCGACAAAGGTATATGTTGAGCATTTGCGTACTTTTAACACTTGTAGCAATGTCTAACCTATGTATTACAATCATCCTCCATTGTAGTCAAATAATACCCTTGCTTGATAATCTTAGAGGCTAGCATTCAAGCATTCATATGAGTCCCACATATGCCCGAATGCACTCGATTCATTACCCGTTGTTGTCCACACAACGGAGGTGTAAACCTTTGTAATGTTTTTTATATAGGTCTCCTCCCGGAATGATGTACTGTGAAGCTAAGAGTCTTAGGGTGCGTTGCTCTTTCTTTGACGCATCAATTGGATATTGTTGGTTCTCTAAATAGTTCTTGATGTCACTGTACCAAGGTTCCTGTTCTGTGAGGTCGTTTACCTCGTTGTCTTCTTAAATGATGCATACGCGGGCTGGTTCTTTCCTTCTTTCGACCACCAAGGGCATTTCTGTCAAAGAACATGGGATGCGGATCATCGATGCCAATTTATCCAAAGCATTGGAAAACTGATTGTCCTCCGTCTTTAAGTAAGTGTATTTTACGTCTTCGATTTTGGAGGAAATTTGCTCCAAATGGGCTTGATAAGGTGCGAGGCTCTCACTTCTAACTTTCCATATTCTGGAGATTTGGTTGATGATTAAAAAAGAATCTTCGTACACCCTTAGGTTTCGGACTTTCAAGGCCACCGCATCCTCGAGCCCCATGATGCAAGCTTCGTATACAACGGCGTTATCGGTTACATCGAAGTCTAATTTTACTGATATGGGCATGTGCTCCTCTTTGGGAGAGATTAGCAAAACACTGACCTCACACCCTTTTTTATTGGAGGCACTATCAAAGTACAAGGACCAACTTTCTTCTTCGGTCATCATAATCCTCAGGTCGAGGTACATCTGGAGAGTCTTCTAGGAATTTAGACACTACACTTCCTTTTATGGACTTTTGTGACACGAATTTAAGGTCAAATTCGGCCAACATGATCTTCCACCTGGATATTCATTCGTTTACCGCAGGTTTAGTGAAGAGATATTTAAGGGAATCCCCTTCACTAACTATGTGAATAGTATGAGTTAGTAAATAGTGCCTTAACCTCTTGGTAGACCATACCAATGCTAAGCATAATTTCTTGATGTTTTTATATCTTTCTTCATACTGTAAGGAATTTCTTGCTTATGTAATAAATATCATTTTCTTTTCCATCGATTTTTGTGCTAGCATGGCTCTTGTAGAAATTTTAGTAACAGTTAAGTAAAGCCTTAGAGGATGGCCTAGAGTCGGGGGTCATGAGATATTCCTTGATTGTGTCGAAGGCTTATTGGTAGTCATCGTCCCATTATTTTGCAGCATCTTTCTTTAGCTTCCTGAAGATGGGCTCACATACCATGGTAAGCTTGGAAATGAATCTGCTTATGTACTGAAGTCTTCCAAAGAATCTCCGAATTTCTTTTTCGGTCTTTGGTGGTTTAAAGACATGATAGCTTTGATTTTTTTTGGATCGATTTCGATGCGTCTAACACTAACCACATGACCCAGAAGTTTTCCAGAAGTAACTCCGAAGGCAAATTCTTGAGGATCGAGTCTCATGTTGAACCTTCAGAGTCTTTCAAAGAACTTTCTCAAGGCAAGGGTATGTTCACTCCTTTCCTTGTTCTTCACTATCATGTCGTCCACGTACACCTCTACTTCCATATGTATCATATCATGAAGGAGTGTAGTAGCAGCGCGTTGATATGTCGCCCCGGCATTCTTCAGGCCGAAGGGCATGACTGTGTAGAAGTATAGCCCCCATGGAGTAGTGAAAGTCGTCTTCTCCATGTCAATTTCATCAATTTTAATCTGATTTTAGCCGGCGTAGCCTTCCATGACGGAGAACAAAGTATGGTTGGCTGTATTATCATATAGCACAATTATGTGTGGTAAGGGGAAATCATCCTTTGGACTGGCCTTGTTCAGGTCTCAAAATTCCACGCACATTCTTACTCTTCCATCCTTCTTGGGTACAGGGATAATGTTGGCGACCCAATTAGCATATGGAACCACCTTGATAAATCCTACTTTAGTTGCTTGATTACCTCTTCTCGGATTTTTAATTGAACTTCCGGTTTCATCCTTCTAAGCATTTGCTTGAATGTTTTGGACCCCTAGTTCAGAGGGATGGTATACTTAGCTATTTCCAGATCTATCCTAGGCATATCTTTATAGGACCATGCAAAAAAACATCCTTGAATTTCGTGAGTGTTGCTATAAGCTCTTCCCTTTCTTGACGATTAAGTATGAGACCATTCTGTAACACCCTTGGAGTGCCATTGTCGGAGATGTTGATCTTTTCAGTTTCCTCAATTATTGAGGTTTTTCTTTCATGTTCCTCTACAACTTTCATTATATCATCATCATTCCGATTTTCAGTTTGTAAAACAAAGCAATCATGTAATGGGGAGAGGGAATAAGAGGATGGAGATGAGGAGTAAACAAAAGAAGTTATATTATTAAGCTTGCTAAGTATGACATCAAAGTTGGCCCTAGTAACATAACCTAAAGGAGGGACATACTCCTTGACAAGTTTAGTAGTGAATAAGGAATTCTTAGGACTAGACATCTTAATAGCGTTGAACTCCGACTCAGATTCAGAATTAGTGTTAGACTCATTGAACATTGGGCCTTCTGCTATTGTGAAGTCCATGATCTTTTTTTCCGGCGTAGTGATTTTGACGATCTTGTGCCATCCTCTAAACACTTGACTTGCAGGAGTGATGAGTTCTGTTTGACCAAAAGCTTTGGTATTCATAGCCATAAGTACCTCTTGTTCAGACGGTGGAGTACATTCTAACACGAAGAGCAGTCATAGTCCTTATGCATCGAGATCATCCAGTTCAGATTTCCCTTTAATAGTTGGGGTGGTCTCATCTTCAAAGTTAATAGTGGCAATGGAGAATATCCATAAGTCTTCATCATGGTCATCGTGTTTGATGTTGATGATAGGTTGATCAGTGGCTTGGATCCTCATTGGAGATGCATCAATAGCAATTACCAACCCTTTTAACATGAACTTGGTCTATTGATGAAGAGTTGATGGAATCGCCCCTGGTTCATGGAGCCAAGGTCTTCCTAAGAGAGGGTTGAAGCTAGTTTTGATGTCCATAACATGAAACTTCACCTTTTTCTCGATGGGTCCTGTGAGCAAGTTGAGCCATATAACCCCCATGGTGTCCCTTCTTGTGTTGTCGTAGGCTCAAATGGCTTGATTATTAGCACGAAATTCCTCTTGTGATATCCCAAGCTTTCGAGCAGTTCTCAAAGGACACACATTGATAGCCAAGCCATTGTAAATCAAAGTTATAGGTATGTTGAGTTTTCTACTTATGACGATGATGTAGAGAGCTTTATTATGACTCGTTGCTTCAAACTGAAGGTCCTAATCAAAAAAGGAGATTGATGGCTTATGGTGCTCCTGGATAATAAGGTTGACCAAAACGTCTGGAGTGATGTCTTTGGCCACATTTATCTTATAAAGGGCCTTGAGTAGAGCTTGACTATGCTTTTCCTAAGAGACTAGTAGTTGCCATACGTTGACATCGGCCTTGGTTCTTTTGAGTTGCTTGATAACCACATTTTCCTCTTGAGGTGGAGGAGGTGGTGGAGTTTCTTGAGTGTTGTTTTGAATTTGTGTTGTTTTAAGGCGTCATGTTCGGTTAAGGACTTGAACCTTATTTCTTATAAGAGATGACAAGGGCCTACGAAACTCAGCGACATAGTCATCTTGTTTAATGAGAGTATGGTAAGTGGGTTGTATTCCATTTCCTGCATAGACGTCTCTATCATCCCATATCCCATACCAATAGGACATGGAAAGCTTATGCCTATGCTTTTGGGATCGAGTCTCTCCCAAATTTCTTCCATAACTTCTATGGGGAGTTCAATGAAGGGACTTGGTAGCTCAACATTTTTGGGCTCATTAAAATTCCATTTACATAGTCGAATATAACATTTTGGATTATTAATGGGCTCATCCCATCCTATTTTCATTCTTTCTATTTGAACCCTTTTCCGGCAGTCACGTACATATTGATCTTCGGAGGGAGGAAAGTCTTCGGAAGTCTTTTCTCCTTCTTCAATGATTTTGGGAGTGGAACCCTCTTTTTCCAAAGCGTTCTTTGGGACTGTTTGTCCCACAGAAGTGATAAGGTTGATTGGATTGAAGTAGAAGTTCTCTTCTTTGATCGTGAAGATTGCTAGAGGGTTGGTTTGGATGTTGAGCTTATTTCCTCCAGGTGGAATGGGGAGCCTTCTATCTTCAACCATGTCTTATAGAAGGGTTTTGGGAGTCCAACATTCTTCGGTAGTGTGACCTCTACTATGATGATACTTGCGTATTTGTTGGCATCCCATCGTAGTGACCTCTGTTCGGGAGTAGGATCCGGAGTAGGCCCCACTGGACTTACTTTGCCTTTTGATTGGATTCTTTCAAACGTTTGAGTATAGGTCATACCCAAGGGAGTGTACTCGCGTCCTTAATGTTATTAGCAGTGGATGCTCCTTTTGTTTGATTTGTCCTCAGATTGCTAGCCCATTTTCCTTTTCCACTTTCCTAGTTAATGTCATCTTCAACCTCGATCCCAATGTGGTAGACATTTTCAAAGGTGTCAAGGCCCAAGTACTTGAGATGATTTTTGTACCTTGGAAGCAAGTTCGCAATGAATATCTTGACTTGCTCCTTTTCGGGTGGTGTGGTTACCATTTGGGCTGCGAATTCTCTCCAACAAGATAAATAAGAGATGTACCCTTCCTTTTCTCCTTGTTTGAGAATTCCAAGCTCCCTTTGAGAGGTGGTAGCTTGAGTATTTCCTTTATAGCGAGTCATGAATGCGTATCCTTGTCGAGAAGTGAGAAGAACCATTTCTGAGATATGGGTTCAAGAGTCAGCGGAGAGATTCTTGGGTAGAGCCTTGAGTTGATCTTCTTCACATCCATGTAGAACTTGATGCCTCTCAATAAGTAATTTGGATTGTAGGTAGGTTTGAATTGTGGAAGTTCAGCAATGGGAACTTTTCCGGCAAGGTGTCAATCAAGTTTTGATAAAGATTACGAGGATAAAAATAAGAGTCTTGGTTGGTGACCCTCCTAGCTACCTTCTCTATGTCTTGTGTAGTGTGCCTATTCTTGAGATCGTTCATCTCAACTTTCATTTCTCCCAAGGCTTCTGTTACATAGGCTAAGGTGAGAGCCATTTCGTGCATTGTGACGGGAGATTCTTACTCACTCATTGTTGAATGAAATTGTGTTGTATTTTCTTGTTCGTAAGTTGGGATGTATTTTCGAAATAACGTTGTGCCTTGTTCACTATTCCAAAGAGGAATTGTTGATTTGGTTCGTGCACGACCTATCCGGCGATGTTTGGATTTTAGAATGTTTGCTTTCACTTATTTCAATGACTTGACTTTAAGACTTACGCAAAACCTATCATGGTTGCTTCCTAGTTCAACACAAATGTATGATGCATAGTATTTCATTTTCCATTATTCTTTTTCTCTTTTTTATTATTATTATCATTGGGAAAAATGAAGATACTTTTTAGAAAATGAATGCAACCTATGGGGGTCTATATGGACCTTTAGTCAATATGACAAGCAACCATGGTCTACATGCGACTCTCTCGTTGAAAAGGCTATGAGAAAGCTAGATTCCCGCAACCAACATTTATACAAGCATAGAACATGGGATCATATAGCACGTCACTCGTAATAGCACGCCTATGCATGAGGTCAAGTCCAACAATCCTAGTCATGGTTCTAAGAGGCGACTAGAAGTAAGGCTTAGGGTGTCCAAGAGGTTTTCATGACTAGGGTCTGTCCAACTATCCAAACCACAACATAATGGTGATCCAAGTGGGGCATCCATTATGAATCAAATAGGTCATATGATTCACATGTCACGGTTGGGATGGACTTCAATTAAGAAATGGCGTAGGTAGGTCACCTAACCATCCTTAACATCGGTCCCTCGGGAGTATCTCACGTATAGAACATACTTTAAAGCAAGACCCTAAAGTGGGAATTTCATGCTTTTATGCCTAGCAAGTAGATTTCGATATTATAAATGTGAAATTACGAGACTTTTCGAGTTTCGTCCACTCTCCTTTAAAAATAAAGGAATATCCCTAGTGAAGTCGTCAAACTGGGGACCCGGGGCATTGAGGGCCCACGTGCCCTTTCTTATAGGACATTAAATGTCGTGTTGAGTTTGTTTGCAAAGTGTGAGTATGCTTGGCTTGGGGGTGAGTCTAGAATCTTAGAACCCAAGTAGAGAAGTCGCCACCGTCCTCCTTTTGGGGGCCGAACGGAACTCCATTAGGTCATAGCCCAAATGAAAAATGACAGCCAAGGATAAGAAGGTCTTATATCTCTAGATTTGGGGACAAGGGTAAGGACAACAGTAGGTCACAGTGTCCCCCCGCATATAGTGGCCTCTACTTGTTCTCATGTGTAATTTCACAATCATAATATCAAATTATGAATTTCATATTTCCGATTTAGACCTACAAACACGTATGGAAATAAGGCTAGGCGGGTTTTAGTTAATGCACACATAAATTCTGTTTTATCATGCATGGGTGATCACTTTAAGATTAGATTGATTTTACTCTTGGATTAGTGGAATCGTGCTTTTCAGGTCTTTTAACCTAAGTATGAATTCTATGTGATTGAAAGCATTAGACATTTAGCATGAATCACATAAAACCTAAAGCAAGGTTTCTACTTAAGATTGATTTTAATTTAATGTCGAATCATCAATTTGTCAATGTTGCATGAATATGAACTTAAGACATGTGACTTATCTAATAAATCAATTAAATCACATAATCATGCAAACTAACTCATTTGGAGAACTCAAATCGATGGTTTCGATGTTGTTGGCTTCATTCGAAGTACCTTTCGTGCAAGTCGACGACCCTTTAGTTTCGAGAGCTTGAAGAATCTTAATTAATTAATAATAATAATGTTATGTGTTTTGTACGGTTTCCGATGTAGGGCACGAAAACTGAGAGAAGTTTAGAGAGAGAAAGAGACGAAGTAGAGAGAGAGAGAGTTTGAATTGAGAAGTTGTAAAGATGTGTGAATTGGTAGTTGTATAAAGGTCGTAGGAGGGGGGTATATACATTGTTGGAAGTACCATTATTGAGCGCTAGGGCGCCGGAGGAGCGCTTGGACACCCAGAAGCGAGCGCCCGGACGCACAACAAGCGCCAGGGAGCCCACTAAGCCCTATGGCTCAGCTCCCCTGGGCGCTGGTTGGGCGCGTGGATGCTCTCCCGACGCTGTGGCGCTCAATGCCCTGAATTTCCATTTTTACACGGAATATCTCCGGTGCTTCCTTACTTCATATATTTTCTTCCATAAATTGAAATATTATGAGAATATTCGAAATTTAGTTGCATAACACCATTTATACACTTCCATAACTTAGAGTTGCCATAAACCAAACAAACCTTTTTAAAAGGTTCGTCGAATCCGACCACATTCATACGCTTAAATTATATTATTTTGTTTTCGAAAATGAAATTAAAGTGAAACGAAAATGAAATAATAAAATGAAAATAACAAAATCATTTTAAGCATACTTCAACCATTCTAACTCATCATCGGTTAACCTCTATCCACAACGGTTTTATTTATTTATTTATTTTCAAGGACTCGACTTTCAAGAATCAGACATTGTTGCGACGTGGTACACGATAATCATCCGCCATTAGGTGGGGCCAAAAATAGGTGTCTACAAATACCTTGCTGATGCGTCGAAGAAAGAACAATGAGCTCTAAGGCTCCTAGCCTCCCAATACATCATTTGAGGAGGGGATTTCTATAAAAGGCATTACAATGGTTTACACCTTCGACGTATAGACAATAAAGAGGCCCAACATGTTATGAATTAAATACATGCGTGAATATGTGGAACTCATATGAATACCCGAATGTCAGCTTCTAAGACCATTAAACTGGGGTATTATTGGACTACAACGGAGGATAATTGCAATACATATGTGACACATTGTGACAAGTGCTAGAAATATGCGAATGCTCAGCATATAGCTCCATCATTACTTCACTCTTTATCATCTTCGTGGCCATTTTCCATATGGGAGATTGACATAACTGGAAAAGTTACGCCTCCGGATCATGAGGGTCATGGATTCATATCGGTGGCGATTGACTACTTCACCAAAAAGGGTGGAAGTCGCTTCATACCATGTGTTGCAAGCAAAACATGTGGCACAATTCAGGGTGCATGCATACAACAAACGAGAAGCTAGACTCCTATGTTGCAGGGTCCTACTCATCGATGGAACGTCTGTAGCAGTAAAACCGAGCGACAGGTATAACTTGAAAAGGCTTGGGTTACCACCAGATCCTCCTGCAAGTGACAACGAAGGTATTGACTCCGAAGTGAGCTGCTGAAAGAGAGTACAATCTTGAGAAGTTTGAGAAGTGCCAGTGACCTCATCAGACTCGGGAATACGCTCGAGACGAGGACGGTAAACAGGCTCCTCTTTTGCATCTGTTTGAGCCGTCCCCAAGGAACAAGACCTCTAAGCCGTCGCTTGCTACCCGTCGTAACTCGGATCACAAGCCTGAAATATGAAGAAGAGTAATTGAAAATCATGAAACTGAAACAAGGAAATGAAAACAAAAAAAAAGGAGAGTTAGGTATTTTATCAACCCGATGTCCTGGCTCCTACAGGACAAGGCCTCCTTCAGTTTCTCGGCCTGGTACGTCAAGGCGTCTAGCACCTTCAGTAGGTCAGTTACGCCTTACAGAGGCGTCTATCATAAAAAAGAAAAATATATAAAAACGAATACATGTGACAAGAAGATAATCATCAAACAATGCTCGTCTTGAATTGGGGGCTTATTAACCCACTAAATAGACAGAGGAAAAGCTTGAACAATGAACTGCCAACCCTCCGGAGCCTCCGAAACCGTCTCCCTATGAATTACCCCATAGATTTCATAATCATAAATAAAATTGGAATAGTGGAGACGACTTTCGTCATATGACACCTGATAAAGCAAGAGAATTAGCATAAGCGCTAATTAAGGTGAAAATTGAGGAAAATAAAGATATCGGAACTCACCACAACAATCAGCCGGACCGGCTTCGTTAGCTGGGGAAGAAGATCACTCTGGTAGTCCCTGTCAGGGTAGACAAGTTATTGCCAGGAGTAGAACGTGTCACAGACGGCTTGTGTCTGACCAACCTGGTCAGACAGAGCTAATGGAGCAACCATCGACGTTAGACGGTTCATGGGGGACAACGAAGTTGTCCAAGCTATGTTGCCTCACAATCCCATCCCCTGAAATCCCCTGATGTGGTACCAATAAAGGTAGAGGACCTTAATAAGAAGAGGTGTCTTCCCATGGCCAGACGTGGCCTTGGGTCCAAAGGACAAAGGGTTCAGCTACTAAGTAACCATTTCAAGGTTAACATTATTAATGTTGATGAACATTTCTTTCACTAAAATGTGAAGTTGATTCAAAAGAAATACTAAGTTTCTTCGTTTGAGTGTGGATTCACATGAAGGCAATGGATCGGTAGAATCTTTTCCCCACCACCACTTTAGAAGGCAAAGAACGAACATGCCAGAGCTCTTTACACTCTCCAGGGCTTGGAGGCCCCGAATGAAGTCATCAAATCCGAACCCCAAGTGTATTCAGAGAAGGTCGAGATCATTTTACCCTCAGAGTAAGGCATACCCCTCTAAGAATGAAGTGCTCGAGCCAAATCCTCTCAGATAATGATTGTCGTAGAAAAGAAAAGAAGAGCGAATAAGAGCATGAAAAAGAAAAAAGAGAAAGAATGAAAAAAAAGATTAAAAGAATAAAAACAAGGAAAAACAAATAAAAAGAAAGAAAAGAAAGAAGAATGAAAAAAGGAAGTCAGTTACTTACATGGCTCGAGAGGGGGTAGTGAGAAATATGCTGGGAACAGTTGAAATCCAGCATGCTAGGTCGCCATTCCCCAAGAGACCATGTGTGCCTCTTGGAGGACATCTGTCGTACGTCCTCTACCTCCACAATATCATCGACTGAACTAGACCTGCAATATGCAAGAATTTTTAGCAGAAATTTCGGCAGCATAACGGCTATATATGGATATTTCCCATAAATAAACCATGAGTTATGTATATCCAGCCACCTGCAATAAACTTTGGAAGATTCAAAGTCTTGGCAATATCCAACAAAACCAGATTTCTAACATTTTCAACCTCGCTTTCCAACAAAACCACCACTTCAGAATCGGGAAGAAAAGGGGGCTAACACAAGTGAATACACATTTCTATATTTGATCCTAATGTCAAAATTTGAACATTACATGGAAAGAAGCATTTAGTTGCTTAAAGAAACTAATTTTGAACTAAAATCAGGAACATGATCTTCTATGTTCGATTCATTCATTTGAATGTGTTTCTAAGCATGGTTTTATTTCCAGTGGCACAAAAGCCATCATTCAACTCGTGAAGCCACATATGAGTTAAATTTTCTATCAATTAACTAGCTTATATGACCTATATAAGTTAGTATTCGATTTTTGCGGAAATTGACTTCAACAGCTACGATTTGTTGCTAATTCGACCCACTTTCAATTTATCATCATCATTACATATGAAAATCAAATTTCTTCATGAAGAAATACAAAATTCACAAAAGCTACCATTTTAGTTCATTTCAAGGTCATATGAACTATATTAACTCCATGAACTAAAAATTATAAAAATTCATAAAGATCACAAAAATTTGATTCATGACATGCATTTTCAAGTAAAAAATTCATTCTTATCAACAACACGACAACATAATTAAAAGTTTCATTTATTCTTTCATTCAAAATCACACCCTACACTACACTACTACATACCCCAAACTAAAAAGTTGAGTTTTCACTCAAATCTCACTTGTTTTGGCTCAAATCACTTCCTATGTGTTCCATTTCACTCATAGAAGCTAAAACATGCATCAATTTTGACATTTATGGATAAGAACAATTCAGACACCTAAATTTGGTCCCACCTAGAAGCTAATGATTATCATGTACCACATCGCTACAAGTCTAACTTGTAAAAATTAATTGCTTTAAAAACGCCTAGTATTGTGTCGGAAGTCAGTCCTTCACCTATTCAGTCCCCACTCCAAAATCTATATGGGGGTCCCGTTGCCCAGTCAGCGGGCAGGGGTCTCGCTGCCCAGCCAGCGAGTCGAAGTCCAGGGGTACAACGCCCTTGTTGGGGGGTTAGGGGGGCAACGCCCCTCGAACTTTTTGAAAACTTAAAAAAGTTGTCACAATAACCGATGATGAGTTCGTTATGACAGTGGAAATACGGTTAAAATATTATTTATAATTTTCATTTTATTATTTAATATTTCATTTTCTCATTTTCTTATTTCATTTTGTAAAATAAAAGAAATTAATTTAAGCGTATGAATGTGATCGGATCCGACGAACCCTGTAGAAAGGTTTGTTTGGTTTATGGAAACTCTAAGTTATGGAAGTGAATAAAATTTGTTACGATACAAATATTGATCACAACTTCAAAAGTTTGATTGAAGCTGCATAGAAGGATGCAACCATGGGGTAATTGATTGCTTAGGGAGACTCAAGTCTAATGGGTGCATCTTAGGTTGGGATTTCCGTGTGCATGATCACACATACCCATACTNCAAAATTTGAACATTACATGGAAAGAAGCATTTAGTTGCTTAAAGAAACTAATTTTGAACTAAAATCAGGAACATGATCTTCTATGTTCGATTCATTCATTTGAATGTGTTTCTAAGCATGGTTTTATTTCCAGTGGCACAAAAGCCATCATTCAACTCGTGAAGCCACATATGAGTTAAATTTTCTATCAATTAACTAGCTTATATGACCTATATAAGTTAGTATTCGATTTTTGCGGAAATTGACTTCAACAGCTACGATTTGTTGCTAATTCGACCCACTTTCAATTTATCATCATCATTACATATGAAAATCAAATTTCTTCATGAAGAAATACAAAATTCACAAAAGCTACCATTTTAGTTCATTTCAAGGTCATATGAACTATATTAACTCCATGAACTAAAAATTATAAAAATTCATAAAGATCACAAAAATTTGATTCATGACATGCATTTTCAAGTAAAAAATTCATTCTTATCAACAACACGACAACATAATTAAAAGTTTCATTTATTCTTTCATTCAAAATCACACCCTACACTACACTACTACATACCCCAAACTAAAAAGTTGAGTTTTCACTCAAATCTCACTTGTTTTGGCTCAAATCACTTCCTATGTGTTCCATTTCACTCATAGAAGCTAAAACATGCATCAATTTTGACATTTATGGATAAGAACAATTCAGACACCTAAATTTGGTCCCACCTAGAAGCTAATGATTATCATGTACCACATCGCTACAAGTCTAACTTGTAAAAATTAATTGCTTTAAAAACGCCTAGTATTGTGTCGGAAGTCAGTCCTTCACCTATTCAGTCCCCACTCCAAAATCTATATGGGGGTCCCGTTGCCCAGTCAGCGGGCAGGGGTCTCGCTGCCCAGCCAGCGAGTCGAAGTCCAGGGGTACAACGCCCTTGTTGGGGGGTTAGGGGGGCAACGCCCCTCGAACTTTTTGAAAACTTAAAAAAGTTGTCACAATAACCGATGATGAGTTCGTTATGACAGTGGAAATACGGTTAAAATATTATTTATAATTTTCATTTTATTATTTAATATTTCATTTTCTCATTTTCTTATTTCATTTTGTAAAATAAAAGAAATTAATTTAAGCGTATGAATGTGATCGGATCCGACGAACCCTGTAGAAAGGTTTGTTTGGTTTATGGAAACTCTAAGTTATGGAAGTGAATAAAATTTGTTACGATACAAATATTGATCACAACTTCAAAAGTTTGATTGAAGCTGCATAGAAGGATGCAACCATGGGGTAATTGATTGCTTAGGGAGACTCAAGTCTAATGGGTGCATCTTAGGTTGGGATTTCCGTGTGCATGATCACACATACCCATACTGGAACGCAAATCAAGGGAAAGAAATGGTTGATAAGGGGAATAAGTTGGTTTTGCCTATGAGTTTTCTCCCACTTCACTTGATAGGGTTTTTCTCATTTCAGGCTTTTATTGCTTTGAGTCATAGTGGTCTATTACCAATCACATTCTATCTAAAGGTCGCGGGAAATACGTTATTAAAAGTTTCTTCATTAAAAGATCGAATCTTTAACGGTTTCTTGTAGATTTACTCAAAATCATAAAAAATGCGCAAATAAATAGCAACAAGGAGTGACGAGTTATTGGGCAATTTTTGATGTTTTTGAGAAAGGTATGTTTTCCTTGAAAACAGGAGGGATTTGCAGGATAATCTTGTTTATTAGTTTTTTAGGAAGTTTGTTAGGATATAATCTTGTTAGTTAGAAGTGGTTTTAAAGATAAGAACAAGTTCCATGATAATGTGCAAATCTTATCTTGAGTTTGTTGTTTATTTTGTTCTTCATATGTGCCTAACCTTTTCTTTGTTAGGATTATTGGTTGATGATTATTCCTATAAATATTCTAAACATTAGGTTGTAAAAATCAGATTCGAGAATTGACTAAAATTTTTATTTGTTTACTTGAAAACAAAATATCCGAAAATTGGGAGAGTTGGTGGAGAATCCTTTATACTCTTGTTCATGGATTAAGTAGTGCCTTTGACGGTTGTTAAGCTTTAATAAAATACTAGTTAATCAACCTAAATTCAAGAATTTTGGTGGCTTAGTCTTTAGGAATTCCTGGATATAGTTCTTACCCTTGTGAGTTTTTGTATTCATACGAAAATTCAAATCATTTTATGGAAGTGAATTTCGTATTATTTAATAATATATCGCATTATGGAAATAAATATACGAATATGGAAGCATCAGATTTGAATATTGGTATGGAATCGTTACTCACAACAAGATAGTCTAGTTTCCAGTCTATAAAGATACCACCAAGAGTTTTATGTAGGGAAATTTCGAACAATTATGTGTTTGATTAAAGCTTAGGCACCCTCAAACTCACTTTTTCTCTCACATGAATATAAAGCTAATGCAGCAATTCACAAAATAAGTATATTGTTTTTGAACGAAAACAATACGAGAAAAACGTACAACAATCAAGTTGATTTTTATTATTGAAAACAATCTATGTTGTTACAAAGAAATCTCAAGGCTATTTATAGAATAACCAAAGACCAAATCCAAACAACCTCCTAGGACATAAAACAACAAAAGACACGCATAAACCAAGCTAAAATTCGTCACTAATGACTCAAACATGACTCACAAGATAAGATTGCCACATCATCACTACATGTTGATCTTATCTTGCTAACAAACTCTAACAAACTCTATCTAATCAAGAAAATATCCTAACAACATAACTAATTAGTTAATTAACAAAAATAATCAGCAGATATCCCTAAAATTACACGCCATTTACTTCATGCCCAAGTAGCTTGAAAATCGTCCAAAATCACGCCACACACTTTCGCTATTTTTTGTGCAATTTTCAAGAACTCTTCCAATCTTAACGAAATGCTTCAAGATTCAATATATTAATCAAGAAACCATTTTCCATGGATTTTAGGATGATTATGATGACCAAGACTCAACAAGAAATGAAAGCACCTATGCCTAAAATGAGAAAAACCCTAGCAACTGCAGTGGGAAAAAAACTCATAGGCAAAACACATCTACTAAACACTATAAACACTACTCAAATCTTTTCGCGAGGATTTAATTGCATGTGACCATGCACACATAAATTCTTGCATTGGATGCACCCAATTTCATTGTGTCACCAAAGACCACCAATTCACCTAAGGTTGCATTGTTCTTGTTAGCATCCATCAAACCTTTGAAGTTCCTTACATAGTTTGTGTTTACATATTTTTGATTCATATCATCCTCCTCTTCTTCAAAAGAGTTTGTCCTCAAACCTCGAAGTTGATTATCAGGAACATAGGGAGCCAAATCACCAATGTTAAAAGTGGAATGAACCCCATATTCACCAGGCAGCTCCAATTGATACACATTTTCCCCCACCTTTTTCACGATCTTAAAGGGTCCATCACACCTTGGCATCAGCTTGTTTCTTTGTTGGTTAGGGAACCTCTCTTTCTGTAAATGCAGCCACACTAAGTAACCCTCCTTGTAAACTTGCTAAGTCTTGTTTCTGTCAACATGTTGTTTGTGGGTATCATTCACTTTTTCAATCCTGGCTCTAAACTCTGCATGCAATTTCTTCATATTCTCAACTTTAAACATTGCATTAGTGTTCACCAGCTCACCTTTAGGGATACTAATGAAGTTAATTGGTAGCTTTTGGTTTAGACCATATACCACTTCAAAGAGTGAATGTTTTGAAGCATATGTTAGTGATATATGGTAAGCAAATTCTTTATGAGCCAACTTCAAACCCCAATCCTTCTGTGTGTTTGCTCACCAAAGTACGATTAGTAACTTCAGTGTGGCCATCAGTATATGGATGATAAGATGTACAGAACAACAAATTCGTCCCTATCAATCACCTAAGTGATTTGCAGAAGTAACTCAAGAACTTAGTATCCCTGTCACTGACTATGGTTTTTGATACACCATGTAGCTTCATGATATTTTGAAAGCAAAGATCAGCTCACATTCATGGCATCATCTTTCTTACGACAAGGAACGAATTGCGCCATCTTTGAGAATCTATCAACCACCACCATGATCATATCTTTTCCTCTTGCTGTTGTAGGCAACCCCACTATGAAATCCATAGGAACATCCTCCAAAGGGAATTATGGAATAGGCAATGGAGTGTACAAAACTTGGTGAAAAGATGCTCTTGCTTTCTTACAAGTAGCACATTGAGATATAACAGCTTCAACAATTGCAATCATCTTAGGCCAGTAAAAATGGTCCCGCAAATTTGTCAATGTTTTCATGATTTCAAAGTGTCCTGCTAGTCCTCCTCGATGAGCATCTCTCACTAACAACTCTCTTATTGAGAACTTAGGAATACATAAAAGATTTCAATTGAATAGAAAACCATCATACAACACATAAGAACCCAAAACCCCCTTCGTCATTTGCGCCAAAATAGGGCCAAACTTTTCTTCCTTTTAATAGTATTCTATGATAAGATCTAATCCAAGCATATTAAAATTCAAGACACCTATTAGAGCATATCTGCTTGACAAAGCATCAGCCACAACATTCCATTTGCCATTTTAATACTTATATGAAAAGTGAAAAGATTGTAAAAATTCTACCCACTTTGCATGATGAGGATTCAACATATGGTGACATTGATATGCTTCAAAGCTTCATGATCTGAGTGTAGAATAGAGTGATTGGGCCTGAGATAATGACTCCAATGATCCAAAGCTCTAACAATGGCATTAAAGCCCTTATCGTAAGTAGGATAATTCAATTTCGACCCATTCAACTTCTCACTAAAATAAGCAATTGGCCTCATATCCTGAACCAAAACTGCTCCAATACCAACATCACTTGCGTCAATCTCCACTTCAAAAGGCTTAGCAAAGTCTGACAATGCTAGAATTGGTGTGTTATAAAGCAATTTCTTGACAAGATGGAATGCTTCTCGCGCCCCTGGGATCCATTCAAACTTTCCCTTGTCTTCCTTGATACATTCAGTCATAGGAGATGAAAAATTCTTCAAAAACCTCCTATAGAATGACGCTAATCCATGGAAAGCTCTTACATCAGTAACACTTTTTGGTACAGGCCATAATTTCATAGCTTCAACCTTAGATGGATCAATAGAAACCTCATCTTTCGAAACTATGTAACCCAAAAACGTCACACTAGGCACCAGAAAGTGACACTTCTCTAATTTGGCATACAATTTTTGCTTCTTATTGTATCAAAGACACTCCTGAGGTGACTTAGATGATACTTCACACGAGTGTTGTAAATCAATATATCGTCTAAATAAACCACTACAAACTTTCCTATGAAAGGCTTGAGTACTTCATTCATCAATCTCATGAAAAAGCAAGGTGCATTGGTTAATCCAAAAGGCATGACTCACCATTCATATAAGCCCAATTTTGTCTTGAAACCTGTCTTCCACTAGTCACCTCCTTTCATTCTAATCTGATGATAGCCACTTTGCAGGTCAATTTTCGAAAACACCTGAGACCCATACAATTCATCCAATCTAGGTATAGGGAACTTGTATTTGATGGCTATATTGTTTATTGCACATGAATCAATACACATCCTCCATGTCCATCCTTTTTTAGCACTATCAATGTTGGTATCGCACATAAACCCATACTTTCCCTAACATAGCCCCTTTCCATCAAATCTTCAATATGCCTCTTAATTTCCTTTGTTTCTTCAAGATTGCATCTATATGCTAGCTTCTTTGGAATTTGTGCACCAGGAATCAAATCAATCTGGTGTTCAATACCTCTAATTGGAGGTGATCCGGGAGGCAATTCTTCCGGAATGACATCTTCAAATTAAGTTAATAGAGGCGCCACTACAAGTGGAATTTCGAGTGTTTTCTCCTCTTTGTCCTTGGCCACGAGCACAAAAGCCACGCCACTCTCCTTTACTTCCTTCTCCAACTCCTTTCCACCTTTCGAATTCCCCACGCTTGATTTAGTNACATCACTTGCGTCAATCTCCACTTCAAAAGGCTTAGCAAAGTCTGACAATGCTAGAATTGGTGTGTTATAAAGCAATTTCTTGACAAGATGGAATGCTTCTCGCGCCCCTGGGATCCATTCAAACTTTCCCTTGTCTTCCTTGATACATTCAGTCATAGGAGATGAAAAATTCTTCAAAAACCTCCTATAGAATGACGCTAATCCATGGAAAGCTCTTACATCAGTAACACTTTTTGGTACAGGCCATAATTTCATAGCTTCAACCTTAGATGGATCAATAGAAACCTCATCTTTCGAAACTATGTAACCCAAAAACGTCACACTAGGCACCAGAAAGTGACACTTCTCTAATTTGGCATACAATTTTTGCTTCTTATTGTATCAAAGACACTCCTGAGGTGACTTAGATGATACTTCACACGAGTGTTGTAAATCAATATATCGTCTAAATAAACCACTACAAACTTTCCTATGAAAGGCTTGAGTACTTCATTCATCAATCTCATGAAAAAGCAAGGTGCATTGGTTAATCCAAAAGGCATGACTCACCATTCATATAAGCCCAATTTTGTCTTGAAACCTGTCTTCCACTAGTCACCTCCTTTCATTCTAATCTGATGATAGCCACTTTGCAGGTCAATTTTCGAAAACACCTGAGACCCATACAATTCATCCAATCTAGGTATAGGGAACTTGTATTTGATGGCTATATTGTTTATTGCACATGAATCAATACACATCCTCCATGTCCATCCTTTTTTAGCACTATCAATGTTGGTATCGCACATAAACCCATACTTTCCCTAACATAGCCCCTTTCCATCAAATCTTCAATATGCCTCTTAATTTCCTTTGTTTCTTCAAGATTGCATCTATATGCTAGCTTCTTTGGAATTTGTGCACCAGGAATCAAATCAATCTGGTGTTCAATACCTCTAATTGGAGGTGATCCGGGAGGCAATTCTTCCGGAATGACATCTTCAAATTAAGTTAATAGAGGCGCCACTACAAGTGGAATTTCGAGTGTTTTCTCCTCTTTGTCCTTGGCCACGAGCACAAAAGCCACGCCACTCTCCTTTACTTCCTTCTCCAACTCCTTTCCACCTTTCGAATTCCCCACGCTTGATTTAGTTTTAGAAGTCATCAAAGGTTTCAATGCATATGGCTTTTCCTTTGCATGTTTGCGCACAATGTACACATTAGTCCTCCTATTGAATTTCACAAATCTATCATATTTCCAGGGCCTCCCTAGTAATATATGGCACGCATCCATAGGACATACATCACAAAGCATTTGATCCACATAAGTCCCAATTTTGAATGCAATCAATGTCTGCTTAGTCACCTTCACATCACTGATCTTGTTGAGCCAATGAAGTTTATAAAGCTGTGGATGGGGATTTGTGTACATGTCTCACTTATCCATTAATAGTGTAGACTCGACATTAGCGCAACTTCTTGTATCAATAATGATATCACATAATCTGCCCTTTTTCGATCACTTTTTACATCAAAACTTACACGAATCTTCAATAAAAAAACTAATAATCTTGAGGTTTAATGACCCCTCTCAATGAGTCTCAACAACAGCACCAAAAGTTGATGTGAATATTGATAAGGAATCGTTACTCACAACAAGATAGTCTAGTTTCCACTCTATAAAGAATCCACCAAGAGTCTTAACTACGGAAATTTGGAACAGTTACGTATTTGATTAAAGCATAGGCATCCTCAAACTCACTTTTATTCTCACGTGAATATAAAGGTAATGCACCAATTCACAAATAAGTATATTGTTTTTGAACGAAAACAATAAGATAAAAAACGTACACAATCAAGTTGATTTTATTACTCAAAACAATATATGTTGTTACAAATAAATCTCAAGGCTATTTATAGAATAACCAAAGACCAAATCCAAACAACCTCCTAGGACTGAAAACAACAAAAGACACGAATAAAACAAGCTAAAATTAATCCCTAATGACTCACACATGACACACAAGATAAGATTGCCACATCATCACTACATGTTAATCTTATCATGTTAACAAACTCTAACAAACTTTATCTAATCAAGAAAATATCCTAATAACATAACTAATTAATTAATTAAAAAAATAATCAGCAAATCTCCCTAAAATTACACGCCATTTACTTCATGCCCAAATAGCTTGAAAATCGTCCAAAATCACGCCACACACTTTCGCTATTTTTTGCGCAATTTTCAAGAACTCTTCCAATCTTGAAGAAATGATACAAGATTCAATCTTTTAATCAAGAAACCTTCAAGAAACCATTCTCCATGAATTTTAGGATGATTATGATGACCAAGACTCAACAGGAAATGAAAGCACCTAAGCCCAAAATGAGAAAATCCCTAGCAACTGTAGATGGAAGAAACCCATAGGCAAAACACATTAACTAAACACTATAATCACTACTCAAATCTTTTGGTGAGGATTTAATTGCATGTGACCATGCACACCTAAATTCTTGCCTTGGATGCACCCAATTTTCTTGTGTCACCAAAAGCCACCAATTCACCTAAGGTTGCGTTGTTCTTGTTAGCATCCATCAAACCTTCGAAGTTTCTTACATAGTTTGTGTTTAGATATTTTTGATTCATACCAGCATCGAAGATTCACTGCGTGAAATACATAAATTAGGAGCTCGAGCGCCACGATGCAGAGGCAGTGCCTAGGCGCCCAGTCAACGCCCAGGCCCCAAGGAACTGCGCCATAACGCTGATAGGGTGCCCAGGTGCCCACCTTGAGAGCCGAGGCGCAGGTGGAGTGCCCTAGCGCTCACTCCTGTGCTATCTACAGCTCCTCTGGTGCCCTGGCGCTTGCTTACGTGCCTTCCAACCTTATAAATACCCCCCTCCTACAACCAATTCATTTGAATTTGACTTCTTCTCATTCACTTCTTCTCTCATACACTCCCTCTCTACTTTTTCTCTTTCTCTCTCTAAGCTTCTCTCACTTTTCGTGTCCTACATCGGAAACTGTATCCTCCACAAAAATTATAACTTATAATTTATAGTAATATTATTATTATCATTAATTTAAATTTTTATTTCAAGTTTTCGGTTCTAAGAAGTTGTCGACAATTGCACGAAAGGTACATCAAATGAGGCCAACAACATCGATATCATCATCTTGACTTCTTCAAATGTGTTAGTTTACATGATCATGTGATTTTAATGCTTCATTCGATAACTGAGATGTTATAATTTAATTTTTCTAATATTGACTAATTGATGAATCGACTTTAAATTAAAATTAATCTTAAGTAGAAACCTTGCTTCAGGTTATATGTGTATTCATGCTAAATGTTTAATGCTTTTAAGTCACTTAGAATTCATGTTTTGCTTAACAGACCTAAAAGCATGTTTCAACTAATGAAAGATTAAAATCAACTTAATCTTAAAGCGATCACCCATGCATGATAAAACGAAAATTATGTGTGCATTAACTAACTCCTAGCCTTATTTCCATATGTGTTTTTTGGTCTAAACCAGATTTATGAATGTTATAATTCGATATTATGATTGTGAAATTAAATATGAGAGCAAGTATAGGCCGCTATACGCAGGGGGACACTGTGACCTACTATTGTCCTTACCCTCGTCCCCGAATCCAGATATATGAGACCTTCTTATCCTTGGTTGTCATTTTGGCATTGAGCTATGACCTCATGGGGTTCCGGTAGCTCCCGAAAGGAGGACAGCGGTGACTTCTCTTCTTGGGTGTTGAGGTTCTAGACTCACTCCCTAAGCCAAGCATACTCACACTATGCAAACAAACTAACACGACATTCGATGTCCGTTAAAAGGGCATGTGGGCCCTTAAATCCCCGGTCAATAGTTTGAAGACTCCACTAGGGATATTCCTTTCTTTTTAAAGGAGAGTAGATGATACTCGAAAAGTCTAGTAATTTCATAGTTATAATATTGAATTCTATTGTCTAGGCATAATGTATGCAATTCCCACGTAAGGGTCTTGCTTTAGGATACACGTCTCTTAAAGTATGTTCTATACTTGAGACACTCCCGGGGGACAGACGTTAAGGATGGTTAAGTGACCTAGCTAAGGCCGTTATTTAATTGAAGTCCATTCTAACCATGATGCATGAATCATATGACCTATGTGATTCGTAACAGATGTCCCACTTGGATCACCACTAAGTTGTGGTGTGGATTGTTGGACACACCCTAGTCATGGTACCCTCTTGGACACCCTAAACCTTACTTGTAGTCACCCTCTTAGAACCTTGGCTATATATGGACTTGACCTCATGTTAGGCGTCACTATGTGCTAATTTGCCTTTAATGTGTATATATGATTAACTTGGGCCCTATTTTCGCATGAACCTTTAGACACATTAGAATAGTGAGTCTCATATAGATCATGGTTGCTCCTTAGTAGTGATCAACAGGTCAATCTTGTCATGCATACCTCATAGGTCGCATTTCATTCATCCAATAATTGCAAAAGTACCTGTATCGTCTACAAAAAAGAGCAATAATAAAATCAAAGGATGATGAGGTGCCTTGCATTCATGCATTCATTTAGGACAAGGAGTGACCATGCTAGGTCACGCATTGAGTCTAGTTCAAGGAAGTAAACCATGTGTCATCTTCAAAATATGATTCTAATTAAGCCTCATGCTGGACAAAGTCATCAACATAACTTGGATTGGGTCGACAAATGAGTAGAACAACACATTCTATAACTTGGTTCAAAGGACGTAGGTCGAACTGTTCATCAAGTACTCTTATCTTCTCAAACAAGCATCGTCATCGGAAGACCATTCCAAATTCAAAGTCATATTGGAATAATCCTTCAACAATGTCATGTAAAGATCCTAAGGTTCAAGTACAAAAACTTGAAGCCAACTTAGCCAATGTGACTGAATTGTTGAAAACTCTCACCATCGAGATGGATGACCTTAAGAAAAAAGAAAAGACCAAAAGATTGTGAAACGAATCAATGATGAAGATACTTATGTTGAACCTCTTGGGCTCGACCCGAGCTTGGTTGACTCACTTCCCAAATTGTTCTCAATTGAGGACTTGCCAAAATTCAAAGCAATCGACAACCCTAGGTTCTTCCTTAGGGGGTTAAAATTTTATATGGATACGAAGAAGGTTGATCCAAAGCTTTATCCCATGATCTTTCCATTCTCTTTGGAACCCATTTGCCAAAAGTGCTTCTCTTCTCTTCCTGACAAGGAAACCAAAACATGGGAGGACATCATTCATGCCTTCATTACTCGCTACAAGTGCAACACTCAAGCATCAGCCTCTCAACGTGAACATAAGATTCTCAAGCAACATGACAAAGAAGTATTCACCGCCTACCTAGCTTGTTGGACATAAGCCGTTGCTCAAATGGTAACTACTCCTCCTGAAATGGAGATGGTCAAAATCTTCATTTTAAAGCTTTTGCCTGTACACAAGAATAACCTTCAGTACTTAGGGTTGGAAACATTTCAAGAAGTCTACAACATTGGTATTGAAATCGAAGATGACTTGATCAAGGGGCAAAAATGGAACAATAGCTACAAGATATATTACATGAATAACTCTTCGGAAGAAGATGAGTAAAATCTACAAACAATAATCAAGATTGATTGTGAAAACAACGACATCATGAGCAAGAGTTTATTGTCTTGTTTTGGTTGAGTCGGAGAGTCCCTCCAACTGGCATTTATGTTTCCTTTATCTTCATACGTTCGAGTCTATGTCATTATGATTAAGGTCATTTATCACATTTCAGCCTCCATTTTGTTATTTCTCGAAAATCGTAATTAATAAAATTTGATCTTTTCTTTTACCTTATTTATTGTGCTCCAATTGACCNCGACAAATGAGTAGAACAACACATTCTATAACTTGGTTCAAAGGACGTAGGTCGAACTGTTCATCAAGTACTCTTATCTTCTCAAACAAGCATCGTCATCGGAAGACCATTCCAAATTCAAAGTCATATTGGAATAATCCTTCAACAATGTCATGTAAAGATCCTAAGGTTCAAGTACAAAAACTTGAAGCCAACTTAGCCAATGTGACTGAATTGTTGAAAACTCTCACCATCGAGATGGATGACCTTAAGAAAAAAGAAAAGACCAAAAGATTGTGAAACGAATCAATGATGAAGATACTTATGTTGAACCTCTTGGGCTCGACCCGAGCTTGGTTGACTCACTTCCCAAATTGTTCTCAATTGAGGACTTGCCAAAATTCAAAGCAATCGACAACCCTAGGTTCTTCCTTAGGGGGTTAAAATTTTATATGGATACGAAGAAGGTTGATCCAAAGCTTTATCCCATGATCTTTCCATTCTCTTTGGAACCCATTTGCCAAAAGTGCTTCTCTTCTCTTCCTGACAAGGAAACCAAAACATGGGAGGACATCATTCATGCCTTCATTACTCGCTACAAGTGCAACACTCAAGCATCAGCCTCTCAACGTGAACATAAGATTCTCAAGCAACATGACAAAGAAGTATTCACCGCCTACCTAGCTTGTTGGACATAAGCCGTTGCTCAAATGGTAACTACTCCTCCTGAAATGGAGATGGTCAAAATCTTCATTTTAAAGCTTTTGCCTGTACACAAGAATAACCTTCAGTACTTAGGGTTGGAAACATTTCAAGAAGTCTACAACATTGGTATTGAAATCGAAGATGACTTGATCAAGGGGCAAAAATGGAACAATAGCTACAAGATATATTACATGAATAACTCTTCGGAAGAAGATGAGTAAAATCTACAAACAATAATCAAGATTGATTGTGAAAACAACGACATCATGAGCAAGAGTTTATTGTCTTGTTTTGGTTGAGTCGGAGAGTCCCTCCAACTGGCATTTATGTTTCCTTTATCTTCATACGTTCGAGTCTATGTCATTATGATTAAGGTCATTTATCACATTTCAGCCTCCATTTTGTTATTTCTCGAAAATCGTAATTAATAAAATTTGATCTTTTCTTTTACCTTATTTATTGTGCTCCAATTGACCTCATTTAAATAATAATAATAATAATAATAATAATAATAATAATAATAATAATAATAATAATAATAATAATAATAATAATAATTAATAATAATAATAATAATAATAATAAATATTGGATATGCTCGAAAAGCCTCAAACGTTGCCAAATAAAACCATTTCCTTTCCTTACACCCACCATAGAGCCTTTGGATCACATTAAGTCAACCTCCATCTCCCTCACCTTTATTAACCCAATTACGTTGCGTAGGAAAAGACGTGTGCGAAAACAAAACCAAAAAAAAAGGGGAAAAACAGAGAATTTTGAAATTCACCATAGTCAAAATAAAAAAACAAGTCAATTTCAATTCAAGATGAAAAGTCAAAGCACATCTAAGTACCTATGAGTCAAACCTTTCTCCTTCAACCATAGCCCAAACCGCAAGTCATACTAAATCTTAAATCATACCTCAACATGCTCCAACTACAAAGCCAAACTTTAAGGCCAAAATTCAAAATTCCAAACCTTAAAACTCCATCAAATTTCAAACCTAAAACAAAAGTCAAACCTCATTCAACCAACTCCAAAATACAAGTCGAACCTCGAAATCAAAACCTATGGACAAAGACCAATATACATGCCAAAGTTAGAAACCCAAAAATGTTGAAAACCAAAGCCTAATCACTCCTCAAGTCAAATGCCCTCTTCGAGCATGTCCAAAGTCCGCTACGTTGAAAATGCGAAAGGGCGAACTCGGCAAAATTTAGGGCACAATCACATCAATGGCACACACATTCTTCCGAACTACGACTGTCTGATTCCATAAGGATACATACGTAGCCTCACATTGAGGTCCGACCATATCAATAAAATTAATGAGATCATATCCATTGAACTTCGAAGCATATTTCTTTAGTCTAGAACCTGACGTAGACTTGAAATTGAACCAGTATCTTTGAGCCTACCACATCCAATCTTCTCTTCATGTCCACCCTTGAGTCACAAATTTAACCTATGTTTGTTTTTTTGATCCTTAGCTTTTCTTTTTTCACCCCTTAGGGACTCTCCTGTTCCTTATTCATTATCAACATGGTCTAACTCTTTCTCATTAAGGTCTACTCATGTAGCACCAAGTCATGACATTATTGTCTCTCCAAGATTGGGGGCTTATATCAACATAAGAATCTCCACTTGTCACTATAGATTCACATGTTGAAGTGACCAACTTGAATAGCCACGACATAATTCAAGCACATCTTTCCAAGCTTTGGAAGCACTCACCATGAAAGGGGTTCCCATATTTTGATTTGAATGAAGTCAATAAACATTGTCATTGATTCATCAACATAAGGTTTCTCGAGCAATGATCATCACAAATGCTTCATCATGCCCCATTCATCACAACATGGGGGCTATCTCTTATGAAAACTATATCTCAAGTTGGCCATATCCTACATACCAATCAATCAATCAATTGGGGGTTCACAACATCACAAGAATTCCTATCCTAAAGAAGCAACATCTTCAAGTAACCTCCTTAAGGAATCATGCATAATCATAGCTTCTATTTCCCCTTACATTCATATCACAAAACTCAATTCACACCATAAAGCCTCAAAAATCTTAGCCATGTTGCTCCTAGGAAACACAAGTGTTTGCTTTTGTCCCGACATACGCCCTATGTTGATATCACTTTGGCTCAAACCATCGAATGCTGCTCATATTCAAACTTGGGGGCTATCATTACATGCTGGGGGCTCGATGCCCAATAACCTTCCCATATGCCCAAAGTGGCTCTATCTTGCACATTATTTATAAACATTAAGCCATCATGTGTTTACTTCCTTTGTCATGATTTGCATTAGAGCGAGTCTAGGTGCATTCTCCTCTTTTCATCCTTTTTTAGGGGAGAGAGTCGGTACCCCTCGACAGTCAGCTAAAAATGGGATAATTGTTTTTTTTTTTTTTTTGCATTCATCACATTGCATTAAGATCACATGCATTCATACATCAAAGTCAACGTTAAAGTCAAAAGTGCAACTCAAGGTCAAAGTCAAAGTAATGCATATAGGATTAACCAACACATGCAATGCTAGGGCCCACCTATGTGCAATTTGAAAATGCTGCAGGAAAAAAATTGTTATCAATTGGGGGATGATGTGAATATAACGCTGCCATTCACATTTGGGTTATTGGGGGTTTTGCATATGAATTTTTTCCCACTACATTTGCTAGGGTTTTCTCATTTTAGGCGTTTCTATTTGAGTTTTATTTCTTGTTGAGTCTTGGTCATCATAATTATCCTAAATGAATGGAGAATGGTTTCTTGAAGGTTTTTTGATTACAAGATTGAATATTGGAGCATTTGTCGAAATTCTTGAAATTTGCGCAAAAAATTACCAAGCAACATGGCGAGTTTTGTGACATTTTTCAAGAATCTTGGTCATCAAGCGAATTCCGTGATTTTTTTTTTGAGATTCTTATTATTATCTTGTTCATAAGTTATTTAGTTAAGTTGTTACGATATTTTCTTAATTAGATAGAGTTTGTTAGCAAGATAAGGATGTAGTGATGATGTGGCATTATTATGTTGTGAGTCATGTGGTTCAAATTTTAGCTTGTTTTATGCGTTTTTCTTGTTGTTTTGATTCCTAGGAAGCTGTTAGTATTTAGTCATAAGTTATTTTATAAATATCTTTGAGATTTCTTAGTAAAAACATAGATTGTTTTTGTAAAAAATTGTTTTCATTGAATTTTAGTTCTGTTGATTGAATTGATAAAGTTTCTGTAGTTTTAACTACACTTTCTTTGGTTAGTGATTTCCATAGCATAATCCTAGTTGTTGTGATACCTTTGGTTGGTGAATCAAGTCCATATTCTAATCTCAAATAACATATAAAATTCGTGACTTTTGAGAGTAAATCATGAAAGTTTCGAAATATCTTTGTTGAATTCTAAACTACAATCCTTTAGCCTGTGAATTTTATTGCTAACCCATTAAAATTCACGTCAAATTGGTGTGGCTGCTGGGATCCCAAACCCTTCTTGGAATTCGTTCAAAATGGGAGAAACACAAGAAACTGTTAATTTGGTAGACATGATGAAGATGCATGTGCAACTTCAAAGAACGATCTTGTCTCTTAATGATTAGGTTGCGTCAATATGCAAGCACATAGAGTTAGGGATGATAAAGAGCGTATTGCTTCATGCATGGATCTGAAGGCTAAATTCCGAAAGAAGTTCATTCCTAGACATTACAAGCAAGATTTGTTTCTCAAGTTTAATTCTTTGCAACAAAACTACTTGAATGTTGAGGAATACATCACTGAATTCGAAAAACTCTATATGGTTGTGATTTACGTGATGATGATACTCAAAACGTTCTCCACAAGTTAGAACATCAACCATTCAAAAATTTTCATGATGCTTGCAATTTAGCTTTCAAAATTGAAAAGCAATCTATTGAAAACAAAGTGCGTGGTTCTAGGAATTTTGGCTCTTCTTCTTCTTATTCTAATGTCTCTAATTTCAAGGATGATGGTTCTAGGTCATTGGAGGGGCATTTTTCGAGTATATGAAAGGAGAAGCAGGAACCAATGAAGGCAAAAGGGGGAAAGACGGAGCAAGAGGCGCAACTTTCTTCTTCTAAAATGATTTGTTTCAAGTTTAAAGGAGTTGGGCATGTTGCTAAATTCTATCCAAATAGAGTCATGACCACGAAATTAGAGTTTTTGGAGGCATGAGAAAGTACTCCGAATTCGCCAAGGATCTAAACTAAGAGAGGGGGATTATGTATGGTTATGTCTTAGTGCACAAAAGCTTCACTTGGATCATAAACATAACAATCCAGTTGATGAAGGACCATTCAAGATCGAAAAGAAGATAGGTTATGGAACGTTCAAGGTTCTGCTCAACAATGGTGTTTGTGCAACTTTGACATCTACAAACTTGGTTCCTTGCTTGGAGCCGGAAACTTGCGACAAGTTTCTTGTCAACAGGGGGAGAATGATGTAAATATAAGCCTGCCATTCACATCAGGGTTATTGGTGGTTTTGCCTATGGGTTTTTTCCCACTGCATTTGCTAGGGGTTTTCTCATTTAAGGCGTTTTCTATTTTAGTTTCATTTCTTGTTTAGTCTTGGTCATAATAATTTTCCTAAAATGCATGGAGAATGCTTTCTTTAAGGTTTGTTGATTAAAAGATTGAATCTTGGAGCATTTCTTGAAATTCTTGAAAATTGCGCAAAAATTGGCGAATCAACATGCCGAGTTTTGTGACATTTTTCAAAAATCTTGGGCATCAAGATAATTCCATGATTTTTGGTTGAGATTCTGATGATTATCTTGTCAATTAGTTATTAAGTTAAGTTGTTAGGATATTTTCTTGATTAGATAGAGTTTGTTAGCAAGATAAGGTTAAGATGCAGTGATGATGTGGCATTAATATGTTGTGAGTCATCTGGTTCGAATTTTATCTAGTTTATGCATTTTTCTTGTTGTTTTGAGTCCTAGGAAGCTGTTAGTATTTAGCCATAAGTTATTTTATAAATATCTTTGAGATTTCTTTGTAAAAACATAGATTTATAATTATAATTTTGTTGGTATATTTCTTTGAAATTTAGCCACCAACCGGCCACCACTGGGGGAGCCCTTCTCCTTTGTTGGTATATTTCGACTTTTATATAAAAAAAAAAATTCTACTTCTTTATTTTAGATTCAATCTTGCAAATTTATGATTATAATTGTGTTTGATCATGTTTTTATAAGTTTAATCATGTTTTGATATAACTATGAATTGTTTTAAGGCATGAAGTATATTTGTTGTTCATGAAATTATAAATTAGGGTTTGCAAAATTTATGAAGTTAGTTATAATTTTATGAAATTTTAGGTTCTAAACTTTGATATTATGATCATAAATTATTGTTGTGTAAATTTATGATGATGTTATTAATTTTAGTTTGATTTTTAAGGGTATTAAACTTCTTTTATAAAGCTGTCAAAATTTTATAATCATGAATTTGAGTGAATAAATATTATAAACATATTTAATCATATGAAAAATTGTTCTAAAGCCTAGATTGACTTCATAAACATGTTAGTAGATTGTAGAAGTGTTTTGACATGAAATCATGGTGTTTTCATAAGTTTTCTTGACTTTAAAGTTTAGAATTAAATCTGAAATTTTTAATAAAAACAAGTTAAATTGAGTTTGAAGTGTCCAAATCGCACTAGTATGATCACACATAAATTCGATGATGAAAAATATAAATTTTAGTATGTTTTATGATGTTTAAGAGTGGTTTTAAGCATGTTTAACATGCTGTCCAGATTTTATAAATTAACTAAATAACATTTTAATGTATGTAAGTAGCATAAATTAATCATGTAAGTAAGGTTATACATTATATGATCGATTTGTGCCATTTTCGGAAGTTTTCAAGGAGTTTTGATAAGTTTAAATTGCTGTCCACTTTTCTAAAGTGGCATGAAAATTTAATTAAGGTTTTATAAAGTATAATTAAGTCCCGAAACTAAGTATAATTGCAGAAAAGAAGAAAATTGAAGTATGGAATTGCATAGACACCAAATAAGGAATATTTGGGATAAAGTGTCCAAATTTAGAAGTTGGTTAAGGTTGTTGTAGAATTTTGTCAACAAGGTTTTTAATTTAGTTCGGTTTTCCTTGTGTAGGAGACTTTGATTTAGTCCACTTCTAGGGTCGTGGCGGACCATAGCTATTTTACAAGGTACGTAAGTACTAAAGGCAAACATAGGAGTTTAGAATGCATGTTTGAGAAATTGTTGTTTACATGAATCTTGTATGCTTGTTTTGGATCAAGAATTAATATGCATGACAAGTTTTTAGTAGCATGTTCTAAATGTTTAATGGCATTCCATGTTAAATAGAAAGTTTAATTTTCATAAGCTTAAATTTGAATGTTATGATCAGTATAGTTTGGCCAACAGTTTTATGAATAAAGGAAAGAAGTTAATTTTAAAGTTGATTAGATACTTAATCAACAAGAAAGGTAGTCGTGAATTTGTTCACATGATTAATAGAAGTAATGAGCAATTATTGGTACATATAATACCACTCACAGTTTAATGTGTGGTCAAGAAGAAAGTAAGTTATAATACCACTCACAGTTTAATGTGTGGTCAAGAATAAAGTAAGTTGTTATCCACTCACAGTTAATGTGTGGTATAGGAGGTTCAGTTTAATTAAAGGACTCACCTAAGTTAATTTGGAATCACCTTAAAGTAAAGATAATAAATATCGTTGCTTGATTATATGCATATCTTTATGTGATGTTGCATGAGAGTCATAACAATGTTAAACCTATTAAATCACGTAAAGTGTAAGAGGATTCGCACCAAAACTCTTGGAACGTATATACCTTGAGTATGAACAAAGGGGGGATTCGTATGGAACAATGATCTATGACTTTTAATTGGAGTAAAAGACGTTGTACTCTTTTATCTTATAAATGCGCTGGATATCCGTCACCTCGTGTGACTTAGGTAATACCTTCTTGGAGTTGCTCCCAAGTTGGTGCCCAATAGGACAATTTTAATGGAAAGGAAACCCTTTCGATGCCGAATCCAAAAGTTAAATATAATAATAATTTTATTGAGTCCATGTACAGGTTAGAAGGTTGTCAAAGGTAAGTTGAGTGCATGTTTTATTTCTTATTGTTATTGCATAGTCTTTAGTAGTTATGTACTCAGCTTTGCTGACTGTTTGCTTTGTGTGAATGGCTTTGTCTTGGACTTGGCCCTACGATGACCCACTTGTGGTGAGTAGTTGTCTAGTAAAAGGAAAGCTCCAGGTACAAGTGGGCATAAGCCATTTCATGTTGGGATGGAGTGACAACGCTTTATGTGGTTGTAGTTTTACTTAATTTCAATTGCTGTCAGAGTCTAACGTTTATTTGATTGTGTGGGTTTGTGAAAGACTTCTGATTATTAATTTAGGTTTGGTTTTAAATAGCCATTAATATGGTTCCGAACTGTAATAAATTTTAAAGTTGATTTTATTTTAAAGTTGTTTGAAGTTTAGTTTTAAATTATTTTGGTTTTAAAGACTTCCATTGTAGTACTTTGATAAAAGCCTTAGTCGTTATCACGGTGGCGGTAATACTTTGGTTTTTCCATATATAGTAGTTTAATAAACGTAATATCTTCTAGTTTAACATGTTTTCGGGAAAAATTAGGAAGCAGAAAGTTAAGGAAAAATCCAGGGTGTTACAAAGTGGTTACCAGAGCCTAGATTTTGAAATAAAATGAATTATATTTTTGGGGGTACCCTAAGTTTTATTTTTGGAAAGAGAAATTTCTTATATTGGAAACTTCTGAAAATGGAATCTCTCTAGAAATAGTAATTTCCTAAAATGGGAGTTTTGAAAAATAAATTATGTGTGCAGGTATGCAAGGAATTCAGGTATGCATTATGTGTTATCGCTTTAATACCATGTGGTGAGTTTGGGTAGGAAGTTGGGCATGTAGGATAGACTTTGTTTCTGTTCTTTCATGCTTTGAAGTTTATAATCAAGGTGATGCTTATGTGTATAGTTAGGTGTAAACAAAATTGTATGTTAGCCACAAGACTTTCTTTTTGCAGAACTGTTAGTTGTTTGTTTTGTTCTTTTGGGAAGGATGGACCATTAGTTTTTAGTTTTGTGCAGGATGACACATAATATGCCTATTATGTATACTCAAATGGGGACGTTGGAGAAGAAACCTTATGAAAGTCCACCTCAATATGTTTGGAAGATCCGGTTATACTGTTGGTAGATGAGTATGGTGTCGAAGTTACCACCATAGGATCAACCTGACCAAGTAGCCGCTTTGATTGTTAAGTGTTTACCCGACCGACCACCCTACTTAGATATTAAGGTGAAGTTTAGTGACTTTCATTTTCTTGGAGGCCTTCCGAACTATGCTAAGTATAAGGATGCCGTTGGTCAATGGGGTTGTGACTGGAGGTTCTTGCAGGGGTACATTGCTAAGAAGGAAGAGGAGTATCAAAAATGAATGTGAATAAGGAGACCCCACCCTCACCAAGCCCAACAAATAGTCAATGGAGTGAAGACTAAATAATGGAAGAGGAGACTCCTACAGGTTCGAACATGGGTGAATCCAAGGATAGTTCATGCTATGAAATTGAGGACCCAAACCGAGTAATCCCGGTATATGTTGACATGATAACAGATTCTGAAGAAGAGGAAGAAGAATAAGATCCTGAAGAAGTCATGGAAGGAGGAAGAGAGGAAAGAAATGAAGAAATGGGGGATGATACTAAGGATGACCCAGAATTCGTACCGAAGAAATATGTTATGACGAGAGACAAGAAGGACAATGTTAATATGTAGAGACCTTGTTTAGAAGTAGTTAACTATTTATGTCTACTATTTTAATGCCTAGTTGGACACTATAATTTATTGTTTATATTAGTTTGAATAAGTGGCAGTGAGCCATAAGAAGTAATTGGAGACGTTGAGTAATAAAATGATTTTATGATCAAATCCTTAATTACAATGGAACCAAGGGAATTATTTTTATTTCTTATATGCTTTATTCTTATTCTATTGGTTGTGTAAACAATCAAGACAAAGTGAATCATTCACTCTAAAAGAATGAAATTTCTTTTATGAGATGAAATTAAAAAGTGTTTTATGATTTAAGTCTCTGTGTCCTAACTTATAGTTAGACTTAATTTAATACAAAGGTCTTTTCCTCTACAGAAGAAATAGAATGGCTGAATGTAACAACAATCAGCTGAATGAGGTAGTAAGGCAATTAGCTGCTGTAGCTGAACAGTTAGCTGCCAGAGGAAATGGAAATGGTAGTGACCCTGCTAGGGAACTCTTCAATAAAATTTCTCAAAGCAAGCCACCCACTTACCAAGGAGAGCACAATCCAACTGTTCTAGAGGGATGGTTGAGAGAATTCAATAAATTGTTTGGGGCAGTTGAGTGTCCAGAGGAGGTTAAGGTGAACCATGTTGTTTACTATCTTAGGGGAGAAGCTGAATTATGGTGGTCACAGAATGAGGCAGTAATAAGGGCTTTACCAGGATTCAATTGGGAAATGTTCCAGGAGCAGATTCGTAATAAGTTTTACCCTGTGTTTCCTTAGAAACAGAAGGCTGAGGAGTTCCTAGAACTTAGGATGGGGAGTATGTCTATTACTGAGTACTACTCTAAGTTTATAGAGTTGTCTAGGTTTGCTCCTGAGGCTGTGGCAACTGAGAGGCTGAAAGCTAGTCGTTTTGAGAGGGGGTTACCCGTAGACTTACAATCACAACTAGCTGGACAAATCTTTGAATCCTTGGATGACTTATATGGTAGAGATGCACACTTGTATGCCATAGACCAAAAGCAGAAGGAAGTACAGAAGGAGAGTGAGACAAGGGAGAAAATGAAGGATGGTGGAGGAAACTTCAACCAACAAGGGAATCATGGTGGATATAAGAGACCTCGTTACAATAACTTCTAGGGTAATAGGGGAAACTGTGGGAAGCCTAATTCTGGAAATGGGAATCGGACTCACGTGGCTAGTCAAGGAGGGCGTGTGTACTTTTGCAAGACGTGTCGCAACAACCACCCAGGGAAAGATTGTGCATGGAACCTAGTGACTTGTAGGTTGTGTAACAAGCTTAATTGGACACCGCGAGTATGAGTGCTTCTCTAAGAACAGAGGAAAGGAGGGACAAAATTCTCAAGCTAAGGGGAATTTAGTTGGGGGACAACAAAAGGGTTTCCAAGGAAATATGGGAGGAAAGGTGAACTCTCAAGCCGGAAGTAGGAATGGGAGTGGAACTGGAGGAAGGCAGCCTAAGACCTCAAACACTGGGAAGCTGAATGTGATAGCTCGAAGTGAAGCAAATGCTAATAAGGATGTGATCACCGGTACGTTTTCTATTCATTCCTTACCTGTTAAAGTTTTGTTTGATTCTGGTGCAACATACTCTTTTGTTTCCATTAAACTTTTAGAAAAGTTAAAACCTGTGATGGGTGAACAGGTTGTCGCACACCTCTCAAAAATAAACCAAACAACACCAACTAATATAGCTAGGGAAGTAGGGATTGAATCCACAGGGAAGCTATCAAATTCTACTAGTTCTAAAAACCATAAAGTGTGTAAGGGGCCTTGGTGGAAATTTCGGTAAATGACTACTAAAATTTAGAAGACTAAAAATAAAACTCGGGAAATGACGGTAAATTAGGGATTAAACTCTATTAATGGGAACCTACGGCTATCGTTTCACTATGATCAATCAACAAACTCTATTAACGCTCATTAATCAATTCATTGGCATTCATTGAACTAGGGCTCACTAATTCTCTCGAACTTAGACTCCCTCAAAACTCCTTTACCGGCTCTCGCTCGCATAAATTCGTTTTTGCCTATTATTCAGTGGTCTAATTGTGGTAATCTTACCTCTCGGCCTCGATTTCAACAATAACCTAACTTACAACTAGATCTTGCCACAATTTAATTGCAATCACTAGAAATTAATAATAGGAGTTCAATTAAAAGCCAAGAACTAATTAGAAAACATAAATTAAATTCAAACCATGATCATAGATCCCCTAACCCTAGTGAAAACGACTAATGACTCATAATTAAGGGAACAATAACAAAATTAAAATCAAACAACATGATCATGAACAAGAACCTAATTAAAACGAGAATTAAAACTAAAATAACTACTAACAAAACTATATTAAGAATCAAAAATAGCAAATTAATTAAACTAAAATAAGAACTAATAATATAAGGAAAATCATGAATTTAAAGTAATTGAAAAGCATAAGGAAAAAAAGTACCAAATTAATGATTAAATTGCATTAATCGGAAGCTTGAATTGTCGAACAAAGTAATTAATTCTAAAATTCTAGAGAGAATAATCAATTTTGGATTCCTAGGTCTAAAAGTATGATAAAAGCTGGTTAGTGTCGTGCCCCCTTTACATTACGTATATATAGTATTTAGGTATTTAATTAATTAAAACCCACGAAGCAAAACCGCGAATAAAACTCAAACGGGGCAAGAAATACGCTAGTTGCGCCCGCATAGGTCAAAAGACCTTTGTTCCCTACGCCCGCAGCTAGCCTATTTTTGCTTTTCTGAAGCTGATGTTTTATGTTGCGGGCGCATAGAACATCAGTGCCTTTGAAGGCTGCCTCTGCATAGAATTTGCACGCCTATATTTTGATGATCTTTCTTATTTCTTCACTCGATTCTTCAAATCTCGTTCGTGAGTTCTCCTGACTTGGCACGCATCCCGAGGCAAGTGCTTTTTGAGTCGTTTTAGCTTCTAATGACTTCATCACTCTCTATTAGGCTCCTGTAACATATAAACAAAACCGAAAACCACGCTAATAACCGAAAAAGTATAAAATAACCATATAAGTGACTAAAAGTCAACTAAAGATGCTAAAACATTCCAAAACATAAATTAACATCGAAATACGTTATTTAATCAAAACAAAGCCACAAACTTAACTATTTACACAAGAATCAACTGAAAATGAGGGGAAAGCACAACATAAAACACGTATATCAAATTTCCCCAAACTGAACCTTTGCTCATCCCGAGCAAAACACAACGAAATATACTACACCCCATAAAAACAAAATAAGCATCATAACTCCAGAGAACATCCGAAGACACATGGATCACAGCCAGCCAATCAAGCACTCATTTACCGTCCTTCCTAAATATGGGTCAAACAAAACCAACCAAGCAAGTTTAATGAATCGGTGAATAGAGTAGCTCACGGGTTGTCACTCCCCACAATTAATGATGAGCTTATAACGATAAAGCTCTGGCCCTCACCTCCCAACCAAATGTGGAATGCAATGCAAAATGTGTTTAAATGCAATTTTAAGAACCCGAAACCCACATCTCACACCTCATGCAAGTGTTTAAGGGTATCCACTCATCCTAATTGTCGACTCAGAATGCAATTAATACTCTACGACCTTGACCAAGGATTCACTTCACAATAACCATAGCATCTGCACGAAGATGAAAAAGGACTTTAATAAGCTTGTAACGTGGCTATGGTGATGGGTAGGATAAAAATTTGGGATAATGTGGTGGAATGCGGGGTATACGCATATAAAATCAAGGAAAATCATCAACAACTTCGAAAATTATTAACATTCTCCAACACCCAATTTAACCAAATCAAACCAAACTTTTCTTTATTTTTCACATCAACACCGTAAATCTCATAATTCAATCATCAACCACTACTTCACAAACTTTAAACTTCTTTTTTTTTATTTCATCTCTTTTTTTCAACTTTATTATGCTTTCATAATTTTTTTTTCACTTTATTTTTCATGCATAATAAAACATAGTTTTACGACTCTTAATGATTTGTTTATACTTCAAATTCAATAAACAATAAACATAATCATCACACATACATAACTAGGACATGAATAAAATATGACCTTTTTATTAACTTCAACAGCCTAGGCATTGGTATGCAGAGCCTTATATGTGAAACTTTATAATATAACTTTCAACAATAACATTTCCACTATTTCACCATCAATCCATAACACCCTTCAAAAGTCTATTTTCACAACATCACAACTACTTCAACTCCCCCAAACCAAGTTTGGGCATATAATGCATTATATAGCAGGGCTAATAGGCTTGTAATGTGGCTAAAATACAAATGAAAGGGATAAAAGCTCAAAACATGGGATCAAGGGAAAATATAAATGTGGGAAATGAATTTCTGAAGCTCAAAAGAAGAAATGAAGGCCTTTTATCATGCACAACATACACAAAATCCACAATTAAAGTTACTAGAATCCAAAGTCAAACCCAAGATCATAATTGCACCAGGAACTAAGCACACATGAAAGGAAAATATGAATGAATTTATATTCAAAAATGGCTGAAATCCTCCTGTTAACACAATTCAAGTCCAAGACCCAAGCAAGGTTGAGAAGAGTTGACCAATAAAAGGAAATCAAGCAATGAAATTCAAGTCATAGCCAACCAATCACACATGTGGACCCATCCGCAGTCAAGAGTCATAAAGTTTTCAAAATAAGCACAAGGGTTCAGAAGTGGTCAATTCCAACAATAAAAATCAACCGGGACACGAATAATCCATTAAGCCAATTCTCTCTAAAATTAAACCTAAGAAAACAGTACAATCTTTTTGGTCTCATGTAAACTCCCATTCCTAAAGAATGGTACAAACCATGCAACAGTGCTAAGAAAGCAATAAAACTAAGCTAAGAAAGCAATAAAACTAACTAATAAAATAGGAAACCAATAAAATACTTACCTCCCCCAAGCCAAACTTAGCAATGTCCTCATTGCTAGAGGGAGAAAGAAACTACTAACCTACGGGTTGCCTCCCGCAAAGCGCTTGCTTAAGGTTATTATCTTGACCGTAATTACCTTAGAACTCATGGTAGATCAAAGAGTGAACGTGAGCCCCATGTAGTTAAACACCCAAAGCAGTTTGGGGTTATTGTCTGTTCAAATACCCCATGTTCCTTGCTAGGAACCTCATTATTTGTTTTCTTCAATTTACAAGCATGTGGAGATGACTTTCGAGGTTTCCGACGCTTCTTAGGGCGCGAATTTTTTTTCTTTGGATTCTGATATGTCTCATTATTATCACTTTCTCCGTCACCTGCAATAGAATCCAAACACAGAGAGGCCTCCAGAAGATCTTTATCAGGGGATCGAGGCAAGTCATTATGAACAATCTCATTAGGAGTGTAAACTGCATTGCATGAATGTTCAATCATGGGATTTTTCATTGCATTAATAAGATTAAATGTTACTTTATCATCCCCTACAGAAAGGGTTAAACTTCCATTTTTAATATCAATGACGGCACCTGCAGTAAGTAAGAAAGGTCTACCTAGAATAATAGGGATATGAGCATCCTCATCAATATCAAGGATAACAAAATCAACTGGAATGAAAAATTTTCCTACTCTAACAGGTACATCTTCTAAAACACCCTTAGGGTATTTTAGAGTTCTATCCGCCATCTGCAAATTAACATTAGTAAAGTTAAGCTCCTGCAAATTGATAAGGGCATTACACTTACACTAGCTCCTAAATCACAAAGAGCTTTATCAATAAATAAAGGACCTATATTACATGGGATCGAAAAACTGCCCGAATCCTTCAACTTAGGAGGAGATTTGTTTTGAAGGATCGCACTGCACTCCTCAGTGAGTGCAACTGTCTCTGTTACATTCAACTCATGTTTCCTGCTTAAAATATCTTTCAAAAATTTAGTATAAGTAGGCACTTGAGTATTTAAATCAATGAAAGGCACGACGACTTGCAAAATTTTAACTATTTCAAGGAATTTACGAAAGTGATTATCATTCTTACTTCTAGTTACCCTGTTTGGAAAGGGAAACGACGCCTTTGAGGGAGGAATTGTATCAATAACTAAATCTGCTCCTGGAGCTTGCTTCTTTAATGCTTCCTTCTCCTTTGAGACTTCATTCTCCTTTTCTGCAGCTACTTCCTCAAGGTCTTCAATGACAACCGAACTAGTCTTCTTTGTTCCATCTGCAGCCTTGTTAGCATCATCATCAGGCATTCTAGGAACTTCATAGTAAGTACCGCTCCTTGTTGCAATGGAATTGCAATGATCACGAGGTGGATTGCTTGAGGAAGCATTTGACGGAGCAGGTTTAGGAGCAAGTTGGCCTTGTTGCCTTTGAGCTGATGATTGAGCAATTTAAGCTACTTGGGTTTCCAATTGTCGATTATGGGCCTGCATAGCTTCCATGGCTTTCTGCATCTGCATCATCATATTCTTCAGTTCTGAAATGTCATTGCTAGATGGCTATGGAGGTGCTGGGAGTGGTGCTAGAGGTGGTGGTCTACTGAAACTTGGTGGTTGAGGTGGAGCAAACCGTTGAACCTGCTGTTGTTGCTGTGGTACAAAATGTGGCTGCTTCTGCGGATTTTGAACATTGCTAGTATTCTAGTAGAAGAAGTATGGATGATCTTTCCAACCAGGATTGTAGGTGTTGGAAAATGGGTTATTCTTGTAAGCTTGAAATGCACATACTTGACATGCTTGCATACTATGCCCAAAAGAACCACATAAATCACAAAAGACATTTGTAGCTCCCGAATGTGCAGCCATTGCAGCTACTGTCATTGGATTGGAGGATGGTGTGTTGGTTTTGTCTAGCTTCTCATGAATTGCATTGATTTGTGAAGCCAAACTCTCATATTTATCATCTATCACACTAGTGGAAAAAACATCATTGGTAACGGGCCAAAAAGGGCTTTAGGTTACCGTCATCGTCGTTAGCTAAACCCCGTTCCATATTCGTATAGGTAACGGGCTATGTTTGTAATTTAAATCAGTACTTTAATTAACGGGCGTAACTATAGCCCGTTAGCTAAAGTCCTAAATAAACTTGTAAAAATAAGACTTTAGGTAACGGGCACTATGAAACTCCCATTACTTAAGGTCATGTAATCAGTAAAAATTAAAAGCTTTAAGCAACGGACTTGAGCCACTGCCCGTTAAAGTCTTAATTTTGAAAAAAAAAAAAAAGAATCATGAGCAATAATTAACACAGTACACATTATTGGCAACAACACCATTACAACACCAATACTACAAGAAAAGCTTCTATTCGTGACAAGAATTCCCGTTATGACTATAATTCATCTATATGATACAAGTTATCTCACATTCACCATATGAAAGTCACGTATTATATATAGATATACCAAGTTCACAGTGAAACATATATGCTAGTGTTTCCAACTAACTAATTAAGGTTGTACATAGTCTCAATTTGCAAAGTCTTGGAATGATGCCAATTGTGTATCATATGGAGATTTAAAATGATTTCAACAAATCTGCAAAGAAGAACAAATGTGTCATGGATAATCAATCTGCAAGCACAAAATGAAATAAGCAAAGAAACTTAGTTATGAAGTATCGGAATACAAACTAATTCAACTCACATGATTTAGAATTACACTATGTGAATTTTGAAAACCGAACTTACTGATTCAATCCACAAGACAGTTTAACTAACTTCTCAATTACTGATTCAGTACCTTCTACAAGGACTTCACAAGAGTCTAAGTTTGTGAACTGATTCAGTTTTTCTATCATAGTTGTACTGTGTAATACCAATGTTTTATGACAAAACATTGCAAAATTGAATGAGAATGGAGACTTGATATGTGTAAGCCTTAGATATATATTCAGAAAATGTAATAATTGTACAAATGTATACACGATAAATCGAAACTCACCATCCAATTACACAAAAAGCACCAACAACGAGGCATAAGCAGTCAAAAATAGTTCAATGGATCAAAAACTTGATGGAAATATCATCCAAAATGAAGTAAAAAGAACAAATAATGCCCCCATTGAGTGATTTTACATTGTTATTGAGCTTGTTGATGGATAAAAATCTACAAAGAAATTGAATATAGCATTTTGTCTGAAATAAGGGTGGTAGAAGGCTTTTTTGGGGAAAATAATGGGCCAAATCCCCTTCTAGCATTTTCCACGGCATAGAGCACGAAAATATAACCAATTTGAAAAAAAAATTGCATTATTCGGACACCCGAGCGCAAAGTTATGTCTGTTAAAAAAAATAACACATTTATTATTATAAAGCTTACTAAATTAAGCGTCACACATAATGCAAGATATACCTTTTTGTTTCATGTTCAATCCAAAAAACCTGAGTTCATGACAACAAAGATTTATAAACTATTCACATAAACTGACATTTCATAATATAGTTTAAACTAAGCAAGAGCAATGAATTCACCATGGACTCATGGAGTGAATCTTCTTGCTTCCAACAGAAAAAGACAATGCAATTATACAGACCTTAAAATCGAGACTACTCAACATATAAAGACCTTAAAGTGATTGCTCAATCATAATTTGATTACTCAACCTTAAATTCTCCTTATCAGGCTTAACAAGAATGCGAGAAACACAGACAAAGTGAGGTTTCCTTTAGCCAAAATGAGCTTCACAGTTGCAGGATAAACAAATGTAACAAAACCAAATATTCTTTTCAGCTGATATGGAATCCTCACAACTTGTACAGATTCATATAAGCTTTATCAAACCACCCAAAAAAACAGCAATATTTCTATCAACATATGATCATATGATTATATGATTATTAAAAAAATTCAAAGAATATGATATCAAAAATGCTAAGGAATAAATCTTATAATAGCAAAAGAAATAATAAGTAAACCATACTTAAAGTAGCTAGAAACATCCTCCTCTTTGAAAGTGTTGTCAGCTGGGAATGTCAAGTAAATTTGCCTTGAACCCGTGTTCGAATCCATAACCGGAAACTTATTCCTCGCCATTCTTGCTTGATTTAACCTGTGAAACTCTTCCCCCATCATCATAAACCCAAACAAATTAACACAAAACATTAAACACCCACATAATAAAATGAAAAATTAAAAAACACCCATACCATAAAATCAAAAATTAAATAAATACCCATTTTATAAAACTCATCCTATAACTACATAATTTCCCACCTAAAAATCACAAAAAATCTAAAAAAAATACGAAAATAGAAAATTAAAAAACGAAATCTAAACAACAACCATAAAAACAACTAAATTCAAACCAACAATCTTCTGAAATTCGAAAGAGCAGAATTGAAAAAGAAAAAACAGAAAAGAAAACCTGCGATCATCAACCCAAAACGCCAAATTGAACATTTAACCCTCAATTCAAACACTATTAACTAAAAAACCTTCAAATTGAATCTACATTCAAATCCTCATATAAAAAAAAAAAGTCGTTCTAGGGCTTGAATTTGGGAGTTTCGAATTGAAATTTGGGATTAGGAATTTCGATTTAAGATTTGAAAGGTGGTGGCTTTGGAGATTTCGAACAACTTTTCGGATTAGGGGATGAGAACGGGGTTTTGTATTGTGGCAATTTTTGTAGTAGTAAAATAGATGAGAACGAAGAAAGATGAGAGATTAGGGGATGATATGACACAATGGTCATCAGAGATGAGAGGGATTGCGAGGTCGTTTTGAGAGAATCAATAATAAAACCCTCAATGTTTAGGTAACGGGCTGTATTTAGCCCGTTATTTAAAACATCTTTAGGTAACTGGCGTATTTAGCACGATATTTAAAACACTTTAGCTTACGAGCCTCTACTTAGCCCGTTAGATAATATGAGTTTCAGGTTACGGTTTTATGGTTGCCCGTAAAATAAAACTTAAAGGTTACTTGCATTTTGTTTGCCTGTTACCTTTGGGGCGTTACCTTTGGCAATTTTTCCACTAGTGTCACCTGTTTTCCTCCTCTCTTAGCATGTCCTCTAGGATTACCAAATTGAGAATTATGAATGGCAATCTCCTCAATTAAATCATAAGCAGCATTGACTTCTTGGTTCATAAATCGACCACTAGCAGCAGAATCAAGCAAAGTTCTACTCTCATTACCCAAACCATTATAGAATGATTGCACTAAAAACCACTTCTCATGTCTGTGATGAGGGCACATTCTCAATAAATCCTAAAATGTCTCCCATGCATCATAAAGAGTTTCATCTGTTTCTTGGTTAAAATTCGTAATTTGACTCCTAAGTTGTGTCGTTCTCTCCGGAGGATAGTGCTTCCTTTGAAAAGCAAGAGCCAAGTCATCCCAACTATTGATAGTATCCGTATTTAGAATATTTAACCAAGATCGAGCTTTCTCCTTTAATGAAAATGGAAACATCGTACGTCGTATGTAATCTTGAGATACACCGGCTTGCTTGATTGTATTGCAGTACTGAATGAAGTTATTCAAATGTCAGTTTGGATCTTCTTTCATTGTGCCTGCAAACTGATTGCTTTCAACCATGTTCACCAAAGCTGGCTTCTACTCAATATTTAGGGCCTCTATATTAAGAACTTGGTATCCACCTCCCACTGTTGCAGAACTCGGCTGAGAATAGTCTTTTAAGGACCTTGCTTGTGGTGACGGCCTGACATCTCTTCTTCTTTATTCTCATTGAACTGTGATCCTGACATCTCTTCTTCTTTATCTGAACTATTGGAAATGTTCAACTCAGCAAATAATTGTGTCAAATCAACAAGTGTTCGTTCGGAAAGAAAGCTTCTTCATGATCTCCACTTCCTTCTACGACTCCTCTTATGCAACGATCTTTCCGGTTAAGGGTCAATCCAAACCGGCATACAACCTAATACCTGCACACAATCGAAACTCGAAACTGAAATGAGAACTACCTCAAAGAACGTGAAAGTTACTTGAGGTAAGAAAAATAAAACCAAAAATAGAGATAAAAGAACATTTTTAATCCGACTAACAGAATTAAAAATTGCCTCCCCAGCAACGGTGCCAAAATTTGAACAGGTTGTCGCACACCTCACAAAAATAAACCAAACAACAGCAACTGATATAGCTAGGAAAGTACGGATCGAATCCACAGGGAAGCTATCAAATTCAACTAGTTCTAAAAAGCATAAAGTGTGTAAGGGGCCTTGGAGGAAATTTCGGTAAATGACAACTAAAACTGAGAAGACTAAGAATAAAACTAGGGAAATGATGGGAAATTATCGATTAAACTCTATTAATGGGAACCTAGGGCTATCAGTTCACTATGATCAATCAACAAACTCTATTAACGGTCACTAATCATTTCATTGGCATTCATTGAACTAGGGCTCACTAATTCTCTCGAACTTAGACTCCGTCAAAACTCCATTACCGGCTCTCGTTCGCATAAATTTGTTTTTGCCTATTATTTAGTGGTCTAATTTTGGTAATCTTACCTCTCGGCCTCGATTTCAACAATAACCTAACTTACATCTAAATCTGACCACAATTTAATTGCAATCACTAGAAATCAATAATAGGAGTTCAATTAAAAGCCAAAAACTAATTAGAAAACATAAATTAAATTCAAACCATGATCATAGATCCCCTAACCCTAGTGAAAACGACTACTCACTCATAATTAAAACTAAAACAACTACTAACAAAACTAAATTAAGAATCAAAAATAGCAAATTAATTCATCTGAACTAAGAACTATTAAAATAAGGAGAATCATGAATTTAAAGTAATTGAAAAGCATAAGGAAATAAAGTACCAAATTAACGATTGAATTGCATTAATCTAAAGATTGAATTGTTTAACAAAGTAATTAATTCTAAAATTCTAGAGAGAATAATCGATTTTGGATTCCTAGGTCTAAAAGTATGATCAAAACTAGTTACTGTCGTGCCCCCTTTACATTGAGTATATATAGTATTTAGGTTTTAAATTAATTAAAACCCACGAAGCAAAACCGCAAAGAAAAGTCGAATAGGGCAAGAAATACGCTAGTTGCGCCCGCATAAGTCAAAGACCTTTGTTCCCTGCACCTGCAGCTAGCTTATTTTGGCTTTTCTGAAGCTGATGTTTTATGTTGCGGGCGCATAGAACATTAGTGCCTAATATACGTGTTTTATGTTGTGTTTTTCGCTCATTTTCGGTTGATTCTTGTGCTAAGTAGTGAAGTTTGTGGCTTTGTTTTGATTAAATATCGTATTTCGATGTTAAGTTATGTTTTGGAACGGTTTTAGCATCTTTAGTTGACTTTTAGAACCTTTTACGGTTATATTTTACTTTTTCGGTTATTACGCGTGGTTTTCGGTTTTGTTTATATGTTACAGGAGTGTAATAGGGAGTTATGAAGTCATTAGAAGCTAAAACGAGTCAAAAAAACATATGCCTTGCGTGCCAAGTTACGAGAAGCCATGAACGATATTCCAAGAATCGAGCGAAGAATTAAGGAAGATCGTCAAAATGTAGTTGTATAAGCTTCATGCGGGTGCAGCCCTTAATCATCATATGTTATATGCGGGCGCAACATAAAACAGCAGCTTCAGAAATGCCAAAATAGGCTAGTTGCGGGCGCAGGGAGTAAAGCGGTTTTGTTCCCCGCGATCGCAGGTGCTAGTTTTCTCGCCCTATTCGGTCTTTCTGTGCGGTTTTACTTCGTGGGTTTTAATTAATTAAAAACCCAAATCCTATATATACTCTATGTAAAGGGGGCACGACTCTAACTACTTTTTATTATATTTTTAGACCTAGGAATCAAAAATTACTTTTTCTCTCTAGAATTTTAGGATTAATTATTTTGTTCATGAATTCAAGCTTTCAATCAATGCAATTCAATCTTTATTTTGGTAATCTCTTTCCTTATGCTTTTTAATTCTTTTAGTTTCATGATTCTCTTTAATTTCTTAGTTTTTAATTTACATTAATTAGTTTTGCTATTTTGGTTCTTTATTTAGTTTTATTAGTAATTAATTTAGTTTTAATTAATTCTTTGTTCACGATCATGTTGTTTGATTTCAATTTTGCTCTTGTTCACTTAATTATGAGTGAGTAGTCTTTTTCTCTAGGGTTGGGGGATCCATGGTCATGATTTGAATTTAAATTATGTTTTCTAATTAGTTCTTGGCTTCTAATTGAATTTCTGTTATTGATTTCTAGTGATTGCAATTAAATTGTTGCCAGATTTAGTTGTAAGTTACGTTATTGTTAAAATCGAGGCCGAGAGGTAAGATTACCACAATTAGACCACTGAATAATAGGAAAAAACGAATTTATGTGAGCGAGAGCCGGTAAAGAAGTTTTGACGGAGTCTAAGTTCGAGAGAATTAGTGAGCCCTAGTTTAATGAATGCCAATGAATTGATTAGTGAGCGTTAATTGAGTTTGTTGATTGGTCATAGTGAACCGATAGCCCTAGGTTTCAATTAATAGAGTTTAATTGATAATTTACCGTTATTTCCTTAGTTTCAATTCTTAGTCTTCTTAGTTTTAGAAACCATTTACCGAAATTTCCACTAAGGCCCTTACACGCTTTAGGCTTTTTAGAACTAGTAGAATTTAATAGCCTCCCTGAGGATTCGATCCCTACTTCCTAGCTATATTAGTTAGAGTTGTTTGGTTATTGTTGAGAGGTGTGCGACAACCTGTTCAAATTTTGGCGCTACTGTCGGGGAGGCAATTTTTAATTCTATTAGTCGGGTTTAAAGTGTTCTTTTACCCTTTATTTTCGGTTTTATTTTTCTTATCTCAAGGAACCTTCACGTTACTTGAGGCAGTTCTCTTTTCAGTTTCGAGTTTCGATTGTGTGTACGTATTGGGTTGTATGCCGGTTTGGATTGATCCTGAATCGGAAAGATCGTTGCATAAGAGGAGTCGCAGAAGGAAGTGGAGATCCCGAAGAAGCATCCTTTCTGAACGAACACTTGTTGATTTGACACAATTATTTGTTGAGTTGAATATTTCCGATAGTTCAGACAAAGAGGAAGAGATGTCAGGATCACAGTTCAACGAGAATAACCCACCACGAGATGATGCACCGCCGCCGCCACCGCTACAAGGAAGGTCCTTAAAAGACTATGCTCAGCCGAGTTTTGCAGCAGTCGGAGGTGGATACCGAGTTCCTGATATAGAGGCCCTGAATTTCGAATTGAAGCCAGCTTTGGTGAACATGGTTGAAAGAAATCAGTTTGCAGGCACAATGAAAGAAGATCCGAACTTACATTTGAATAACTTCATTCAGTACTGCAATACAATTAAGCAAGATGGTGTATCTCAAGATTACATACGACGTACGATGTTTCCATTTTCATTAAAGGAGAAAGCTCGGTCTTGGTTGAATGGTGTAAACATGGATATTATTAATAGTTGGGATTACTTGGCTCTTTCTTTTCAAAGGAAGTACTATCCTTTGGAGAGAACTGCACAACTTAGGAATCAAATTACAAATTTTAACCAAGAAACAGATGAAACCCTTTATGATGCATGGGAGAGATTTAACGAATTATTGAGAATGTGCCCTCACCACGGACTTGAGAAGTAGTTTTTAGTGTAATCATTCTATAATGGTTTGGGTAATGAGAGTAGAACTTTGCTTGATTCTGCTGTTAGTGGTCGATTTATGAACCAAGAAGTCAATGCTGCTTATGATTTAACTGAGGAGATTACTATTCATAATTCTCAATTTGGTAATCCTAGAGGACATGCTAAGAGAGGAGGAAAACATGTGATATATGAAAAATATGAGAGTTTGGCTTCACAAATCAATGCAATTCATGAGAAGCTAGACAAAATCAACACATCATCTTCTAATCCAATGACAATAGCTGCAATGGTCGCACATTCGGGAGCTACAGATGTCTTTTGTGATTTATGTGGTTCTTTTGGGCATAGTATGCAAGCATGTCATAGTTCTATGGAGCAAGTATGTGCATTTCAAGCTTACAAGAATAACCTATTTTCCAACACCTACAATCCTGGTTGGAAAGATCATTCATACTTCTCCTACAAGAATACTAGCAATGTTCAAAGTCCGCAGCAGCAACCACATTTTGTACCACAGCAACAACAACAGGTTCAACCGTTTGCTCCACCTCAACCACCGGGTTTCAGTAGACCACCACCTCCAGCACCACTCCCAGCACCTCCACATCCATCTAGCAATGACTTTTCAGAACTGAAGAATATGATGATGCAGATGCAGAAAGCCATGGTAGCTATGCAGGTCCATAATCGACAATTGGAGACTCAAGTAACACAAATTGCTCAATCATCAGCTCAAAGGCAACAAGGCTAACTTCCTCCTCATCCTGCTCCATTAAATGCTTCATCAAGCAATCCACCTCGTGATCATTGCAATTCCATTGCAACAAGGAGCAGTACTTACTATGAAGGTACTAGAATGCCTGATGATGATGCTAACAAGGCTGCAGATGGAACACAGAAGACTAGTTCGATTGTTATTGAAGACCTTGAGGAAGTAGCTGCAGAAAAGGAGAAGGAAGCATCAAAGAAGCAAGCTGCAGCAGCAGATTCTGTTACAGATACGATTCCTCCCTCAAAGGTGCCGTTACCCTTTCCGAACAGGGTAACCAGGAGTAAGAATGATAATCACTTTCGTAAATTCCTTAACATAGTTAAAAATTTGCAAGTTACTGTGCCTTTCACTGATTGAATTACTCAAGTGCCTACTTACACTAAATTTTTGAAAGATATTTTGAGCAGGAAACATGAGTTGGATGTAACAGAGAGAGTTGCACTCACCGAGGAGTGCAGTGTGATCCTTCAAAACAAATCTCCTCCTAAGTTGAATGATCCAGACAGTTTTTCAATTCTATGTAATATAGGTCCTTTATTTATTGATAAGGCTCTATGTGATTTAGGAGCTAGTGTAAGTGTGATGCCCATATCAATTTGTAAGAAGCTTGACATGGGAGAACTTAAATTTACTAATGTTACTTTGCAGATGGCGGATAGAACTGTAAAATACCGTAAGGGTGTTTTAGAAGATGTACCTGTTAGAGTAGGAAAATTTTTCATTCCTGTTGACTTTGTTGTCCTTGATATTGATGAGGATGCTCATATCCCCATCATTCTAGGTAGACCCTTGCTACATACTGCAGGTGCCGTCATTGATGTTAAAAATGGAAGTTTAACTCTTTCTGTAGGGAATGACAAAGTGACATTCAATCTTAATAATGCAGTAAAAAACCCCATGATAGAGTAGTCATGTTATAGGATCGATATTATTGGTGAAATTGTTTTGGATGACTTGCCTCAATCCCTTACAAAGGATCCCCTAGAGGCCATTTTGTGTTTGAATGCTAATGCAGGTGAAGGAGATTCGAAAATAGATGCTATAGGCCATGAATTGAACAATGAGAAGATGACTTTAGAGGAGAGCCAAAGGTATCAATCATTGCCTCAACAATCATATGCCATCAAAGAGGTAACACAACCCGAAATGAAACCCCTTCCCCCTAATTTGAAATATGCTTTTCTAGATGATGTCGAGTCGTATCCAATCATAGTTAGCTCTAAACTTACCGATAGTCAACTTGAAAAGTTGCTTGTTGTGCTTAAAACTCACAAAAAGGCTATTGGTTATACACTTGATGATCTAACTGGAATAAGTCCTGATTTTTGCATGCATAGAATTCATCTAGAAGAAGGCCATAAGCCTTGTATACAGGGACAAAGGAGACTTAACCCTAACATGCAGGAAGTGGTGAAGAAAGAGGTTCTCAAACTTCTTGATGCAGGTATCATTTATGCTGTGCCAGATTCTCAATGGGTAAGTCTAGTGCAGGTAGTCCCTAAGAGGAGGGGAACAACTGTTGTGCGAAATGATAAAAATGAACTTATCCCCACCAGGGTTGTTACAGGTTGGCGAATGTGTATTGATTACCGGAAATTAAATGTTGCCACCAAAAAGGATCATTTCCCTCTACCTTTTATTGATCAAATGTTAGAAAGGCTAGCAACTAATAAATATTTTTGCTATCTAGATGGTTATTCTGGATTCTTCCAAATACCTATCCATCCTGATGATCAATCTAAAAATACATTTACATGCCCCTATGGCACTTTTGCTTACCGTAGAATGCCTTTTGGTCTATGTAATGCAGGGCTACTTTTCAAAGATGTATGATGGCTATATTTTCTGAGTTCATAGATTTTAGCATGGAAGTCTTAATGGATGATTTTAGTGTCTATGGTACTGATTTTGATTCATGTTTGGCTAACCTAACTAAAGTGTTTAAAAGATGTGAACAGGTGAATTTGGTCCTCAATTAGGAGAAATGTCACTTTATGGTGACGGAAGGAATTGTCTTAGGACATCTAGTCTTTGAAAGAGGTATTGAAGTAGATAAAGCTAAAATCTAAGTTATTGAACAATTACCTCCACCAGTAAGTGTAAAAGGTGTTAGAAGTTTTCTAGGTCATGCAGGGTTTTACCGTAGATTCATCAAAGATTTCTCTAAAATTGCTAAACCCTTCACACAACTGCTATTAAAAGATGTCGAGTTTAAATTCACCGATGAATGCCTTGAATCTTTTAATTTGATCAAACAAGCACTAATCTCGGCACCAATCATTCAATCACTTGATTGGGAATTACCTTTTGAAATTATGTGTGATGCTAGTGACTATGTTGTGGGTGCCGTGTTAGGTCAGAGGAAAGACAAGATTTTGCATGCTATTTACTATGCTAGTAAGACTTTAGATCCAGCTCAAATTAACAATGCAACAACTGAAAAATGAACTGCTTGCTATTGTGTATGCTCTCGATAAATTTTGTTCTTATCTTATAGGTTCGAAAGTTATTATTTACACTGACCATGCAGCTTTAAAGTATTTACTTGGCAAGAAAGAAGCAAAACCGAGGCTTATTAGGTGGGTTTTGCTCCTTCAGGAGTTCGATCTAGAAATCCGTGACAAGAAAGGTGTAGAAAATGTGGTTGCAGACCACCTATCCAAGATTCGATATGAAGATGGGGAGATTTCAACTCCTATTGATGATTCTTTTCCTGATGATCATCTTCTTGTTGTGATTTCTAACACTCCATGGTTTGCTGATTATGCTAATTATGTAGTTGGAGGAGTGTTACCTCCCGATCTTACTTGTCAGCAACGGAAAAAGTTTCTACATGATGTTAGGCGTTATTTTTGGGATGAACCTAACTTGTTTTGTGAGTGTGCAGATGGCTTATATCGCAGGTGTGTACCAGATTGGGAGGTCTATGGAGTTATGCACCATTGCCACTCGTCACCGTATGGAGGACATGCTGGGCCCACCAAAATGATGTGTATGGTGTTGTAATCCGGCTTCTATTGGCCTACGATACTCAAGGATGCTAAAGACTTTGTCATGTCTTGTGATTCGTGCCAACAGACAGGTAATATCTCAAACAGGCATGAAATGCGTCAAACAGGTATTTTAGAAGTTGAAATCTTCGATGTTTGGGGTATTGATTGTATGGGTCCATTCCCTTCTTCTAACGGTAACCATTTTATATTGGTCGTTGTGGATTATGTTACCAAGTGGGTGGAAGCAATTGCTTCTCCCCATAGTGAAGCTAACACCATTTTAAGAATGTTTAAGCAGGTTATTTTTCCTCGGTTTGGAGTCCTTAGAGCTATCCTCAGCGATGGGGGAACGCACTTTCATGAGAAAAAGTTGGATAAGCTGCTAGAGAAATGCGGTGTTTACCACAGGACGGGATTGGCATATCACCCACAAACCAGTGGTCAAGTCGAGGTTTCAAACCGAGAAATGAAGTCCATTCTAGAGAAGACGGTTGCGAAATCGAGAAAGGATTGGAGTAGCAAGCTTCATGATGCTTTATGGGCGTATAGAAAAATGTTTAAAACTCTAATTGGCACTTCCCCATATAGAATGGTTTATGGAAAAGCGTGCCATCTTCCAGTAGAACTCGAATACAATGCTTATTGGGCAATCAAGGAATTAAACATGGATGCTAAGCTTGCGGGTGAAAAACGGTTCCTAAAGTTGAATGAATTAGATGAATTTCGTCTAGGAGCATATGATAGTGCCAAAATATATAAAGAAAAGACGAAAAAATGGCACGATAAACGCATCATAAAAAGGGAGTTTCAAGTCGGTGATAAGGTTCTATTGTTTAACTCAAGACTTTGATTATTCCCTTGAAATCTGAAATCTAGATGGAGTGGCCCCTTTACAGTCATAAATGTTAGCAAATTCGGCTATGTTGAAGTTCAAAGTGAAAAGGGGGAAATATTCAAAGTTAGGTCCTGATGGAAACACCCAGCAGGTCCCACACACATAGAGAGCTCACCTTGGAGTTCCTATCCAGTTACCACTTCCATGTTTCCCAGGAGACCCCTAGTGCTGAAAGAAAGACACACATTAGTTTCACCATCTTCGCGCAGCACTATCAGATGGATGTTGATGAACTAAATGAGCGGTTTCTATGGAACCCCGAAAATGCAGTTTGGTCTACAGCTGAGCATGAGTGGGGATCGTACTTTGAGGGAGCCTGGTGGGAGAGAATCACGGATGGCAGCTCCACCTTCACTTCTATCACCGCCAAACCATCAGAGGTACAGCACCCTGCCCTTCGGTATTTCCTGCGGTTCGTGGTTTACTGCTTATTTTCTAGAGGAGAATTAGGGCAAGTTTACCCTGATGAGATCAGACTATTATGGATGGTGACAGAGGGATATGCCAGACAGCCTCTCCATTATAACTTCGGGTTCTTTCTAGCCCTCCGGTTTGCTGAAATTGCAGAGGGGATCACTAACACCGGCACTATCTATATCGGTGGCATGATTACATGGTTGGCCCACACTCTAGGTCATACTGAGCAGATCCACCAGCTAAACCCGATCGAGGAAAACCCCTACCTCGACACGACTGCCTTGAGAGTTGCTAACTTCCTTAGACATTATCAGAGAGGGCACGGAGAGAGGTTTGTTTGGTGTGTTCGGGAAATTTCATGGTGCTACTTGCCTAATGCCTATGTTAGCCTCACCTACCAAGAGCACCCAGACGGCCAAAACCCTTGGAGGATCCCACCTGACAACATCCCACTACAGGAGAGAGTAGATTCAAAGAAGAGGGTCGTGCAGATGGTCAACCGAATTCAGCAAGCAGGCGGCCAGGCCCAGCGTCCACCAGCTCCACCACGACCTGAGCCACCACGACATAGCTATGCTGGTCACTCCTCCTCTACATTCGACATGACCCCCCTGATGAACCGATTTGATGATATGCATCTCTATAACCAGCAGCGGTTTGACAAGATAGATCATTCACTTCGAGGACTCCGCTCTGATGTTGATTTGCTAAAGAGAGTCCAGTTAAGGGAGCACACGAGCAATGTTGCAGCTGGGACGGTTCAGAGATTCCCGAACCATCCTAACTGGCCACCTACATACAACCCTAGCACTGAGCCCACCTCTTACCCCTATCAGTCGTTCTATGACTAGTACTACCCTAGGTACTAGGAACCCGGTCAATAGAGCTCGGCTTCGCCTCCTTCCTCTGCTTTGCACGGTTAATTGTCCCGGGAAGGGAAAAAAATTTAGTTTGGGGGGGGAGGATTTATGTATTTTTGTACTTTTTGCTTAGTTTTTTTCTTTTTTTTTTCTTTCTTTTTTTTCCCTATTTTCTTTTTCTTTTTCCTCTTATTTTTTTTTTTTACCTTTTTCTTTGGAGTTTAGTTTGTTTCTTTTCCTTTTCAGGATTTAATTTGAGCGGGATGTATTATTGATTCAGTACTTAGTTGGACTCCTGTTAAGAATTAACACCGGCTTGGTTAGATCACTCCAACTTCTCTTTTGTTTTCTTTTTGTGTGCTTAGTCAGTTTTAACTGCCTTCTTAGTTTAATTTTATTGCTTTCTTAGGACTGTTTCATGGTTTGTACCATTCATTAGAAATGGGAGTTTACATGTGACCAAAAAGATTGTACTGTTTTCTTAGGTTTAATTTTAGAGAGAATTGGCTTAATCGATTATTCGTGTCCCGGTTGAGTTCTATTGTTGGAATTGACTACTTCTGGACCCCTATGCTTATTTTGAAAACTTTATGACTCTTGACTGCGGATGGATCCACATGTGTGATTTGTTGGCTATGACTTGAATTTGATTGCTTGATTTCCTTTTATTGGACAACTCTTCTAAACCTTGCTTGGGTCTTGGACTTGAACTGTGTTAACGGGAGAATTTGAGCCACTTTTGAATATAAATTCATTCATATTTTCTTTTCATGTGTGCTTAGTTCCTGGTGCAATTATTATCTTGGGTTTGACTTTGGATTCTAGTAGCTTTAGTTGTGGAATTTGTGTATGTTGCGCATGATAAAAGGCTCTCATTTATTCTTTTGAGCTTCAGAATTTCATTTCCCACATTTAAATTTTCCCTTGACCCATGTTTTGAGCTTTTATCCCTTTCATTTGTATTCTAGCTACATTACAAGCCTATTAGCCTTATTACATAATGCATTATATGCCCAAACTTGGTTTGGGGAGTTGAAGTGGTTGTGATGTTGTTAAAATAAAGTTTTGAAAGGTGTTATGGAGTATTGATGGTGAGAGAGTGGAAATGTTATTGATGAAAGTTAAATTAAGAAGTTTCACATATAAGGCTTTGCATAACAATGTCTAGGCTGTTGTAGTTAATTAAAAAGTCATATTTTATTCATAGCCTAGTTTTGTATGTGTGATGATTATGTTTATTGTTTATTGAATTCTAAGCAAAAAAAAACAAATCATTAAGAGTCGTGAAACTATGTTTTATTATGCATGAAAATAAAGTGAAGAAAAAAAACAAATTTATGAAAGCATAATAAAGTTGAAAAAAAAAATAGAAGAAGATGAAAAAAAAAATAGAAGTTTAAAGTTTGTGAAGTAGTGGTTGATGATTGAATTATGAGATTTATGGTGTTGATGTGAAAAATAAAGAAAATTTTGGTTTGAGTTGTTGAATTGGATGATGGAGAATGTTGATGTTTTCCCTCGATTTTATATGCGTATACCCTTCATTCCACCACATTATCCCAAATTTTTATCCTACCCATCACCCTAGCCACGTTACAAGCTTATTAAAGTCCTTTTTGATCTTCGTGCACATGCTATGGTTATTGTGAAGTGAATTCTTTGTTAAGGTCGTAGAGTATTAATTGCATTCCGAGTCGACATTTAGGATGAGAGGATACCCTCAAACACTTGCATGAGGTGTGAGATGTGGGTTTCGGGTTGTTAAAATTGCATTTAAACACATTTTGCATTACATTCCATATTTGGTTGGGAGGTGAGGGTTAGAGCTTCATTGTTATAAGCTCATCATTAATTGTATGGAGTGACAACCCGTGAGCTACTCTAGTCATCGATTCATTAAACTTGCTTGGTTGGTTTTGTTTGACCCGTATTTAGGAAGGACGGTAATTGGGTGCTTGATTGGCTAGCCTTGATCCATGTGTCTTCGGATGTTCTCTTGAGTTATGATGCATATTTTGTTTTTATGGGGTGTAGTCAATTTCGTTGTGTTTTGCTCGGGACGAGCAAAGGTTCGGTTTGGGGGAACTTGATATACGTGTTTTATGTTGTGTTTTTCCCTCATTTTCAGTTGATTCTTGTGCTAAATAGTTAAGTCTGTGGCTTTGTTTTGATTAAATATCTTATTTCGATGTTAAGTTATGTTTTGGAACGATTTTAACATCTTTAGTTGACTTTTAGAACCTTTTACGGTTATATTTTACTTTTTCGGTTATTACGCGTGGTTTTCGGTTTTGTTTATATATTACAGGAGCGTAATAGGGGGTTATTAAGTCATTAGAAGCTAAAAAGAGTCAAAAAAGCATATGCCTCGGGATGCGTGCCAAGTTACGAGAAGCCATGAATGAGATTCAAAGAATCGAGCGAAGAATTAAGGAAGATCGTCAAAATGTAGTTGTATAAGCTTCATGCGGGTGCAGCCCTTAATCATCATATGTTATATGCGGGCGCAACATAAAACAACAGCTTCAGAAATGCCAAAATAGGCTAGCTGCGGGCGCAGGGAGTAAAGCAGTTTTGTTACCCGCGGACGCAGGTGCTGGTTTTCTCGCCCTATTCGGCCTTTCCGTGCGGTTTAGCTTCGTGGGTTTTAATTAATTAAAAACCCAAATCTTATATATACTCTATGTAAAGGGGGCACGACTCTAACTACTTTTTATTATATTTTTAGACCTAGGAATCCGAAATTACTTTTTCTCCCTAGAATTTTAGGGTTAATTACTTTGTTCATGAATTCAAGCTTTCAATCAATGCAATTCAATCTTTATTTTGGTAATCTCTTTCCTTATGCTTTTTAATTCTTTTAGTTTCATGATTCTCTTTAATTTCTTAGTTTTTAGTTTACATTAAGTAGTTTTGCTATTTTGGTTCTTAATTTAGTTTTATTAGTAATTAATTTAGTTTTAACTAATTATTTGTTCATGATCATGTTGTTTGATTTCAATTTTGCTCTTGTTCCCTTAATTATAAGTGAGTAGTCGTTTTCTCTAGGGTTAGGGGATCTATGGTCATGATTTGCATTTAAATTATGTTTTCTAATTAGTTCTTGGCTTCTAATTGAATTCCTATTATTGATTTCTAGTGATTGCAATTAAATTGTGGCCAGATTTAGTTGTAAGTTAGGTTATTGTTGAAATCGAGGCCGAGAGGTAAGATTACCACAATAAGACCACTGAATAATAGGCAAAAACGAATTTATGCGAGCAAGAGCCGGTAAAGGAGTTTTGAGGGAGTCTAAGTTCGAGAGAATTAGTGAGCCCCAGTTCAATGAATGCTAATGAATTGATTAGTGAGCATTAATTGAGTTTGTTGATTGATCATAGTGAACCGATAGCCCTAGGTTTCCATTAATAGAGTTTAATTGATAATTTCCCGTCATTTCCTTAGTTTCAATTCTTAGTCTTCTTAGTTTTAGAAACCATTTACCGAAATTTCCACCAAGGCCCCTTACACGCTTTAGGCTTTTTAGAACTAGTAGAATTTAATAGCCTCCCTGAGGATTCGATCCCTACTTCCCTAGCTATTTAGTTAGAGTTATTCGGTTATTATTGAGAGGTGTGCGACAACCTGTTCAGTGCCTTTGAAGGTTGCGCCCGCATAGTATTTGTACACCTATATTTTGATGATCTTTCTTATTTCTTCGCTCAATACTTCAAATCTCGTTCGTGACTTCTCGTGACTTGGCATGCATCCCGAGGCAAGTGCTTTTTGACTCGTTTTAGCTTCTAATGACTTCATAACTCTCTATTACGCTCTTGTAACATATAAACAAAACCGAAAACCACGCGTAATAACCGAAAAAGTATAAAATAACCATAAAAGGTTCTAAACGTCAACTTAAGATGCTAAAAACGTTCCAAAACATAACTTAGCATCGAAATACGATATTTAATCAAAACAAAACCACAAACTTAACTATTTAGCACAAGAATCAACTGAAAATGACGGAAAAACACAACATAAAACACGTATATCATTTGGAAAAGTAGATGCAGTAGACATGTCAATAGTGTTACCTTCGGAACAAGAAGTGCAATGTTCAAGGAGATATCAGGATGTTCCTATTGTTATAATTGAGGGAGTGGAGTTTAAGGCTAACCTAATCGAGTTCGATTTAGGAGACCTAGAAGTGATGTTAAGAATGGATTGGTTGAGTAAACATAAGGCTGAGATTCAGTGTCAACCACAGAAGATCTCGTTGGTAAATAAGGGTAAGAAGGTGAGCTATTGGAGGATAGGAAGACTGAAACACAACAAAATAGTGTCAGTAATGAGGTTTGCTAGGTTTGTGAAAAGAGGTTTTCCATTTACCTTTGTAGTGTGTAAGATGTGGATCAGATTGAGACTGCTAAACCTGCGGATATTGAAGTAGTGAAGGACTTTCTCGATGTGTTTCTGGAGGAGATTCAGGGAATGCCACCGAAGCAGGAGATTGAGTTTACTATAGACTTAGTCCCAGGAACAGCACCTATAGGATGGCGCCTGCGGAAATGAGCCAAATAAAGGAGCAGTTGCAGGATTTGTTGGAAAAGGGGTATATAAGGCCTAGTGCTTCACCTTGGGGAGCACCAGTGTTGTTTGTGTAAAAGAAAGATGGGAGTTTGAGGTTATGTATTGACTATAGGGAGCTAAATAAAGTGATGATTAACAATAAGTATCCATTGCCAAGGATTGATGGCTTGTTTGATCAATTGAAAGGAGCTACGGTGTTTTTCGAAAATTAACTTGAGGTCAGGATACCATCAATTGAGGATTGGTAATGAGGACATACCGAAATCAGCTTTTCGCACTAGGTATGGGCATTACGAATTCACTGTTATGCCTTTTGGGTTGACCAATGCACCAGCAATTTTTATGGATTTAATGAATAGAATCTTCCAACGGTTTATGGATAATTTTGTAGTCATTTTCATTGTTGACATATTGGTGTATTCAAAAAGCAAGGAAGAGGGAGTTATATGCCAAGTTCTCAAAATGTGAATTCTGGTTAGAGAAAGTAGCATTCTTGGGACATATTGCGTCTAAAGAGGGAGTTGAGGTAGATCCAACCAAAATTGAAGCAGTCAAGGAATGGCCTACACCGAAGAATGTAGCGGATGTACGGAGTTTCTTAGGGTTAGCAGGTTACTTTAGGAGGTTTGTGAAAGACTATTCGAGGATTCCTAAACCCATGACTTCGTTAATGAAGAAAGACTGTAAGTTTGAGTGGAGTAATAAGTGTGAAAAGGCATTTCAGACTTTAGAAGAACGTTTGACTACAGCTCCAGTGCTGACTTTGCCAGATGGAAGTGACTCTTATGATGTGTTTAGTGATGCTCCTAAAAATGGTATGGGATGTGTGTTGATGCAAAATAGAAAGGTGATAGCTTTTGCCTCTAGACAATTGAAACCATATGAGGTTAACTACCCTACACATGATCGGAGTTAGCAGCAATAGTGTTTGCCTTGAAAATTTGGAGACATTATTTGTATGGAGTGAAATGTAGGATATACACAGACCAGTAGAGTTTAAAGTACTTTTTCACTCAAAAAGATTTAAACATGAGACAAAGGAGATGGCTCGAGTTGATCAAGGACTACGACCTGAATATTCAATACCATGGAGGGAAAGCAAATATGGTAGCCGGCGCTTTGAGTCGTAAATCAAAACATGGGATGAATGCCTTGGTAGATGCTAATGAGCTATGTAAAGACATGGAGAGATTGAGCTTGGAAACTGTGAAGGAGGGAGAGTTGGAAGAGATTCTTTGCAATCTTAGTGTCCAACAAACAATACTCGAGGAAATTAGGAAGAGTCAGGAAGGGGATGTAAAACTGGACAGAATTAAGGAAAAGCTGAAAGTAGGAAAGCCTATGGATTTTAAGATTCATGAGTATGGAAACCTAAGGTATAAGGGAAGGTGGTGCATACCAAAGAATTGCGAGGATTTAAAGCGAAGGATAATGGAGAAGGGTCATAGTACCCCGTATTCAGTGCATCCTGGAGGCGATAAACATCACAAGGATCTAAAGAAGATGTATTGGTGGCCTAGGATGAAGAGAGAAGTGGATGAATTTGTGAGTACATGTCTTACTTGTCAAAAGGTTAAATTTGAGCATAAAAGACCTCAAGGGGAAGTCCAACCACTTGAGATACCAGGATGGAAATGGGATAGCATTTCAATGGACTTTGTGACTTGCTTGCCAAAGTCTAAGAATCAGAACGATACCATATGGGTAGTAATAGATAGACTCACTAAGTCAGCAGTGTTTATACCAATGAAAGAGACTTCGAAAATTGAGCAACTTGCAAAGGCTTACATAGTATATGTTGTGAAGTTACATGGAGTTCCAAAGGATATCGTGTCGGATAGGGATTCCAGATTTCTTTCGATATTTTGGTAAAGTGTTCAAGAGAACTTTGGCAAGACCTGGAAAATGAGTACAACTTTCCATCTAGCAACTGATGGAAAAACAGAGAGAACCATACAGACCTTAGAAGACATGCTAAGGGCTTATGTAATGGACTTCCAAGGGAGTTGGGAGGATCACTTAGATCTCATTGAGTTTTCGTAGAACAATAGTTACCATGCAAGTATTGGCATGGCACCCTTTGACGCTCTATATGGAAGGAAGTGTAGGAGCACTTTGTGTTGGAACGATAAGTGAAACAGTAATTCTAGGTCGTTGGTTAATAGAGGAGACCACAGAGAAAATTAGAGTAATACAAGTAAAGATTCAAGCAGCACAGGATAGGGACTAAAATCCTATGCGGATCAAAAGCGCCAAGATGTTGTGTTCGAAGTTGGAGACAAGGTGTTACTTAAGGTATCACCAATGAAAGGAGTGATGAGGTTTGGAAAGAAAGGAGAGTTCAGCCCAAAGTACATAGGACCCTATGAGATGTTGCAAAAGGTAGGAAAGGTAGCTTATAAGCTAGCTGAAGCAAATATGCCGGACGAGTCACATGTGTTGCAAGCTGAAGCAATAGATTTAGACCAAAGTTTGACCTACGAGGAGAGGCCAATCAAAATCCTAGATAGTAAGCTTAGAGATACTCGTAGAAAGAGTGTCAAGATAGTGAAAGTGTTGTGGTCTAACCAAGAAACCGAAGAAGCTACTTGGTAAGCTGAAGATTTAATGAGAGAAAAGTTTCCAGAGCTTTTTCAGGTTAGTTGCAGAGTTACGGGGACGTAAATCCTTTTAAGGGGGGTAGAAAGCGACCAGTTTCGCGCGTTTTACACTCAATGTTACAAGTTTTTACGAGTTTTTATGACTTTTAAGTAAGAAGTTTCATGTTTGTCTAATAGAAGTTGTCAAGTAAGTGTCTAAAGTCTACAACGACATAGAAGTTTCTGTAACAAAGTATGAAGTAAAAGTAGTCTCTATTCAAATTCCATACACTAACCTACACAAATTTTCAGAACGAAACTTCTTTTAAGGGGGGTACACTGTAATACCCCACATTTTCACGTTTTTAAACAAAGTATTTTTGTATTTCATACGTACAACCTTCGTATTTATTCGTATAATTTTTGTATTTTTATTGAAAATTATGTTCAATAAAAGTATTAAATAAAAAGAAATTAACAAAAATTTAGTAAATGATAGAGTTTTGGTTAAAAGTATTATTTGTGTTCTTAAATAGTAATTTTTATGATTAAAAATATTTTAAAAACTTCTAAAAATAGTTTTTCTATGCTTTCCTAATTTACTTAGGAGTGTTTATGGGCTCCACCAAAATCCTACTTTGAGGCCTATAAATACCCTACAAAACCTAAAATTCCAAACTCTTACTGATCATACTTGTTAATTAGGAATCCAAAAATTTAGAGAGAAAAAAAAAACTTTAAGATCCGAAAAAAAAGGGAGTCGGAAGTTCTAAGAAGAAAAAAAATTCTTTTTTTGGAGCCTCGGGATCCGCGCCCAGCCGGACCCCGCCGCAGCAGTAATCAGCCAGCCGCCGTGTGCCACCAGCCGGCCACCACTGCCGGAGCCCTTCCCCTTTGTTGGTATATTTTGACTTTTAGACTACAAGAAAACGGGAAAATAGCGACGAATTTTTGCGACGGAAGTAAATTCCGTCGCAAATATAGAGATTGCGACGGAAATCCCCTTGTTTGCGACGAAAATGCCGTCGCAAATAACTGACAAACCAAATCAGATGACCAAATGTTTTTTGCGACGGAATTTTATTTTTGCGACGGATTACCTCGCAAAAAATCGACAAATCCTTATTCTATTTTGTCACCAAAAAATTAAACCAACGTAACACATCACTTCTTCTTCTTGTTCGCCATTCTCCCTTCTCCCACAAACTAACCTAACCCAAAAACCCTCCTCCTTCTTCTTCGCCATTCTCCTTCTTCTTTGCCCTTCTTCTTTCATTTATTGACCCAAAAACCCTTCTCCTTCTTCTTCTTCTCCATTCTCTTTCTTGTTCTTCGCCATTCTCCTTCTTTTTCTTCGTTGGTTCGCCACCACCACCATTCTGCTTCTCCTTCGTCGGTCCGCCACTGGTTCTCGCCTCCGCCGTCGGTGCTTTTCTTGTTGGTAAGTTTTTCGATAAATAATTGCAATGGCATAGATAAATAATTTCGTTTCCAATTTTTGAGATTAGATCCTCTTACCTTAGCTTAATGAAATAACAATGAGACAGCAAAGATTGGATTTTTATGTGTTACATTGATTGATTGATGTTTTGTGATTTAATTATTTGATTATTTCGTTTCAAGTGAGAAACCCTAATTTGTACGAGGTTTTGATTGCTTGAATTCGTGTTAAATCGTTAATGTTGATTGATTAATTAGTATTTAACTGGTTCATTCTGTATTTTTAAAAGGTGTTGCTTTTCAATTTTAGTGATTTCTAAGGTGTAGTTCAATTAGTGTTGAATTGGGTGGTTGATTAGTGGAGGAAGGTTGTTAGTATTGTTAGATGATCGGGTTTCAACATTATTAATGCAATTTCTATGTCTTAATGAGAGTGGAGCAAGAGCAGAAGGTGACTGAAGATACTCGTAGATTTGCTGAACAAGAAGCAGCAGCCCAAAAACAAGATGCTGAATCTCTTCAGGATGTAATTTGATATGTAGGTTAACTATCATGAACCCGAGGAAGAGATAGAGTATGGACCTGCTTGCTGGTTGTGGGATTACCTAAGAAGAAGTGGAGCTTCTAGTTTTCTACTTCCTCATTCTGGTGGTGCTGATAGCTCTTTTGTTGCCACAATAGTTGGTAACATGTGTCAGCTTGTAGTCAAAGGTGAGTAAAATAAACATGTTAATCATCAGCTATGTCAAATCTTCTTCTGACCAAGTTCTGTATCATATTTCAAGTTCTATGTCAGCTTGTTATTTATTCTCATGGTTCCCTTTTGAATTTTTGGGCGATTTTAGAGCTGTATCTAGCTGCTAAGTTGCTTAGGTGTGACTTTTTTAAAACTTTGGTTATTATCATTTACTAAATTCCTGCTTGTTGGTATGCAGAAATTGATAATGGGAATGAACAAGTGAAAATTGATGCAGTAAGGATTGGTCAGTATCCTGATGGCCAATATCCAACTGATAGCAAGGAATTTGCCAAATGCATATTTTATACAGTTTTCATGGGAACAGAAAACAGGTGCCACCCTAAAATTTCAAGCAATCTTTTTCTGTTTGTGCATCATACTAGTGTCAAGAGGTGCCCTGTGACTCTGAGCAGTTATTATTCACCAAATTTTGACATTAGTCCCAACTTCTAAAATTTTCTTGTATGCCAAATTGAAGGTCTTTGTTGATTTCAAAAATAATTATTAAATGTGAATCAAATAGGAGAAAGGGAATGGAAAGAACAAAGAAATCAGGAGGTACAATGACAAAGAGAAAAGTAGGGTCAATATGATAAAGCGCAAAAAGAGAAAAAATAAAATTAGTGAGACGAAGGGAGTATTTGATTATGAGTGACCTTCAATGTAATTTTTTTCTTAAAATCAAAAGGTTTTTATCTAGCAACACTAGCATACCTGTGTTACGGTTAGTTGATTTCTTTGAGTTAAACTATGATAGTGTGGTCAACATGGATTTGGACATTGCATGATTGTATCTCTAAAATAAAGAATGATAAGAGTCATAAAATGTGCTGTGCATGATGTTTTTCCGTCCTACATTGATGGCAATCATTTCCAAAAATAGTAATTCAATGAATTACCTTTGCAATTAGCCAAGGATAGGAGGTAAGGTTTTGTAAATACTTTTCACATGAGCAGGACTCTTTGAGTGTTGTCGACTTATTGTTGCCTTTTGGATCAAGTAATGTGGAGTCATTTGTAGCATTTCTCATTGCTTACTCAAGCGACCACACATTCTTTTTTCTTGGCAGTTCACAAGCCACAAAATCACGAGCCAAACTGCTTGCAGACGAAATTGGGTCTTGGCATCTTGACGTCTGCATAGATGGTGTAATTTCAAGCCTTCTATCATTGTTTCAGACGCTAACAGGGAAACGCCCTCGCTATAAGGTAGCCTCTAATTCCTCCTCTGAGTGTCAAAGGAAAAAAAGAATAAGAAAAAGAGAACTCTCTTATCTAAGTGATGAGGGTGGATGATAAAATGTAACAACTAATCTGGGAAATGCTCTATTGATATTGTTTCTTGTGCCTGTATGAATGATAAGTAATTAGCTCAGTTTATTGATGTATTATGCTCTTGTAAATTCTATGCCTTTGTTGGCATTCAGGTTGATGGAGGATATATTATATTGTTGGCATTATAGCCAATATATTATATGGTTTCATCTGCTGCTTTTGATGTCAGTCATTAAGCTGGGGTTTAATTGACCCATTTAATCAATGATGCTTTTACTTATCATCATCACCTACTTGATTATGATTTATCTTTTACTTCAGGAGGCTGATGAAGAGGATTTTGAAGCTGATAATGATGATGATGAAGAGGTAAATATGAGGACCCTTAAATTTTTTTTCTTAATTTATTTTGTCGCTATGATATATTTAGCAGCTCGATGGGGCCACTGGCCTAATTATAGAGGTTGCCTGGTGAGAGTGGACCAGTGAGTGGACTATTTGTGGTGGAGTCGTTGTGGATCAATGAGTTGTTTATGTCGATGGCCTGGTTGGTCAATCACTGATGATGGTGATGGGTTGCTAGTTGTTATGTATGTTGTGGTTATGGCCTGTACCTTTTCATAGAATTGCTTCACTTCATTCTCATGTCTTTGGCTATCTCACTCCTAGACCTTGCATGGCATACGTTTGACTTAATGATCAAGCTTTGCCTAGCCATAACTCTTCTCTGTTTTTAAAATAATGGACTTATAAGCTCCATTTTTGGCCATAGTCATTGCCCACTGCTGGAGGTTATTTATTACTCACATCACAATACTAAATTACCTTATTTATCATCCATCTCGGCTTGTCGACATTTTCTTTTGTCTTTGATTGCAGTTTTATGTATATCATTTTCCAAGTCAAAATTCCATCAACCATTAATTACAGTAGATAGTGCCAATTATCTATTTGTTATATATACTAATAATTACAGTATAGAAAAATAGATAGAAATTTCTATAAAATTGTGAGTCCAAACAAAATAGGGAGTAATTGAACTTGTGTGATCTAATCTGTTAAGATTTGACTAGTTTTGACCTGATCTTGTTCTGACCCCTCATTCTTATCATTCATTAACTTAGTCTAGTTGTGTCACTCATGCACATATACATATTAATTTATTTCGCTCTCTTATTCAAATTGATGATTTGATTTTGAAGTATTTCTGTGAAAGAATGAACGAATGACCAGATGGGGTTCTTATTGTAGGTGTTGATGTTTGATCTGTCGTTGTTAGTTGATGTTCTTGTGTTGATGTTTCCATTGTTAGCTACCGCTCCAATGTTGGTGTTCGTGTTTAGAGCTGCTTGATCGTGTTCGTGTTCTTGTTAATGATGCTGTTGTTCTTGTTTGGAGATATTTGTAGGTGTTGTTAGTTGCTCCTTTTTATGTTGGGTTTGAGGATTTGTTTATAGGTATTTGTGTACATAAATTAGCTCAGCCAATTGTATAAAATTTTATTTTTTTAAAATTATTGTAATGAATATTATCACTTTGTTTATAATATTAGTAACAACCATCATTTTTAGTGAAAATTAATTTAAAACAATATTTTTATATCTAAATATACCTATTAGTACCGTTTTTCTGAAAAACGGTACTAATAGTTGGGTTATTAGTACCGTTTTTTGAAAAACAATACTAATAGTACTTATTAGTAACGTTTTTTTACAAATGATACTAATAGTTAAAGCTATTAGTAATGCCTCCATTAGTAACGCCCAAGAAACGGTACTAATAGCCCCCAAAAAAGGTACCAAAAGGCTTCTTTTTCCACTAGTGTTTGCGAGGGAATTTTCCGTCGCAAACTTCAACAATTCTGTCGCAAATTATTTGCGACGGAAATTCCGTCGCATGTTTGGAAATTTGCGACAAAAATTTTAGCGAGGAACATTTTGCGACGGAATTTTTTAAGTTTGCGACGGAATTTTTCTGTCCCAAAATTGCTGTTTTCTTGTAGTGTTTATAAAAAAAAATCTACTTCTTTATTTTTGATTCAATCTTGCAAATTTATGATTATAATTGTGTTTGATCATGTTTTTATAAGTTTAATCATGTTTTGATATAAGTATGAATTGTTTTAAGGCATGAATTAAATTTGTTGTTCATGAAATTACAAATTAGGGTTTGAAAAATTTATGAAGTTATAATTTTATGAATTTTTAGGTTCTAAACTTTGATATTATGATCATAAATTATTGTTGGGTGAATTTATGATTATGTTATTAAGTTTAGATTGATTTTTAAGGGTTTTAAACTTGTTTTATAAAGTTGTCAAAATTTTATAATCATGAATTTGAGCTAAATAAATATTATAAACATATTTAATTATATAAAAAATTGTTCTAAAGCCTAGATTGACTTCATAAACATGTTAGCAGATTGTAGAAGTGTTTTGACATGAAATCATGGTGTTTTCATAAGTTTTCATGACTTTAAAGTTCAGAAAAAAATCTGAAATTTTTAATAAAAACAAGTTAAATTGAATTTGAATTGTCCAAATCGCACTTGTATGATCACAAATCAATTCGATGATGAAATATATAGATTTGAGTATGTTTTATGATGTTTAAGAGTAGTTTTAAGCATGTTTAACATGCTGTCCAGATTTTATAAATTAACTAAATAACCTTTTAAAGTATGTAAATAGCTTAAATTAATCATGAAAGTAAGGTAATATATTATATGATCGATCGATTTGTGCCATTTTCGGAAGTTTTCAAGGAGTTTTGATAAGTTTAAATTGCTGTCCACTTTTCTAAAGTATAATTAAGTCCTGAAACTAAGTAGAATTGCAGAAAAGAAGAAAATTGAAGTATGGAATTGAATAGAAACCAAATAAGGAATGTTTTAAACAAAGTTTCCAAATTTAGAAGTTGGTTAAGGTTGTTGTAGAATTTAGTCAACAAGGTTTTTAATTTAGTTCGGTTTTCCATGTGTAGGAGACTTTGATTTAGTCCGCTTCTAGAGTTGTGGCGGAGCACAGCTATTTTACAAGGTACGTAAGTACTAAAGGCAAACATAGGAGTTTAGAATGCATGCTTGAGGAATTCTTGTTTACACGAATTTTGTATGCTTGTTTTGGATCACGAATATATATGCATGACAAGTTGTCAGTAGCATGTTTTTAATGTTTAATGGCATTCCATGATCCATGTTAAATAGAAAGTTTAATTTTCATAAGCTTGAATTGAAATGTTCTGATCTTTATAGTTTAGCCAACAATTTTATGAAAAAAGGAAAGAAGTTAATTTTATAGTTGAGTTGATACTTAATCAACAAGAAAGGTAGTCGTGAATTTGTTCACATGATTAATAGAAGTAAGGAGCAATTATTTGCACATAAAATACCACTCACATTTTAATGTGTGGTCAAGAAAAAAGTAAGTTATAATAACACTCACAGTTTAATGTGTGGTCAAGAAGAAAGTAAGTTGTTAGCCACTCACAGTTAACGTATGGTATAGGAGGTTCAGTATAATTAAAGGACTCACCTAAGTTAATTTGGAATCACCTTAAAGTAAAGATAATGAATATGGTTGCATGATTATATGCATGTCTTTATGTGATGTTGCATGAGAGTCATAACAATGTTAAACCTTTTAAACCACGTAAAGTGTAAGAGGATTCGCACCGAAACTCTTGGAACGTACATACCTTGAGTATGAACAAAGGGGGGAGTCGTATGCAACAGTGATCTATGACTTCTAATTGGAGTACAAGACGTTGTACTCTTTTATCTTATAAATGCGTTGGATATCTGTCACTTCATGTGACATAGATAATACCTTCTTAGAGTTACTCCCAAGTTGGTGCCCAATAGGGCGATTTTAAAGGAAAGGAAACCCGTTCGATGCCGAATCCAAAAGTTAAATATAATAATAATTTTATTGAGTCCATGTACAGCTTAGAAGGTTGTCAAAGGTAAGTTGAGTGCATGTTGTATTTCTTATAGTTATTGCATAGTCTTTAGTAGTTATGTACTCAGCTTTGCTGACTGTTTGCTTTGTGTGCATGGCTTTGTCTTGGACTTGGCCCTACAATGACCCACTTGTGGTGAGTAGTTGTCTAGTAAAAGGAAAGCTGCAGATACAAGTGAGCATAAGCCATTTCATGTTGCGATGGAGAGAGAGCGCTTGATGTGGTTGTAGTTTTACTTTATTTCAGTTGGTTTCAGAGACTAACGTTTCTTTGATTGTTTGGGTTTTTGAAAGATTTCAGATTATTAATTTAGGTTTGGCTTTAAAGGGCAATTAATATGGTTCCGAAGTGTAATAAAATTTAAAGTTGATTTTATTTTAAAGTTGTTTGAAATTTAGTTTTAAATTGTTTTGGTTTTAAAGACTTCCGCTGTAGTACTTTGATTGAAGCCTTAGCTGTTATCACGGTGGCGGTAATACTTAGGTTTTTCCATATATAGTAGTTTAATAAACGTAATATCTACTAGTTTAACATGTTTTCCGGAAAAATTAGGAAGCAGAAAGTTAAGGAAAAATCCAGGGTTATTGGTGGTTTTGCCTATGGGTTTTTTTCCCACTGCATTTGCTAGGGTTTTTCTCATTTAAGGCGTTTTCTATTTTAGTTTCATTTCTTGTTTAGTCTTGGTTATAATAATTTTCCTAAAATGCATGGAGAATGGTTTCTTGAAGGTTTCTTGATTAAAAGATTTAATCTTGGAGCATTTCTTGAAATTCTTGAAAATTGCGCAAAAAATGACGAATCAACATGGCAAGTTTTGTGACGGTTTTCAAAAATCTTGGGCATCAAGAAAATTCCATGATTTTTGGTTGACATTCTGATGATTATCTTGTCAATTAGTTATTTAGTTAAGTTTTTAGGATATTTTCTTGATTAGAGAGAGTTTGTTAGCAAGATAAGGTCAAGATGCAGTGATGATGTGGCATTCTTATCTTGTAAGTCATGTATGAGTCGTGTGGTTAAAATTTTAGCTTGTTTTATGCGTTTTTCTTGTTGTTTTGAGTCCTAGGAATTTGTTAGGATTAATCCTCAGTTATTCTATAAATAGCTGTGAGAATTCTTTGTAAAAACATAGATTGTTTGAATAAAAATTGTTTTCATTGAATTTCAGTTCTCTTGTTGAATTGATAAAGTTTTCGTAGTTGCTACTACACTTGCTTTCGTTGTTGATTTCCATAGCATAATCCTAGTTCTTGTGAAACCAGTGGTGGGTGAATCAAGTCCATATCCCTCTCAAATAACATAGAAAATTTGTATGTTTTGAGAGTAAATCATAACAATTCCGAAATTTCTTTGTTGAATTCTAAACTACAATCCATCAACCTGTGAATTTTATTGCTAACCCATTAAAATTCACATCAGGGGCTCTACCCAAGTTATCAAGCATTGCTTCATACATTAGTGGCCTCACTAATCTCTCATGAAGTACAAGCATCAACTAAACATGGTTGAAGCATCAATCAACAAGTTAAATAAGCATTCACATCAACAATCCATTCATCGCTACAAGGCGACCAGCCTACCAAGACATTGGCTGAACTAGCCACCTCTCAAGCATCTCAACGACAGGGGGGCTAATGCCATTAAGATCCACAAAAGCAACCTTTGCAAATACATTAACTCCACCAAAATCCTAGCTCCACAAATGTAACACCCACAAATTCCTCACTTTCTAACTTACCTCAAACCTATAAACACAAGAGGAACTTGAGCATGTTACCGCCACGTCACAACTAATTATGAAAACTAATTGCAACGCTAAGGCTAAGGTAAAACAACACACTTTACTAAAACCATTTTATAAAAGTCAAACAACTCACAGCGGAAGTCTTTACAACTAAGTCAACCATTAAATTAACAACTTGGAACCATCACGGCCCTTATTCCAAACCACTAGAAAAATCTAAAGTCAAAACAACTACCAAATATTATCCACTCCTCTCGAAAAATCCCTTCACCATGCATATGCTCAACAACCTGCACTTATTCTGCTTAACAAGCAAACAGAACAAGAAAAACATGGAAATATATATGTGTCAGCAACCACTGCTGAGTATGCACAACATAGCAAAAACATAACAACACGAAGACACACACATAGCATACAAAATACACATAACAAGACTCTCACTCCATTTTAAGACTCATGACTCATAAGTTCAAAATTCTTCATCTTGATTATAACTTCTTGCTTCGAAAAGGATATAGGAAACGTGAACGGGCTCTTTGGAAAGACGGTCGTCAACCAAGTAGGTAGCGCTCCCCGTACAATCCGAACTCTAACAGAAAGATAGCTAGTCTTTCAAAAACAGTGGTACATGGTCTCCATCCACCCCATGTCCAAACTTAACTCTTTAACTCTTTTGGAATTCCAGAACTAAACAGTGAAGCATCGTCACACTCCACTATGGAAGTACAGCGTTAAGGCAATACATACCTCCCCCGTATGGTAACCTCATTTGGCCTGAATGAGTACTCACGTTCCTTTAAAAATAACTTGCTCATAATTGTTTACTTAACTTTGCTTTACTCGACTTTATTTAACTTTGACTTAATAAGCATTTAACTTTGATTTGTCTTGTAAACATGACTCTTATGGTCAAAACTTGCTCAAAACATGCATAGAAGCATTATAACTCATGAACAAACTTCAAAACACTTAAACATGTCATTTTAGACTCTTAACCCTCATATTAAAGCTTCATATAGCTACTGTCCAGAATTCAAACATAACTTAAAACACGACCGAAAAGTCAAACATACACCGTCAGACTTCGAAACATACATAAACAACATAGAAACCATCAAACACTTAACCAACACTTGTTAATGACTCTTTCCTCTTTTAGTAACCTTCCATTAATAGTAAATGACTTTTGAAAACATTTTTAGAAACTTCTATTCCTAGAAATTTATTTTTGAAAAACATTTGTTTTAAAACTAGGCAATAGAAATAGAAATAAATCTGAAAATAATTATTAAAAATTAAATAGGTTCGAAAACACTTTTCCAAAACCTTTTACTGCCTAAAATACAGTCTCAAACCAAATCTCGTGGCTAGATAAGGTCTATGTGAATTTTAATAGATTTTAAACTAGAAACCCTAAAACTAGCGATAAAACAATTAAAAATCCAAGCTAATTACCTAATAAATTCTCTAGGTCGTGAAATCCATTTTATAATTCCTTTTATTCTCCTATTAACCAATAACAACCTTTAGAAACCTTAGTTCACCTTTTAAATATTTTTAAAAGATTTATTTTTGAAAACAGTCCAATCTGTCTAAAACCAATCTAAAAATTATTTAAAAATATTAGAAAACCTTTTAATGACGAAACCAACTCTATAAACTCATATTATGCTTCTGGAATACATTAAAAACAATCTCATAGTCAGATTCGACATTTAGACCTTCTGAAACAATATTTTTCGGTAAAAACCGCAGAACTGAAAACTGACTAATAAAATTATTTGACCATGCTATACTTCATGTTAAAGTACGAGAATTTAACACAACTTCACATACATCACAATAAGTCTAAAATAATTTTTACGAGCATACTTCAACAATTTAACCTCATATAAAAAATTTTACACATGAACCAGCAGATTTTCGGTTCAACACTATAAAATTCATGGGGGCTTGCATGATCGTTTTCTTGCTCCAATAATTTAACACGACATACTATAATACTAAACCTAACTTTTCATGCTATTAGATCTTTTATATGTCGCACATACCTTGCTCGCTAAATTTCCTTCTTAATTAAAACTGCTCTTCGGAAAATTCTCCTCCTTGCATTAAAATACAAAAATACCATTAGAAATTCGACTAACCTCATATGAACATTATATAACTAATATACAGCCTCTAAAATAATTTTTCGTGCATAAATTTCGATTATTATAATTCTATGATTGTTTTATTAAAAATCCAATTTTTGTCATAAACTAATCTATAAATAAAAATTACCAAACTAATTTTTAAAAATAATTTGAAAACATCAAAACACTTTTTATGTACTGAAAAACATTAGGGAAACAATTTTGATTTTTTTAAAAAATATTTGGAAGGAAAAATAATTTTTTCTCTCTTTTTCTTATTTTCGAAAAACCATGGTGAGTGGGCTACTTTGAGGTGGTTTTTGGCCACCTTGGTGGCTGATGGGTGGCGGATCTTGGTACCTGGTGGTGAGTGCAGCACAGGGCTGTCACGTGGTGGTGGTTGTGGCGGCAGATGTGAAGTGTGGTGGTTGTGGTGGTGGCTCAAAGTTGGTTCCACGAAGAGGAAAACTGCAGTTTTTTTTTTCTGTTTGGTACTTGCTGCGGTTTTTGGGCTGCGGTTTTTCTTTCTTTTTTTTTTTTTTTTTCTTTTTCTGATTTTTGGAAGGGTTTTAAAGAGTAAAATTTGATGAACCAGAGAGCTATATATAGGGTGTATGGCCTTAAGGAATTTCGGCCAAATCAAAGTGAAAAGATAAAGTTTTGATTTTTTTTTTTTGGATAAGATCGAAAAGTGGGATAAATTTTTGGATATGTTTATCTTTTGTAAAATCTGAAATTTATCCTAACTAAAAGATACAAAATATCTAGGTAGTTAAAATAAATAATTTAGAAAATAATTTTGGCCATAAAAATATTTATGGGCCTTGGAAAACCGAAAATACCCCATTTTGGGCCTAATATGGTCCGAAAATAATTAAAATAAAACCCATAATTATTTTTGCTATTTTTGAAAATTAAATTTAAATACTCAAAACCTCCTTTAAAAATAATTACTATTTCTAATAAAACCTTTTGTAAAATAAATTATTTTAAGCCATAAAATATAAATAGACTTTATTTTCCGAAATTCATAAAACTATATATTATAATCGTATAAAAATATAATATAAAGTCTTAAAAATGCGGGGGATTACAACAAAATAGCCAATACACATTATCAAGCCAAAGGCACTTTTAAGCCAAATACACTAAATCAAACTCAAGTTTCATCATCACAAATCTTTCACTACGTCCAAAGTTTGTCTAAAGTGGAAACCAAACACATTACATACATCGTCAAATGATAATCAATTTTCAACATAGCCTTCGTTACCACATTTCCCTAGGATCGAAACATGACTAAAGTGGAAATCACATCAAACAAATGATCATATTACACTTCTCTATGGCCAAAGTGTGTCTAAAGTGGAAGGAATTCACATTAATCATCTTATACATCGCCAGATGATACTCACCATCTTTGAAAGGACCCTAGAAAATCAACTCAGGTCATCATCTTCAAAAATCCACTGGAAAGTTAACCCAGGTCCAACTCAATAAAGACTACATTGTCAGACAATTATGGCATCATCATTCACAAACACCGTCAGACGGTTTTGACATCATCATCAAGTCGCTTCCTATAAGACCTAAGTGTCTGAAGGGAACAAACAGATCTTCCCTATACAGTTAAGCTGAAGACACCTGACGGGATCACACACATCTTCATGAATATCCTATATAGTCAAGCTGAAGACACTTGAAGGAAATCATATATACATAATCATAACCTTCCCTATATGGTAGAGACACTTGAAGGGAGCTTCCTAATGATTGAGGCATACTATTATACATTTTCTATACGATCAAGGCATCTGAAGGAAAACAATCATCAACATTATCCCAAGAATCGAGTAGCATTCAAGGGAACTTCACTCCAACGGAACGAGGCGCTTCCTAAGGAGATCGCATAGGTGCAGGTAAAACTAACCTTTGTCTTGCAGGTAGATCAAATGAGGCCAACAACATCGAAATCATCATCTTGAGTTCTTCAAATGAGTTAGTTCACAAGATTATGTGATTTCAATGCTTCATTAGATAATTGAGATGTTATAATTATATTTTGTAATATTGACTAATTGATGATTCGACTTTAAATTAAAATCAATCTTAAGTAAAAACCTTACTTTAGGTTATATGTGAAGTCATGCTAAATGTTTAATGCTTTCAAACCACGTAGAATTCATATTTAACTTGAAAGACCTAAAAGAACGTTTCAAGTAATCAACGATTAAAATATACTTAATACTAAAGCAATCACCTATGCAGGATGAAACGGAAATTATGTGTACATTAACTAAAACCCGCCTAGCCCTATTTCCATACGTGTTGTAGGTCTCAATTGGAAATATGAAAGTTATAATTCGATATTATGATTGTGAAATTACACATGAGAACAATTCGAGGCCGCTATACACGGGGGGACACTGTGACCTACTGTTGTCCTTACCCTCGTCCCTGAATCCGGAGATATGAGACCTTCTGATCCTTGGCTGTCATTTTTCCATTGGGCTATGACCTAATGAGGTTTTATTAGCTTCCGAGAGAAGGACAGTGGCGACTTCTCTAATGGGGTTTTGAGCTTCTAGACTCACTCCCTAAGCCAAGCATGCTTACACTATGCAAAGAAACTAACACGACATTCGATGCCCTTAAAAAGAGTACGTGGGCCCCCAAAGCCCCGGGTCCGCTACAAGAAAACCCAATTTTGGGCTCACTACTACTTCATGAACTACGTGAAGTAAATTGCAAAGATTCAAGCAAGACAATAACAAGCTAAGCTAAGTAAAATCACTTAGATCAATTGTAGAGCAAAATGGCCAATAAATTCGAGCTCCAAGCTTCAGAACACAACAATGGAGATTTGTGGGGTTTTGGTTTGGGTAGCTCAAAGAGGGAGAAGAGCAAAGAGCAAGGTGTGTTTGTGTGAGTACAACAAACACGGGCACCAACAACAGTAAAAAACAAAAGCAAGCTCAAACTAAGCCAACATGGACCAATCAGAAGCTAGAGGGCCCCACAACGAGCGCCTAGGCAACGGGGCCACGTCATGGCGCCCAGCCTGCGCCCTGGGGCCCACTTTGCACTTTAGATGGCTTCGTTTTTTTATCTTTGACAAAGATTTGCTTCACATACTATGACATTCCTCACTGCCAATTAGCAACATTCTTCATCAAAATTACTAAAATGCCCCCAAAAGACGAATTGGGTCAAAATTAGTAAAATGCTCCCGAAAGACCCCCGAAAGATGAATTGGGTGAATATTACTAAAATGCCCCTAAAGCAAAATCAGGTCAAACAAGTCAGAAATGTACCAATTAACTATCTACAACGTTATCACGTTTTCCTATGGCCAAACTGAGTCTAAAGTGGCAATGTTTAGATCGTCAGACGATCAATCACAATCTCAAACAACCAATCTCCGGATGGTACAGGCGTTTTTCTAGAACCTCCTATATGATCTAACAACATCTGAAGGAGAACTTTCATCCTCGAGAAACATAGTACTTTCCGAGGGCTTATCATCTTGGTACAAGTAAAACTAACACTTTTGTTTTGCTGGTACCAAGTACATTGACTTTCGTTTTACGAGACTGGTTGTCACTACAAACTCAGTAAATGTGGGGGCTAACTGTAAACACCTAAATTTGATTCCACCTAACGTCTGATGATTATCGTGTACCTCGTTGCAAAACATGTCCAACCTCTGATATTTGATTGCTTGAAAATAAATAAATGAACACATAAAAAAAAACCACTATCGGAAGGGGTTAACTGATGATGAGTTATGATGGTTGAAATACGATTAAAATGATTTAATTTTCTAATTTTCATTTTCATTTAATTTTCTTATTATTTTCATAATTAACCTTATGATCTCGTTTTTAAAAATAAAGAAAATAATTTAAGCGTATGAATGTGACTAGATTCGACAAACCCTCTCAAAAAGGTTTGTTCGGATTATATCAAAATGTTTCGGTTTATGAAGTAATGATACGAAATCAGGAAACTTCAGATATTCACTAGGTGAAAATCAAGAAATTAGGATCTCGAGCGCCACGACACAGGAGCAGCACCTAGGCGCCCAAGCAGCCTACACCATAGCACTCACTAGGCGTCCTGGCGCCCACCTTGAATGCCCAGGCGCAGGTGGGGCGCCATGGCGCTCACCCCTATGCATTCTGGTGCTCCTCTAGCGCCCTAGTGCTCGCTTACATCACTCTCGACCCTATAAATACCCACCCTCTTCCGACCATCGTTCACAACTTCTAATTCGATCACTTGTCATTCACTCACACACACTCTATCTACTTCGCAACTTTCTCTCTCTATAACTTATCTTAGTTTTCGTGCCATACCTCGAAAATCATGCCCTCTGAAAAAATTATAAACTTATAATTTATTATTGTTGTTATTAAAAAAAAGTTATTAAAGTTCTCAGTTGTAAGGGATTGTCGACGAATTACACGAAAGGTATTTCAACTGAAGCCAACAACAACGAAATCATCATCTTGAGTACTTCAAAGGAGTTAATTTGCATGATTATGTGATTTTAATGCTTTATTAGATAAAAGAGATGTTTATAATCGAATTCATGTAGCATTGACTAATTAATGATTCGACCTTTAATTAAAATCATTCTTAAGTAGAAACATTGCTTTAGGATTTATATGAATCCATGCTAAGTGTTTAATGCTCTCAAATCACATAGAATCCATAGCTCAAAGGGCCTAAAAGCATGTTTCAACTAATTAAACATAAATCAGTTAAATCCTAAAGTGACCACCCATGCATGTTATGCCCGAAATCATGTGTGTATTAACAAAAAACCCCCCTAGCCTTATTTCGATGTGTTTGTAGGTCAAAACCATAAATATATATGTTTTAATTTAATATTATGATTGTGAAATTACACTTTAGAACAAGTAGAGATCGCTATACACGGGAGGACACTGTGACCTACTGTTGTCCTTACTCTCGTCCCCGAATCCACATATATGGGACCTTCTTACCCTTAGCTGTCATTTTTGCCCTTGGGCTATGACTTAATGGGGTTCCGTTAGCTCCCAAAAGGAGGATAGTGGTGACTTCTCTACATGGGTTTTGAGCTTCTAGACTCACTCCCTAAGCCAAGCATACTCACACTATGCAATCAAACTAAAGACATTCATTGTCCGTGAAAAGGGCACATAGGCCCTCAAAGGCA
>PYUH01000015.1:1689313-1722557 GCA_016808085.1 Suaeda aralocaspica | reverse complement strand
ACCCCACCCCACCCCCACCCCCCGCGCGTATAGCGGCCTCTACTTGTTCTCATATGTAATGTCATAATCATAATATTCAATTATAACATATATCTTTCCGGTTTTGACCTACTAACACATAGAAATAAGGCTAGGCAGGTTTTTAGCTAATGAACAAATAATTTCCAGTTTATTATGCATGTGTAATCGCTTCAGGATTAATTTGATTTTTATCTTTAATTAGTTTAAACATGCTTTTTAGGTCTTTCAGCTAAATATGATTTCTTGGTGATTGAAATCACTAAAAACTTAGCATGGATTCACCTAAAGCCTAAAACAATATTTCTACTTAAGATTTATTTTAGTTTAATGTCGAATCATCAATTTAGTCAATGTTATATGAATTTGATTTTATGACATGTCAACTATCTAATAAAGCAAATAAATGATATAAACATGCGAACTAACTCTTTCAAGAACTCAAGATGAATATTTCGTTGTTGTTGTCCTCATTGGAAGTACCTTTCGTGGAATGGTCGACAATTTCTTAGAACCGAAAGCTTGAAGAACTTTGATTATGTTTAATAATGATTATAATTTTAATAATAAGTTTAAAGTTTTGTGAAATCAATGAAGTAAAAAGAGACGGTTTTTGAGGTAGGGTAAGAAAACCGAGATAGATACTTTTAGTGAGAGAAAGAAGTGAAGTCGAGAGAGAATGTGAGAATGAGAGAATGTGTGAATTGATGATCGAATGTGTAATGAAGGTCAGAGAATGGGGGTATTTATAGGATCAAAAATGACGTTATCGAGTGCCATAGCGCCGAAGGAGCGCCTTAGCGCTCACCCCTGAGCGCTAGGGCGCCTCACCTACGCCTGGGCTCTCAGTGAGTGCTAGCGCGTAGGTTCCTTTGGCGCCAAGGCGCTAGCTGGGTGCTTAGGCGCTAGTCCTACGTCGTGGCGCTCAAGCTCCGATTTTCTTGATTTTCACGTGGTGAATCTCCGAAGCATCCTTATTTCGTATATTCATTTACATAAATCGAAATGTTATGAAATATTATTAAATAATACGAAATTCACTTCCATTACCCGGTTATTTCACTTCCATAACCTAGAATTTCCATAAACCGAACGAACCCTTCTAAAAGGTTTGTCAAATTCGGTCACATTCATACACTCAAATTTATTTCTTTATTTTTCGAAAATGAAATTAAGAGGTAAATTATGAAAATAAACGAAAGTGAAATAATAAGAAAATAAAATGAAAATTAGAAAATTATTTCGTGCGTATTTCAAGCATCAGAACTCATCATCGGTTACTCCGGTAAATGGTTTTTTCGTTTTCAAAAACGTTGGGGGGCGTTGCCCTCCTAACCCCCGGACCAGGGCGTTTCATTCATGGACCCTGATTCATTGACCAGTCAACGAGATCCCCGGCTGATAAGGCAGCGGGACCCCCGTATAGATTTTTGAATGGGGATCAAATAGGTGAAGGTCTTACTTTCGACACAAAACTAGGCTTTTTTCAAGCAATCAAACTTTAGACCTTGGACTTGTAGCAACGTGGTACACTTTAATCATCGGCCATTAGGTGAGACAAAATATAGGTGTCTACATGTACTATTATGGAAAAAAACCTATCGTAGTTCGTGAAAGTTGTGTGTGCGAGTGACGAGATTGTGCCCTAAATTTTGCCTAAACTAGCCTTTCAGGTTTTCAACCTAGCGGGCTTTGTACATGCTCGAAGAGGGTGCGGTGAGGGATTTTAAGTTATGATTTGAGGAGTGATTAGACTTTGGTTGGGCATGTTTTGATTTTCGAGTTTGGTACATGATTTAAGATTTCTCTTTTATTTTGGATTTAGGATTTTTCCTATAGGTTTTTGAGCTTTAACTTGTATTTTGTACTTGGCTTAATGAGATTGGACTTTTATTTTGGGTTTGAAATTTGATGGAGTTTTGGGATTTTGAATTTTTAACGTTTAGCTTTGGAGTATGGGCATATTGAGGCATGATTTGGGACTTGTGGTGTAGGCTATCGTTAGAGGGGAAGGGTTTAACTCAATAGTGTGTAGATGGGCTTTGACTTTTACTATTGATTTTGATTAGAAATTTTCTTGACTTTTTGAACGATGATATTATTTTTCTTAGCACACGCTTTTTCCTACGCACCAAAGTTAGGTTAATAAAGGTAGGGTAGAAAGCGATTGGCATGATTTTGCGGCTAATTGATGGGTGTAAGAAAAGGAAATGTTTTTATTTTGTGGTCTTTAAGGCTTTCCGAGCATGTTCAATTATACATCATATGTGTTTTTTTTATTATTTTGGATTTTTTGATTTCAATTGGTTTTTTTACAATTACGAGGCCAATTGAAGCATAAGAAATAAGGTAAAAAAGGATGGAAATATTAACTGAGGTTAACGTTGGAAGAAAAAAATGAGGGTTAAAATTTCATAGAGGACATCAATCCTAATCACTGATGAAAAACATTTGTATAGAGTTCTTAGGCATTTTAATGTTGCATTATTAGAAAATTTTAGTTATTTTAGTTGCATTTTAGGAGCTATTTGCATTAATTATCTATTTTTTGCTCTATTACGCTTCTTTTGTGATTTTCTTAATGTTTTAGGTAGTTTCATAGCAGTTTGAATACTTTTGAAAAGATTTGGATGGCATGCATATATGTTGCAAAGAGAGTCGATGAGTCCGAGTTTTGGGTCGAGGAATGCACAATTATGGATGTTTTACTCAAGCTATATAATCATATGAAGTGAAGTGGGACTCCATGAGGGTCATGACATATGTACCAAGAGTTGATTTGTGCTAAGATTGAAGAAGCTTGATTGTTTGCAATAGTTTAGCTTGACTACATCCCACTATTTTCATAATATCTGAAGTTCTACTTATCGCATTGATGCAATTCAAGCCGCGTTGGTACTAGACTCAATATGTTTCACAACGGTAGGTCATGTGCCTCCATACAATGTTTGTAGCTCAAGTTACAACCCATCAAAGTTGGCACAACGTTTTAGGAAGTGCAGCAACACTCGATGACTTCAGTTGCTCGTGCATGGGCTGCTACTGACTCGTCCAATGGTTGTCCAACACCCTATGGTCGAGCAACCTGTTGTCTTGCGTGATTTAGAGCCTCGTTTTCTTTTCTCCGTTATTTTATTTTGTTTTTAATCTTATATTAATTAGTTTAGAAAGTATAAATAAAAAAACTAAAAGAGATATTATCTCTCTCTCATACTTTTTATTATTGCTAAATCACTATAGTTTTTCTCCTTTTCTTCTTCATTCAAACCCTAAGTGTTGTTATTTTCCATTGATTCCTTCCTTTCTTGTTTTGTTCATTGCTTTAACTTCTATTGTTGTTGACTATTAGTATCCATTTCTCTATTTCTCAATCATGAATTCTATGTTACTTATTGTAATCTCTATTTCTCAATCCAATGAAAGAAGTTATATGTATATTGATTAGTTTCAAGTTTACAATTGAATTACTACTATTGATTTATTTGCTTACAATTGAATATTAGCCAACTTTAATTATGTGTTGTGTATTTGTTGAATTTGATGGCGAGAGGTAAGAATACCACAATAATACTACGACTATTTCACCATATACCCCCAAACTATTGCAAAAAGCACCATATATCCTCAATGTTTCAAGAATGCACCATGTACCCAGGAACTTTCAACTAAATTCACAATGTACCCTTATGTTGCTAAATTTACTTTAATTACCTCCATATTCATCAATTAAATTTGATTACCTATTAGTTATATTAATTTATTTAACCAAATTACTTTAACACACAAAAACCTCTCTCCTCTACCATCAGCACCAAGCCTCCACTACCTCTACCTAATCACCGCTACCCCTCGCCTTCTCCCTCTTCCTCCTTTATGTTGATTATCTTGTGTCTTCAATTGAACCATTTTCATTAATTAATTTTTTCACAAACCCATTTTAGGTGTTTAAATAGAGAGAAGTTGAAGTGGGATTTAATGTTTTCTCTACACACCACTACTTAAAAAACCGAAACCTTAACCACAAAAACAATGAAACCACCACCGAACCCACCACTACCCAAACTCACCACCCAAAAACCCAACAAATTCGAAACCTACCCTACCCACCACCCACAAGTACGAAACTTCAACAACCATGGTAGACATTTTGTGTACCTTGAATGCTCCATTAATGTTTTGGTGAAATGAATGTTTGGTGGCTTTTTTAATTGGAATTAGAATTGTAAATGATATATTATTGAAAAAATAGTTCGATTCAACAAAGAAGTCAATGTCAAATTTGGTATCTGGAGATTCATTGAAGTGGGTTTCAAATTTCTAGTTTTTTTAAATGAATGGGTTTTGAATTCTTTAGGTTTTGGTGGTGGTGGATTTGGGTTGTAGACCGGCTATGGTGGTGATGGTCGTAGCTCTAGACGTTTAGTGGTGGTGCTCGTGAGTGATGGTGGGCATTGGCTTATGTTTTGAGGTGGTAGTGGGTAAAATAAATATAATTATTAATTTAATTGGCTTAATTTCTTAATTAGGAGGTAATTAAAGTATATTTAAGAAAATAAGGGTACCTCGTGAATTTAGTCATAAGTTTATGAGCACCTGGTGCATTTCTGAAACATTAAGGATATATGGTGCATTATACAATAGTTTAGGAGCATATGGTGAAATAGCCGATAATACTAAAGAATAATAGGCGTGACGAATCTAGGCAAGAGCGAGAGCCGCTAGGGGAGTGTTGAGGGAGACTAAATTTGAGAGAATTAGTGAACCCTAATTTGATTAATTCTTGAAACTTATTAGTTTTCACTACCCAATTGATTTGTTTGTTCATGGTGAAGCATTAACCTAGGTTTTAGTTAAATTGAGTCATGTCTTAATTTTATTTTCATAGCTAGCTTCTTAGTTAATTATAAACTTTTAAAAACTGTTAGAATTACATAGATGTCGTGAGGATACGATCCGTACTTCCCTAGCTATATTAGTAGTTAGTGTTGTAAGTATATTTTTGATAGGTGCGCGACAGCCTGTTGAAATTTTGGTGCCACTGCCGGGGGGGTAATAGTAAATTTTATTAGTCAGGTTTGAATTGTTTTATTTTATTTATTTTTATTGGTCTCAAAGAATCTCTATGATTCTTTGAGGCAATTTGTCACAATTGTTTGGAGTTTCAGTTTATTATTTGCATCTTTTGTATTCGTATGAGATTTTGGTTCGGTCTAGAACCTGAAAGGAGACTTTGGCTACGTCGAAAATGGTTAAATGATCGAGAGTAAAATATTCATTTAGAGGACCTCGTTGTATCAAGTTTGCCAGCTATATTTTAGAGTAGTATTTCAACGTATGATGAAATAGCAGGACAAGAACGTTCCTTGAGGGACTATTCTTAACCTAATACAAAATAGTTACCAGGAGGTTACCCTATGCCTGAGATGGATACAACATACTTTGAACTTAACCCAGCTTTGGTGAACATGGTACAAAGAAATCGGTTTGCAAGAACTCCAACACAAGACCCTATGTAACACCCTGCAATTTCGTAACTTCCTTCTCTAGTTTTCCCAAATATATTATAATATAAATAAAGAATAATAATTATTAAAACTTCTAACTAACTAGGAAAAACCAAAGTATTACCGCCACCGTGATAACGGCTAAGGCTTTTATCAAAGTACTTGTAATACCCTGGAATTTCCTAACTTCCTTCCCTAGTTTTTCCATAAAACATATTATAAATAATAGAGAATAATAATTATTAAAACTCCTAAATAACTAGGACAAACCAAATCTTTACTACCACCTTGATAACGGCTAAGGCATTTATCAAATTAAAGTACTACAAAGGAAGTCTTAAAAACCAAAACCAATTTAAAACTCAACCTCAAAAATAATCTCAAAACTAAAATCAAACAAAAACCAAAAGAAAAACAACTTAACTTTATTACACTTCGGAACCATATTAATGCCCCTTCAAAATCAAAAACATTAAACTTTGGAAATAAAACCAATAACAAATAATAGTTAACTAAAACCAAAAGCAAAAAAACTAAGAACTATGAAGACTACAAAGCAAACACTCTCACTCCAGCCCAACATGAATGACTTATGCCCACTTCTCATATACCTTTTTCTTATTCTAGAAAACTACTCGCCAAAAAGTGGGTCATCGTAGGGCCAAGTCCAAAACAAAGCCATGCACACAAAACAATCAGTCAGCAAAGTTGAGTACATAACTACTAAAGACTATGCAACAAGATTATAATAAAATAAAAGTAAAACATCCATACATCTTACCGTTGGCAACTCTTCACCTGTGAATAAACTAAACTTAAACAAATTAATTATGATATATAAAATTTGGATTTCACATCGAACGGGTTTCCTTTCCTTTAAAATCGCCCTATTGGGCACCAACTTGGGAGCAACTACAAGAAGGTATTACCTATTTCACATAAAGTGACGGAATTCCAGCGCATTAAAAATATAAAAGAGTACAACGTCTTGTACTCAAATTTTATGTCATAGATCATTGTTCCATACGACTCCCCCCATTGTTCATACTCAAGGTATATACGTTCCAAGAGTTTTAGTGCGAATCCTCTTTTACTTTACGTGATTAACGGGATTAACAATATTATGATTCACATACAACATCACATAAAAGCCTGCATAAAACCAATCAAGCAATATTAATTATCTTGGATTTAAAGTGATTCTCAAAATAATCTTGTGTGTCCTTTCATTAAACTAAACTTCCTTTACCACACATTAGCACTTATGCCCTGTTCTCTTGAACTTATTTTTGCTTATCTGAACTTATTGTTGGTGATTTGAACTTATAGTTGCTGAACTGAACATATTTTTACTTATCTAAACTTATTTTTACTGAACTGAACTTATTTTTGCTGAAATCATTAGCAATTTATTAAGGATTGAAACTGATTTTTGCTGAACAGAATTTATTTTTGCTGATCTGAATTTTTTTTTGCTGAAAATAAGACGAGGAGAACAGGGCCTTAGTGGCTAACTAATTTCCTTTTCCTTGACCACACATTAAACTGTGATTGGCAACATGTATATAAATATTTGCTCATTGACTTCTATTAATAATGTGAATAAAGATTCACAATCTACCTTTCTCGTTGATCAAGTAAGTAACCAACTTATATACCTTCCTTTCTTCTGTACTAAGTTATTGGCCAACTTTAAATTAATTATAACATTCCAATTCAATCATGAAGAATTTATATTACTAAAGATGTGAAATGGCAAAACAATATAAATCATGCTTCTCATACTTTCATTAACTTGTCATGCATGTCAGTTTACAATCAAATCAAACAGCAACAAACATAACATATAAGATCAACCAAGCGTGAGTTCTAATTCTATGTCTGCCATTAGTACTTACGTACCTAGTGCTATAGTGGTTATCCGCCACAACTTCTACAAGTCACCTAACTCGATGTCTTCTACATAGAGAAAACAAAATCTAAATTAAAACCTTGTTGACTAAGTTCTACAACAACTCTAAACTAACTTCCTACATTTGATACTTGCCCAAAACATTTCCTATATGGTCTCTATTAAATTCCATACTATATTTTAATTTTTTCCATTGCAAAGTACTTGATTTTCGTTAATTTTCCAAAAATGGCACCTTTGTAAATTTCCCTAAGAACACTTTAAAACCTCTCTAAATATCACATTTTGATCATAAAACACTATAGTCATGTCCTAAGATCAAATACAATACTTAGATGCATTAAAAATAATTATAACTTACTATGTCACATGCTACTATTTTTATTGGACATAAACATGTGTTAATAAAAATTTACAACTTTATTTATTAATTCAAAACTCCTTTAAAACACATCTAAACATCATAAATCCATTATAAAACTCTTTTACAATCTACTTTTATCATCATGAATCAAATCTATGCTTTAGAATAATTTTTCATAAGATAAAACATGTTCATAATATTTATGCCATTGATTTTCATGATTATAAAATTTGGACAACAATATAATTCAACTTTAAAACTCTTTAAAATCAATCTAAACTTCATAAAAACATCACAAATTCACCCAAAACAACAATTCATGATCATAATATTGAAGTTTAAATCATTAAAAACCATAAAATCACAAATTCATAATTTCATAATTTCAGAAACCCTAATTTAAAATTGCATGATCAATCAAATAAATTCATACTTTAAACTAAATCATAACTTTATAAAAACATGATTAAAACTATAGAAACATGATTAATCATAATTATAAACATGAATTTGCAAGATTGAATTATAAAGAGGAAGAATTTTTTTTTTTTTTGTAAAAGTTGTTCGAAAATTATACCGAGGGGAGGAAGAGGGTAGGCGAGGGTGGTGGTCGATGAGGGCAACGGCGCGCGGCGGCAACCGGTGGCGAATGGGCACCAGTAGCCACGACGCAGCAGCAGCGAAGGTTGATGGTTTTTTTTTGTTTCCGAAAATATTTTCCGATTTTTTTTTAAAAATTTTTTTGTTTTTTTTCCTTTTTCTCTCAAAAATTTTAAAATCCTAAGGTTGCAAATTAAATGTGAAAATTTTGGGTTTAAGGGTTATTTATAGGCCCCGAAGTAGGATTTGGTGCAATTACATAAATACCCTTAATGTTTGAAATTACTTTTATGCCCTTGTTTTAAAACAATTTAGGAAACTCTAAAAATTCCATTTTTAAAAACTTTTCAAAATATTTAATAAAACTTAAAATAACATGAAATATTAGTAGTAAACATGAAATAATTACTTTGATTAAAATTTATTTAAATTTCCTTTCTTTATTATTTTTATTGAACTTAATTCCTCCATAAAAATATTATAAACCTACATATAAAATACGAAATTAACTCTTTAAAGTACGTGAAAATATAGTGTATTACAGTCTACAACCCTTAAAAGAAGTTTCGTCTCGAAACTTTATGTAAATTATTGTATGAAATTTGAATAAAGACTAAGTTTACTTCAAAACTTTTCGTTTTTATCCTATGTTGTTGTAGACTTTAGACATTTAACTCAACCTTTGCATGACAACTTCTACTGAATAGACATAAAACTTTCGTAATAATTTACTAAAAGGCATAAAATCTCATAAAAACTTGCAAAATTCAGGTAAAAACGCGCAAATTTATATCACACTCTACCCCCCTTAAGAATCGAGTAACATCCCCTTAACTCTACCTACTAACCTGGAATAACTCTGGATACTTTTCTCTCATCATATCTTCAGCTTCCCAAGTAGCTTCTTCGGTTTCTTGGTTAGACTACAACACCTTCACTATTTTGACACTTTTCCAACGAGTATCCCTGACCCTACTATCAAGGATCTTAATTGGATTCTCTTCCTAGGCTAAACTCTAGTCTAACTCAATTGTTTCGGGTTGTAACAGATGTGACTCATCCGGCACATATTTTCTTAGTTGAGACACATGAAAGACATTGTGTACTTGCTCAACTCCATCGGTAATGCTAGCTTATAGGCAACCTTTCAAATCCTTGGCAAGATCTCATAGGGTTCTATATATTTCGGGCTCAAATTCCCCTTCTTTCTGAACCTCATTACACCTTTCATCAGTGATACTTTAAGTAGCACCTTATCATCAATTTCAAACACAACTTTTGTACATTTTTGGTCTGCATAAGACTTTTGTCTATCTTGCGCTGCTAGAATCTTTTCTTGTATTATCCTTACCTTATTGATTGTTTCTTCAATCAATTGAGGTCCTAGAATCACTGTCTCACTTATGTCACTCCAACATAAGGGACTTCTGCACTTCCTTCCTTATAGAGCTTCAAAAGGTGTCATGCCAATACTTGCATGGTAAGTATTGTTGTATGAGAACCCAATAAGATCTAAACAATCATCCCAATTCCCTTGAAAATCCATTATACAAACTCTTCGAATGTCCTCCAAAGTTTGTATGGTTCTCTCTGTTTGTCCATCGGTTGCTGGATGGAAGGCTGTACTAATTTTCAACGTCGTACCAAAGTTTTCCTGAAGACTTTTCCAGAACTTCGAAAGAAACCTAGAATCCCTATCTGACACGATATCCTTTGGAACCCCATGTATCCTCACAAAATGCTTTATTTAAGCCTTTGCAAGTTGTTCCATCCTCAAAGTCTCCATCATCGGTACAAACACCGCTGATTTAGTAAGCCTATCCACCACAACCCATATTGTATCATTTTGATTCCTTGACTTTGGCAAGCAAGTTACAAAGTCCATTGATATGCAATCCTACTTCTTTAACACCCTGGAATTTCCTAAATTTCTACTCTATATTTTTCCGGAAAACATATTATAATATTAAAGAATTATAATTATTAGAACTCCTAATAACGGAAAAACCAAAGTATTACCGCCACCGTGATAACGGCTAAGGCATTTATCAAAGTACTATAGCGGAAGTCTTAAAACCAAAACCAATTTAAAACTAAACTTTAAAACAAATCTCAAAACCAAATTCAATCCAACATTCAAAATGAAAATCAACTTAAAACTTTGTTACACTTCAGAACCATTTTAATGGCCCTTGAAAAACCAAAACTAGAAATTATCAAAATTAAACAACATCCAAATAAAGGTTTGTGATTCATAAGCAATAAAATTAAAATTACAAAACTACACAGCAAGCGTTGTCACTCCAGCCCAACATGAAATGACATATGCCCACCTGTACCTGTAGCTTTTATTATTCTAGACAACTACTCACCAACAATTGGGTCATTGTAGGGCCATGTCCAAGACAAAGCCATGCACACAAAACAAACAGTCAGCAAAGCTGAGTACATAACTACTAAAAACTATGCAACAAAACAACATGAACTAAAACATACACACAATTTACCTTTGACAACCTTTCACCTGTGCATAGACTCAACAAATTAATTATTATTTTTAAACTCTGGATTCTGCATCGAACGGGTTTCCTTTCCTTTAAAATCTCTCTATTGGGCACCAACTTGGGAGCAACTCAAAGAAGGTATTACCTAAGTCACATAAAGTGACGGAATTCCAACACATTAAAAATAAAAAAGAGTACAGCGTCTTGTACTCCAATTAGATGTCATAGATCTCTGTTCTTTACAACGCCCCCCTTTGTTCATCCTAAGGGTATATACGGTTCAAGAGTTTTGATGCAAATCCGCTTACACTTTACGTGATTAACCGGTTTAACAACTTTATGACGACTCACATACAACATCACATAAATCATGCATAAAATCAAGCAGGCCATATTAGTTATCTTTAATTTAAGGTGATTCAAAATTAATCTCATGTATGTCCTTTAATTAATCTGAAGTTCCTTCACCACACATTAACTGTGAGTAGCTAACTATTTACTTTCTTCTTGAAAACACATTAAACTATGAGTGGCAACATGTTTAAAATAATTGCTCATTAACTTCCTTTAATCATGTGAAAAAAAATTCACAACTACCTTTCTTGTTGATTAAGTAAATAACCAACTTTAAAATAACCTCCTTTCTTTATTAAAAAGCTATTGGCCAAATTAAACTGATCATAACATTCCAATTCAATCTTATAATATTTAAATTCCTAATCAACATGGATTGTCAAAATAATATAAAATCATGCTTCTAATAAAACTTGTCATGCACATCAATTCATAATTCAAACAAGCATAACAATATACAATAACATAAAGGATCATCCAAGCATGAATTCTAATCCTTATGTTTGTCTTTAGTACTTATGTACCTTGTGAAATAGTGGTGCTCCGCCACAACTTCTGAAAGTTGACTAATTTGAAGTCTCCTACATAAAGAAAACCGAAACTAAGTTAAAACCGGTTGACTAAATTCTATAGCAACTCTATACTAACTTCTATATTGGAAACTTGCTCAAAACATTCCTTATATGGTCTCTATTCAATTCAATACTTCACCTTAATTTTCTATTGCAAGATTACTTGGTTTTCGGGATTTATTTATACTATATAAAACCTCAAAATAAGTTTTATGTCACTTTAGAAAAGTGGACAGCAATTCAAAATAATCAAAACTCCTTGAAAATCATCAAAAACAGCACAAATCAATCATAACATGTATTACTTAGTTTATATGATCAATTCATGCTAATTACATACTTTAAAATCCTAATTATTCACTTTACAAAATCTGGACAATATGTTAAACTTGCTTAAAATCAGTTTTAAACTTCATGAAACGTACGTACTCAAAATCATAAGTAACTTTATAGAATTAATAATTGTTCATACTAACATAATATGAACACTTAAAACTTATTTTAACTTGCTTTTATAAAATTTTTAGGTTTATTAATTAACTTTAAACTCATAGAAAACTCATAAAACATCATATATTCATCATAAAACTCTTTTACAATCTACTAACATCATTATGAAACCAATCTATGCTTTAGAATCCTTTTTCATAAGCCAAAACATGTTCATAATATTTATTCTATTGAATTTCATGATTACAAAATTTGGATAGCAATTTATTTTATGTTTAAAGCCTTTAAAAATAAATCTAAACTTCATAAAATCATCATAGATTCACCCAACAACAATTCATGATCATAATATTGAAGTAAAAATCATTAAAACTCATAAAAATTAAGACTTTCACAACTTTATAAAACGTAACCTAAAATTTCATGAACAACAAATTAATTCATGCTTTAAAGCAAATCATACTTCATAAAACATGACTGAAACTTATAAAAACATGATTAATCATAAATATAAAAATGAATTTGCAAAATCAAATCGAAAAGAATGAAAAGAAAAATATTTTTTTTGTATAGGTGCCAAAATACCGGCGAAGGGGAGGGAAGAGGGTGGTCCGGCGGTGGCAGGTGGCCAGCGAGAAAACAAGGTTTTTTTTCCTCGCCAAAACCGACTCCCGAAAAAAAAATTTCTTTCCCTTTTTTTTCGAACTCTTTAATTTCTCTCTCATTTTTTTCTATCTCTCTGTCGCTCTAAATTTTGGAATCTTAATCACAAATATGAAAGATGAAATCTGAAAATTGGGTTTCAAATGGTATTTATAGGCCCCAATGTAGGATTTGGTGAAGCCCATAATTATCCTAAATAGTTGAAAATACTTTTATGCCCGTGTCTTAAAATAAATTCTATTTTTAGAAACTTTTCAAAATATTTTACAAAACATAAAATATTATTTATAAACACAAAATAATTATTCTTAATTAAAACTTATTTAAATTCTTTTGTTTAATATGCTTATGAATACAACTTTTCAAAAAAAATATTTAAAATTATACGTATAAAACACAAAAATAATTGTTTAAAATACGTAAAAATATGGGGTATTACAACTTCCAACCTGGTAACTCAAGTGGTTGGACATCTCCTAAGTGGTCTTTTATGCTCAAATTTCACCTTTTGACAAGTAAGACACTTGCTTACAAATCTAGCCACTTATCTTTTAATCCTAGGCCACCAATAAACCTTCTTCAAATGCTTATACAACTTATCGCCTTCAAGATGCACTTAATACGGTGTCGTATGACCTTCCTCCATGATTCTCTGTTTCAAATCTTCACATTTCTGTGGTACACACCTCCTCCTTTTGTACCTCAAGCTTCCATCTTCATGGATTATGAAGTCCATAGCCTTTCCTGCTTCCAATTTCTCCTTTATTCTATCTAATTTTACATCTCTATCCTGGTTCTCCTTAATGTCCATAAACATTGTTGGTTGGATACTAAGATTACATAGTATTCTTTCCAACTCTTCCTCCTTTACTATCTCCAAGCTCATTCTTTCCATGTCTCCATACATCTCGTTCGCGACCACTAAAGAAATCACTCCATGCTTCGTTTTACGGCTTAGAGCATCCGCTACTACATTGGCCTTCCCCTCATAGTATTGGATATTTAAATCTTAATCCTTGATTAACTCAAGCCATCTCCTTTGTCTCATGTTTAAATTTTTTTCAGCGAAAAAGTACTTTAAGCTCTTGTGGTCTGTCTAGATCCTAAACTATACTCCATACAAGTAATGCCTCCATAACTTTAAAGCAAACACTATCGCCGCTAACTCGAGATCGTGAGTAGGATAGTTTGCCTCGTATGGCTTCAATTGTCTCAAAGCATACACAATCACCTTTCTATTTAGCATTAAAACACATCCCAAACAATTTTTAGAAGCGTCATTATACACATTTTTAGAGTCACTTCCATCTAGCAAAGTCAGCAGCGAAGCTGTAGTCAAACGCTCTTTTAAGGTCTGAAATGCCTCTTCACACTTATCACTCCACACAAACTTACAGTCTTTGTTCATTAACGATGTCATTGGAAAACCTCTCTTCACAAACCTAGCAAACCTCATTACAGATACTATTTTGTTGCGTTTTGGCCTTCCTGCCCTCCAATAGCTCACTCTCTTGCCCTTATTAACTAACAAGGTCTCCTGTGGCTCACACAAAATCTCACCCTTATGCTCACTAAACCAATCCATCCCCAAATTCACTTCCAAGTCACCTAAACCAAACTCAGTTAGGTTAGCCTTAAACTCCACTCCCTCAATTTCAATTGGAACATCGAAAAATCTCCTTGAACATTGTACGTCTTGCCCTAATTGTAACACTATTGACATATCTATTGTATCTAATTTTCCCAACACAGGCATTAACTTTTCGAAAATCTTTGTGGATACAAAAGAGGATGTTACACCAGAGTCAAATAAAACTTTTATAGGAAGAGAGTGAATGACAAAATACCAGTAATCACATCCTTACTACCGTTAGTTTCACTTGAAGCCATTACATTCAGCTTTCCAATATTCGAGGCCTTAGTCTGACCTCCTCCACTTCCACTTCCATTCCTATGTTCGGCTTGGTGCATTGCCTTTCCTCCCATGTTTCCTTGGAAAACCTTCTGTTGACCTCCAGTTGAGTTCCCTTTGAATTGAGAACCTTGTCCTTCCTTTCCCTTGTTCTTGGAGAAGCACTTAAAATCACGGTGTCCAAGCTTGCTATGCAAATGACAAGTCACTGGGTTCCCAGTACAATCCTTTCTTAGGTGATTGTTAGGAAACTTCTTGTAGAAGTACACAAGACCTCCTGATTAGCCTTCTGAGCCCTATTCCCATTTCCATTAGCAGGCTTCCCAAAGTTTCCCTTATTGCCCTGAAAGTGATTGTTGAAACGAGGCTGCTCAAATCCACCGTGACTCCCTTACGGGTTGAAGTTTCCTCTACCATCCTTTCTTTTCTTTCTCGTCTCACCTTCTTTCACCATCTCCTTCTTCTTCTGGTCCAAGGCATATAAATGTTTAGCCCTACCATATAGCTCATCCAAGGTCTCAAAGAATTACCCGGCTAATTGCAACTGGATGTCTATGGATAACCCTCTCTCCTAATGACTTTAACTTTTCGGTTACCACAACCTCCTTAGCAAACCTAGACAACTCTATAAATTTAGAGTAATGCTTAGTAACTGACATACTCCCCATCTTTAGCTCCAGAAACTCATCAGCTTTTTGTTTCTGAAGGAACACAGGATAAAACTTATTGCGGATTTGTTCCTGAAACATAGCCCAATTAAACCTTGGAAATGTCCTAATCACAACTTCATTTTGTGACCACCAAAGATCAGCTTCTCCTCTCAAATAGTAAATTTTGCATGTTTCACCTTAAACTCTTCTGGACACTCAACTGCCCTAAATAGCTTGTTAAATTCTCTCAACAATCCCTCTAAAACAGTTGGATTGGGTTCTCCTTGGTAAGTCGGTGGCTTACTTTGAGCAATCTTCTTGAAAAGTTCCCCAGCACGGTCATTACCATTACCATTTCCTCTAGCCGCTAATTGTTCAGCTATAGTAGCTAATTGTCTCACTACATTATTCAGTAGATTGTTATTACGTTCAACCATCCTATTTCTCCTGTAGAGGGAAAAGACCTTTATATTAAAGTATGTCTAACTCTAAGTTAGAACAACATAAACTTACAACAGAATATAACAACATTTTCTTAATTCGTCTCACAAAAGAAGTTCTCATTCTTGTAGAGTGAATGGTTCACTTAGCTTTGATTGTTTACATAGCCATTAAAACAAGAGTAAAGCACATAGTAAATAAAAATAATTTCGTTGATTCTATTCTACTTGAGGCTTTACTTCCTAAAAGAATTGACTCATTTATTATTTCATTCTCTTAAGAATTCTTATTGGTTAATTCCTCCTAAAATTTCCTTATGGATCACTGCCACTTATTTGTATAGAAAACAACAATCTAAAATGTTCAACATTCTAAACATCAGGAATACTAAACAACATTATCTAACTCATATCTATGACAAAACTTCTAAACATTCACATTATCCTTTTTGTCCTTCGACATCACATATTTCTTACGTATAAACTCGGGATCATCTTTCACATCATCTTCCATTTCCTCCTCAGTATCTTCATCCTTGTCTTCTTCAGGGTCAAGCTCTTCTTCTTCCTCGGAGTCAGACACTAGATCCACATAAACTAGAATTACTGGATTTGGATTCTCAGTTTCATAGCACAAACTATCCTTCGATCCATAGCTTCGAGAACTAGAAGTAGCTTCTTTCTCACTCATTTCATCATCCTCTTGATCATTTGGGACTGCTGTGGGTGGGGTCTCCTCACTTGCATCGAACTTCTGAAACTCCTGCTCCATTCATGCAACATAACATTCCAAATATCTCCAATCACAACCGCATTGACCAATTAAATCCTTATACTTGGTGTAGTTTGGAAGTCCTCCAACAAAATGGAAGTCGCTGAACTTTGCCTTAATCTCCAAGTAGGATGGACGATTTGGCAACAACTAACAATTAAGCAAACATATGATCGGGTTAGTCTCACTATGGTAGCTTCAGTACTGCACTCATGTACCAACAATAGAATCGTATCTTCCAAACATATTGGGGTGGAATCTTATAGTCCTTCTTTTCGAATGTTCCCATCTGAGTTTCTTTCCTAGGCATGTTATCCACCATCCTGCACGACACTTAAAACAAAAGAACCATCTTTCCCAGAACAAAACCAAGCTATTAGTTCTAAAACAAAAAGGTCTGATGGCTAACAAACAATTTCTTCTACACATAACTATTCACATAAGCAACATCTCAAAACATGTACTTAAATGCATGAAAGAACAGAAATAAAGTCTCTGCTACATGCCCTAACTTCCTACCCAATCTCACCACATAAAAAGCAATAACACATAATGCATACTTGAATTCCTTGCATACCTTCACATGTAAATGATTTTAAAACATTTATTTTTCTAATCTTTCTATTTTCAGAAATTACTACTTTTAGAAAAAATTTCCATACCCATTAACTTTCCAAAATAAGAAACTCCTCTTTCCCAAATTAAAATTTAGGGTACCCCCAAAATACAATTTTATTTTATTTCGAAAACTATGCTCTGGTAATTACTTTGTAACACCCTGGAATTTCCTAACTTCTTTCTTTAGATTTTCCAAAAAAACATATTATAAATAATAAAGAATAATAATTATTAAAACTCCTAAATAACTAGGAAAAACCAAAGCATTACCGCCACCGTGATAACGGCTATGGCATTTATCAAAGTACTATAGTGGAAGTCTTAAAAACCTAAACCAATTTAAAACTCAACCTATAAAATAATCTAAAAACTAAAATGAAACAAAAACCAGAAGAAAATCAACTTAACTTTATTATACTTTGGAACCAATTTAACGGCCCTTCAAAACAAAAAACTCTAAACTTAGGAAATAAAAACAGCATCAAATAATAGTTAACTAAAACCAAAAGCCAAAAAACTAAGAAACTACGAAGCTTGCAAAACAAACACTCTCACTCCAGCCCAGCACGAATGCCTTGTGTCCACTTGTACCTGTAGCCATTTCTTATTCTAGACAACTACTCGCCAACAAGTGGGTCAACGTAGGGCCAAGTCCAAGAAAAAGCCATGCACACAAAATAAACAGTCAGCAAAGCTGAGTACATAACTACTAATGACTATGCAACAAAATTAAAATAAAATAAAAGTAAAACATTGATACATGTTACCGTTGACAACTCTTCACCTATGCATAGACTCAACTTAAAAAAATTAATTAGTATATTTAAACCTTGGAGTTTGCATCAAACGGGTTTCCTTTCCTTTAAAATCGCCCTATTGGGCACCAACTTGGGAGCAACTCCAAGAAGGTATTACCAGCGCATTAAAAATATAAAAGAGTACAACGTCTGGTACTCGAATTAGAAGTCATAGATCATTTTCCATACGACTCCCCCCCCCCCCCGCCTTGTTCATACTCAAGGTATATACGTTACAAGAATTTTTGTGCGAATCCTCTTTCACTTTACGTGATTAACCGGTTTAACGATATTATGACTCGCACATAACAATATATAAAAGCATACATGACATCAAACAAAACCATATTAATTATCTTAAATTTAAAGGGATTCTAAAAATAATCTTTTGTGTCCTTTAATTAAACTAAGCTTCCTGTACCACATATTAACTGTGAGTGGCTAACTAATTATCCTTTCCTTGACTACACGTTAAACTGTGAGTGGCTACGTATATATAAATATTTGCTCATTAACTTCTAATAATCATGTGATAAAAATTCACAAACTACCTTTCTTGTTAATTAAGTAACTAATCAACTTGACTAACTGCTTTCCTTCTTCATTACCTATTGGCCAACTTTAGAAATAATAACACATTCCAATTACTCATGATAAAATTAATAATACTATAAAAGTGGAATGTGAAAACAATATAAAAATCATACTTTCATACTAGCATACTTCCCATGCAAGTCAACTAAACAACAATTCATATACGCATTCATAACTTGTAAAGTAATCAACCAAGCATGAAATCTACTTGTACTTCGCTTTTAGTACTTACGTACCTTGTAAAATAGGCGTGATCCGCTACAACTCCTAAAAGTGAACGAGCTCGAATTCTCCTACATAGAGAAAATCGAAACTAAATTAAAACCTTATTGACTAACCTCTACAACAACTCTAAACTACCTTTTAATATTGGAAACTTGACCAAAACGTTCATTACATGGTCTTTATTCAATTCCAAACTTTATTTTAATTTTTTCTTTTGCAAAACACTTGATTTTTGGTAATTTTCCAAAAAAATGGCAGCTTTATAAAATTGCTTATAAACATTTTAAAACTCTTCTAAATATCATATATATTTTGATCATAAAACATTATAGTCATGTCTTAAGATCATTATACAATATTTGGATGCATTAAGAATAATTATAACTAATTATTTCACGTATTACTATTTTTATTAAGCATGAACACGTGTTAATAAAAATTTACAGCTTTAAAACTCATTAAAAAGTCATCAAAACATCATAAATGAAGCATAAATCTATTATCATCATTATACTTCTAATCTGTGATTTAAAATAATTTTTTATAAAGTAAAGCATGTTCATAATATTTTTACTCCATATTTTCATAACTTTAAAAATTTGACATCAATATTAAACAACTTTAAAATCCTTACAAACAAATCTAAACTTCATAAAATTATCACAAATTCTTACTACAACAATTCAAGATAGATCATAACATAAAAGTTTAGATCATTAGAAACCATAAAACTACAAATTTCATGATTTCATTAACCCTAATTTTAATGTTCATGATCAACTTTATAAATTCATAGTTTAAACATAATCATGACTTTATTAACTATGATTACACATAATTATAAACATGAATTTTTCAAGATCGAATTAAAAGGAGAAGAGAAGATTTTTTTATTTAAGTTTTGAAAATTACCAAAGGGGAAGGGGTGGCCGGCAGTGGTGGCTGCCGGCGAGCAGGGATGCACGCGATAGCCCCCGAGAGGAAGGGGACGTGCGAAGCGGCGAGCGGAGGATAAGCGATGAAGCAAAATTTTTTTTTTCAGAAAAACCGGAACTCTTGTTTTTTTTCTTGAAACCCTAAATCATTAAAGTTGCAAATTAAATGTGAAATTTTCTGATTTAAGGGGTATTTATAGGCCCAAAGTAGGTTTTGGTGCAATTAAATAAATACCCTTAATATTTGAAATTACTTTTGTGCCCTTGTATTTAAACAAGTTAGGAAACTCTAAAAATTCTATTTTTAGAAACTTTTCAAATTAATAAAACTTAAAAGTTACATGAAATATAATTAATTAACTTTAGAAAACATAAATTAATTATTTTAACTAACAATTAGTTTAAATTTCTTTCTTTATTATATTGAGCTTATATTCTGAATAGAAAATACTAAAAACATACATATAAAATACAAAATTAACTTCTTAAAATACGTGAAAATATGTGGTATTACAGTCTACTCCCCTTAAAAGAAGTTTCATCCCGAAACTTTATGTAAATTATTGTATGAAACTTGAATAGAGACTACGTTTGCCTTAAAAAATTTTATTTTTATCCTATTATGTTGTAGACTTTAGACATTTAACTCAACCTTTCCTTGACAACATTTAGTAAGCAGACATAAACTTCCATAAGATTTTACTAACAGTATTAAAAACTTGCAAAATTAACGGGAAAAATGAGCGAAGTTATGTCGCACTCTACCCCCTTGAATAACTGAGTTACGTCCCCGTAACTCTACTAACCTGAAATAACTCTAGATATTTTTCTCTCATCATATCCTCAGCTTCCCATGTTGCTTCTTCGGTTTCTTCGTTAGTCCACAACACCTTCACTATTTTGACACTTTTCCTACGAGTATCCCGAACTTTACTTTAGAGTATATTGATTGGCTTCTCCTCATAGGTTAAACTTTGGTTTAACCCTATTGTTTCAGGTTGTAACACATGTGACTCATCCGGCACATACTTTGTAATACCCCATATTTCACGTATTTTAAGGAGTTATTTCCGTATTTTATACGTATGCTTTAATATTTTTATTGAGAAATTATATTCAATGAGAACATTAAACAAAGGAAATTTAAATAAATTTTAATTAAAGTAATTATTTTATGTTTATAAATAATATTATATGTTTTATTAAATATTTCGAAAATCTCTAAAAATAGAATTTTTAGAGTTTCCTAAATTGTTTTTAAAACAAGGGCATAAAAGTATTTTCAAGCATTAAGGGTATTTATGTAATTGTACTAAATCCTACTTTGGGGCCTATAAATACCACTTAAAACCCCAATTTTCAGATTTAAATTGATACTTTATGATTTAGGATTCCAAAAATTTAGACAGAGAAAGCGAGAAAAAAAAATTCGAATAAAAAAGCATGCCTAAAAAAAAGTCAGAAAATTTCAAGAAGAAGAAAAAAGAAAAAAAAACCCTCGCCACCTCGCCGGCAGTTGTTGCCGCCGCTGCTCTTCCCCGCCGCCCACCTCTCCCCCTTATTTTGGTATTTTTCGAAAAACTTTAAGATATTTTTTTTTTCTTCTTCTCTTTTTCTTTTTGATTCAATCTTGCAAATTCATGTTTATATTTCTGATTAATCATGTTTCTATTGTTTTAATTATGTCTTCATGAAGTTGTCATTTAGTTTAAAGCAAGAGTTTATTTGTTGAGCATGAAATTTTAAATTAGGGTTTATAAAATCATGATGTTCTTGATTTTATGGTTTTTAATGATTTAAACTTCAATATTATGATCAAGAATTGTTGGTGGGTGAATTTATGATGATTTTATGAAGTTTCGATTGATTTTTAAAGGCTTTAAACATAAATTATATTGCTGTCCAAATTTTGCAATCATGAAAATCAATAGAATAAATATTACGAGCATGGTTTGTTTTATGAAAAATTATTCTAAAGCATAGATTTGATTCATGATGTAGTTTGTGGATTGTAAAAGAGTTTTACGATGAATTCATGTTGTTTTTATGAGTTTTTAATGGGTTTTAGATAAATAAATAAAGCTGTAAGTTTTTAATAACACATATTTACGCCCAATAAAAATAGTAACATGTAATGTAGTAAGTTATAATTATTTATTAATGCATCTAAGTATTGTATATAGATCTTAGGACACGACTATAATGTTTATGATCAAAATATGATATTTAGAAAGGTTTAAAAGTGTTTTTAAGGAAGTTTACAAAGCTGTCATTTTTTGAAAATTACGGAAAATAGAGTATTTTGCAATAGAGAAACTAAAATAGAATATGGAATTGAATAGATACCATATAGGGAATGTTTTGGACAAGTTTCCAATGTAGAAAGTTAATTTAGAGTTGTTTTAAAATTTAGTCAACAAGGTTTTAATTTAGTTTCGGTTTTCTCTATGTAGGAAACATCGATTTAGTTGACTTTTAGAAGTTGTGGCGGATCACCACTATAACACAAGGTACATAAGTACTAAAGACAAACATAGAAACTAGATTCATGCTTGCTTAATCTGATATTATTCGTTTTTGTTGCTTGATTGGCTTTTGAATTGATATGCATGACAAGTTTTAATGGAAGCATGATTTTATATTGTTTTGACATTCCACATTTATAATAATATAAATTCTTCAAGATTGTATTGGAATGTTATGATCAGTTTAAAATTGGCCAATAGCTTAATGAAGAAGAAAGGAAGTTATTTAAGTTGGTTAGTTACTTAATCAACAAGAAAGGTAATTTGTGAATTTTTATTTACATGTCTAATAGAAGATAATAAGCAAATATTTTAATACAAGTTGCCACACACAGTTTAATGTGTGGTCAAGGAGAAAGTGAATAGTTAGCCATTCACAGTTAACGTGTGGTAAAGGAAGTTTAGTTTCATTAAAGAACACACATAAGATTATTTTTAGAATCACTTTAAATCGAAGATAATTAACATGGTTTTGTTTGATTCTATGCATGTTTTATGTGTTGCTAAGTGTGAGTCATGACATTGTTAGACTGGTTAATCACGTAAAGTGAAAGAGGGGAGTCTCTTAGTATGAATAATGGGGGGAGTCGTATGGAACAGTGATCTATGACTTCTAACTGGAGTACAAGACGTTGTACTCATTTATATTTTAAATGCACTGGAGTTCTGTCACTTTATGTGACATAGGTAATACCTTCATGGATTTCTCCCAAGTTGGTGCCCAATAGGGAGATTTTAAAGGAAAGGAAACCCATTCGATGCGAAATCCAAAGTTTAAATTTAATAATTAATTTGTTTAAGTTGAGTTTATGCACAACTGAACAGTTGCCAACGGTAAGGTGTGTGTATTCTTTTCTTTTATTTTATGTTGTTCTTGATGCATAGTCTTTGGTGGTTATGTAGTCAGCTTTGCTGACTTTTTATTTGTGTGCATGGATTTGTCTTGGACTTGGCCCTACGATGACCCACTTGTTGGCAAGTAGTTGTCTAGAATAAGGGAAAGGTACAGGTATAGGTGGAAATAAGTCATTCATGCTGGGCTGGAGTGAGAGCGCTTGCTCTGTAGTCTTCGTAGTTTCTTAATTTAATTGCTAATGGATCTATTTCAATATTGTTGGATATTTTTCTATTTTCGAAGTTTAAGGTTTTGGTTTTGAAGGGCCATTATACGGTTCCAAAGTGCAATAAAATTGTAAGTTGATTCTCTTTTGGTTTTTGGTTGGTTTTAGTTTGAGATTAATTTTTAGGATTAAGTTTTTAAATTGGTTTGGTTGTTTTTAAAAGACTTCCGATGTAGTAATTTAATAAATGCCTTAGCCATTATCACGGTGGCGGTAATGCTTTGGCTTTTCCTGGTTATTTAGGAGTTTTAATAATTATTATTCTTTAATATTTATAATATGTTTTCCGTAAAATCTAGAGCTGAAGTTAGGAAATTCTACGGTGTTACAAAGTGTACGTATACCAGAACCTAGTTTTCAAAATAAAATAAAATTTTATTTTTGGGGTACCCTAAGTTTTAATTTGGGAAAGAGGAATTTCTTATTTTGGGAAGTTATTGGAAATGGAAATATTTCTAAAAGAAGTTTTGAAAAATAAATGTTTTAAAATCATTTACTTCCATTAACATTTCATCTAGCACCTAACTTTTCAGCCACAGTAGCTAATTGCCTCACTACATCATTCAGCTGATTCACAACAAGAAAATCGTCTTCGGCCAACCGTCAAATACTGACCGCTGGTAGTCGGTAATATTCGGTAGGCGCAGCAATGGTCAGTAAAATTTTTTTACCGACCGTTAGTTGGTCGGACAGTTTTTACCGACCGCCTCCCTACTGTTTTATGGTCGGGCTTTCAGCGACCAATAAACGGTCGAAAATACCGACCGACAACTGGTCGGTGGAAGTCATTTCGCGCTTTTTTTTTTTGCTTAGAGGGTTTTTTACCAACTGACAGACGGTCGGGTTAGTGTGAATTACCGACCGTCTGCCGGTCGGTAAGCTTTGTAGGCGCCTTTTTTTAATAACAAATTGTTTACCGACCGACTTGTCGGTAACTAGTTTGAAGATTTTTTTTTCTTTTAATTTTTCCTTTTAATTTACCTTTCACTGAATATCAAAAAAGCTAAAATTAAACTATATATAATTGAAAAACATATTAAAATTATGAAATAAAATAATATATTAGATATAAGTAATTCGTATCACACAACATTAAGACATGTTACTGTTTCCAAATTCTAACAAACACCTACGCTACGAAGGCTCCAGAAGCGCCAGAACCGTCTGTGCAATCGTTGGGGGGGGGGGGGGGTCGCGGAATGGGAGACGGATTGCCGAATCGCCTCTTGAAAGCCTCGATCGTTGCCTCCATCTACTGGAGGTACTCTGCTTGCTTCTTCTGATCCTCCTCCAGACGGCGGTCTCTATCCTCCCGTGCCCGGTCTCTCCCCTCCCGAAGGTGATCTCTATCTTCTAACTCCGCCCTTCCGAAAGCCATCAACCGTCTCAAAGAAGTCCTTGTTGGGATCCATCTCCGAGACACTATCCTGAGACTCCAAAAGGTTCTGGTTATATTTTACCTGCAAATTATGGCGTTAGTTCAACAATACAACAATTCCAAATAAAAGAAACGCGCCTAACTTCTACAAACGCGACCTGTTATACGTTTTTAAAGCTCCATCATGTCATAAATTATGCATTTAAGCCTTTTAGGTCTTGGTTCCATACTTTAGACACGATAAAGTCACTTTGGGACGTGGAAGGGCCATTTAGGGGCGTTTTAGGGGGTTTTCGCGCCTAACTTCTACAAACCCGACCTGTTATGTATTTTTAAAGCTCCATCATGTCATATATTATGCTTTTAAGCCTTTTAGGTCTTGGTTCGGTATGTTTAGACACGACAAGGTCACTTTGGGACGTGAAATGGCCATTTCGGGTCGTTTTAGGGGGGTTTCGCGCCTAATTTCTACAAACGCGACCTGTTATATGTTTTTAAAACTCCATCATGTCATATATTATGCATTTAAGCCTTTTAGTTCTTGGTTCCATACGTGTAGACACGACATGGTCACTTTGGGATGTGAAATTGCCATTTCGGGGTGTTTTAGGGGGTTTTGCGCCTAAATGCATGCCATGTTTTGAACTCTAAGGAAATTCCGGCAGCATTTCCCCATAGGTCTCCAAGTACACGATGTAAAAAACACATATGTACCTAGAGAACATTTAAAGGAAATTAGTAGCCGAAATCTTCCTTAGAATTGAAAGCAAGACACACATTTACATCCTATGTAGTGAGAGAGAGACATTCAAGAACTGTCCAAAAACGGGGACTATTCAAGACGTACTTCTAATGAGTAAGCCTTGAACGGGTATCTAGGCCAATGATGCATACATACATAAGTGCATAGTTAATACTCTACATACATACATACATACATACATACATACATACATACATACATACATACATACATACATACATACATACATACATACATACATACATACATACATACATACATACATACATACATACATACATACATACATACATACATACATACATACATACATACATACATACATACATACATACATACATACATACATACATACATACATACATACATACATACATACATACATACATACATACATACATACATACATACATACATACATACAATTTCATATATACATAAGCATAAAGAAAAACCCATAAATTGAAAAATTGTAAAGAAAACCCAAAAAATTAAAATTAACCATACTTGAGGGAGAGAGGAAGGCAAGCTGGCGGAGCAGTGAGGCCAGCGGAAGGAGGCATGTGGAGGAGGACGAGCGAAAGAGAAAGAGAAAGGGAAAGAGAGAAAGAGAGAAAAGAAAGGAGGGAGAGAAAGTGAGGCCGGCAGAGGGAGGCGCGCCAGTGGTCGTGGTGGGGAAAGCGTTAGGGTTAGGGGGTTTGAGGGAGGGTTTGAGGAGAAAGGGTTTTTTCCGTCGGGTTTTTTTTTGGTTTTTGATTGAATTTCAGAGGAAAAGAATAGGGGGAGTTGAGGCGCAAAACCCTAAAAAAAAATACCGATCGCATAAGCCGTCGTTAAAATCCGACCCATGCCAACTGTTTAAACGGTCGGTATTATTTCCCTAACCATAAACGACCTCGTGAACGGTCGGTAAAGTATTCAGCGACCACCAAAGCGTGACGTCGGTTGGTAATTTCCGACCACAACTTCAGCGGCCAGTAAAATTGGTTGGCCGAGGACGAATTTCTTGTTGTGATTGTTGTTACGTTCAGCCATCATATTTCTCTTGTAGAGGGAAAAGACCTTTATATTAAACTATGTCTAACTCTAAGTTAGAACAACACGAGCTTATAACACAACATAAAATAAATTTGTCAATTAAAAAGAAACAACATGATTAAAATCATAAAAACATGATTAAACATAAATATAAACATGAATTTTGCAAGATTAAATTAAAAAGAAAAGCCAAGAAATTTTTTTATATAAAAGTTTCAAAAATTACCAAAGGGAGGAAGAAGGGGTGGACGGCGGTGGTAGCTGTCGGCGAGCAGGGTGGCGTGTGATAGCTCCGGCGAGGAAGGGGACGCACGAAGGGGCGAGCGGAGAAGAAGCGACGAAGCAATTTTTTTGGGAAAAACTGGAACTCTTCTTTTTTTTTCTTTGAAATCCTAAACCACTAAAGTTGCAAATTAAATCTGAAAATTTATTATTTAAGGGGTATTTATAGGCCCAAAGTAGGTTTTGGTACAATTACATAAACACCCTTAATGTTTTAAATTACTTTTGTGTCCTTGTTTTAAAACAATTTAGGAAACTCTAAAAATTCTATTTTTAGAGCATTTTAAAAATATTTAATAAAACTTAAAGTGACATGAAATATAATAAATTAACTTTAGAAAACATAAAATAATTATTTTTATTAACAATTAATTTAATTTCTTTCTTTATTGAGCTTAAATTCTCAATGAAAAAATTCTAAAAACATACATATAAATACGAAATTAAGTTGTTAAAGTACGTGAAAATATGGAGTATTACACCTAATCTTCATATTTTTAACTTTCTGCAGTACTACAACACTATAATACAACATTGTGTCACTCAAGATCATATTCGGCAAATGATGTTCCCATTCTCATTTGCATTGAAAGACAGGGAAAGACAATGGTTTCATAGACTTAATTGGTGTTCAATCAACACTTGGGCTGATTTAGCTCTTGCATTGTATAAGAAGTACTATCCTCCAGAGACAACAACTACTCTTAGAAGCCAAATCACAAAGTTCAACCAAGAATTTAATGAGTCTCTACATGATACTTGGGAACGATTTAATGATGTGAATTTTGTTATAAACAAACGCCACTCACACAAAGGAAACTTAGACTTCAAATTTGATAAAGCAACGCACCACAAATTCGAACTTCTAAGGCGAATAATTGATAGAATTTGATTAAAGCAAAGCACCCTCAAATCCTAAGAACTATCCTCACGTGAGATAAAGCAAAAGCACCACTCACTCAATCGAATTTCTCACAAGAAACTCTCAAAATTTTGTTTTCTTCGTGAAACAATAAAAACCGGAAACACTTTGTGTTTAATTACTCAAATCTGAATTTTATTGATGTATTTTACATCCTATTTATCAATCCACAAAAATCAACGAGAATCAAAGCAAGTTTATGGCGGGATTTTGACAGATTTTTGGAAGATTGGGCAACGTTGTCAACACGTTTTTTCAAGTTTTTGACTTGGTCAACTTTAGTTTGTATTCGGAAATATAGTGGCTAGATTTGATTTGCAAAATATCTAAGATTTAACTAAAATCAGATCACAAAATATATGGTGCACATATTGTATCCGGTTTTGATAAGATTTTTTCTGTTATCCTATCTTAGTTTTGTTTTAACCATATACTAAGTAGTTAGGATATGTTTAGAATTCTGAAATATTGTGTGACATGTTTAGCTATAAATAGGATGTAAAATACATCATAAAATTCAATTTGAGTAATAAACACAAATGTTTCTGGTTTTTGTGTTTCACGAAAACAAAATTTTGAGAGTTCTTGTGAGAAATTCGATTGAGTGAGTGGTGCTTTTGCTTTATCTCACGTGAGGATAGTTCTTAGGATTTGAGGGTGCTTTGCTTTAATCAAATTCTATCAATATTCTGCCTTAAAAGTTCGAATTTGTGGTGCGTTGCTTATCAAATTTGAAGTTCAGTTTCCTTTGTGTGAGTGGCGTTTGTTTATAACAATTCACATCAACTTTTGGTTCTCGTGAGAGATTCGTTCAATCTCAAGTATTCAATATAATTACATGGCTCAAGAGTGAGACGAAATCCACAGGATTCACGAAGGGTTTGAGCTTGCTCAAGCAAAGGACTACGTTGCAAGGGTTGACGAGTTAAGGCTCGTTTAGATAAGTCCTACCTCATGGCTCTAAAAAAAACTCCTACAAATCAAACAAGAGGAGGGCTCATCATCATGGAATGAGCAGAATGTGAGGAGTGTCGTAACAAAAATGGATACTCATCAGTTCAGTGACGATGAGACACGAGGTAAAGAAGGGAAAGACGAATTAGGAGACGAGCGTAAGGGAGAGAGTGAAAGGTGAAAGTCTAAGCTCAGGAACGTGTAAATGTTAAAGGTGACAGCAAAACAAGGAGAGGCGCAGCAAGATCATACGCGAAACAGGACGAGAAAAAAGCGAGATTGATTACAAACAGGATTAGGCGCAAAGGTGACGAGTGGGGAGAATTGGACCGTTAACAAACCTGTAAAAAGACAGAGGAAGAGATGAAAGAGATAAAAAGACTACAAGAAAAGTATAAACTAAGAAATATGGGATTGATGATCGAAATCTTAAACTCGAAATTCCTGAATTTAATGGAGGTATGGATCCTGAAAATTTCTAGATGGATTCGTAGGGTTGAGAGATTTTTCGTTACAAAGATTGATGATCATAAGTCCTATAAGTTGGCGGAGTTAAAACTTACTTCCTATGCAAGTTCATGGCTTGAGGGGTTACAAAGAAAGAGAAGGAAAGAAGGTAGGTCAAAAATATCTTCATGGTCTAAATTAAAAGGAGATGAGAAACTTTTGTTCCTCAAGATTTCGAACAAAACAATTTCATCAAGATGCATACATTAAAACAAGATAGAAAACGGTTTGATGAATACATGTGGAGTTTGAAAAATTGATCATGATTTTGATTTGGAAGAGAAGGAAGACCACAAAGTGGCTCGTTTTGTGGCTGGTCTAGATGAAAATATAGGGAGAAGGTCGAATTCAACCTTTGGACCTTTGATGAAGTTTGTAGAGTGGCAGCAAGGGTTGAGAAACAAGTTGCACGAAAGTCAAAGACTTCTTCAAAACTTACGAGTCTAAAGAAAAGCGTGATATTTTCCCTCAAAACCAAACTTTGATAAGGTTACTAACCACCCTTCATCAAGGATAAAGTTCATCTTCAAAGCCCCAAAGTAGTGATTCACGCATTGTTTGTTTCAAGTGTAAAGGGCAGGTCACATTCAAAGAGATTGTCCTCATGCTAGGGTCACAACAACTCGAAATTGGGTAGATGGGAAGGCCTTGAAGAAGAGGAGGAGATGTATGGGGATGAGGGAGAGAAGAGTATGGCAATTATGAAAATATGGAGGAGGAAACGGAGAAGTTCAACCAGAAACACAGGGCCAATCCTTGGTGTTACGTAGGGTATTACAATCTCAAAGTGCACAACCTTTGGAGAGTCAAAGAGATAAATTTTTCTCACAAGGTGTAATGTCAAGGCAAGCTTTGTGATGTGATCATAGATACTGGAAGTTGCACAAATGTAGTATCTACGTTTGTGGTGGAAAAACCGCAATTCCTACAAAGATACATCCTCAACCATACAAGCTACATTGGCTTAGCAACACAAGCGATGTTAAGGTAAACAAACAGCCTTGATTGCGTTTAAATTGGTAAATTTGAGATCAAGTACTTTGTGATGTTTGTCCTATGGAGCTTGTCATATACTATTGGGTATACCTTGGCAATATGACCGTTTTGTGAAGTTTAATGGAAGAACAAAGTTTATATTGTGCGCAAAAACCCTAATGAGAAATCATATGCATTGAAACCCTTGATGATTTCTAAACCTAAAACAAGCATGGTAATTCTAAAGGTGTTCTGTTGGTGGGTGGAAAGGAGTTAGAAAGGGAGTTGAAACAAGTTCTATCTTATATGTTTATAGCCAAGAGTACAAGATGAAACCCCAGAGATTCCTAGGGTTTTGCATCCTATGTTGAATGAGTTTTTCAGATGTGTTTCCTAATGAGTTGCCACCAGGATTACCACCCCTACGTGGGATTGAACATCAAATTGATCTTATTCCTGGGTTCTCAAATTCCTAACAAGCCTGCATATAGATGTAATCCAGAGGAGACAAAGGAGATACAAAGGCAAATTGAGGAATTAATGGAGAGGGGGTACTGAGAGAGAGCATGAGTCCATGTGCTGTGCCTACATTAATAGTACCTAAGAAGGATGGGACTTGGAGAATGTGTTATTGATTCAAGGGCAGTTAACAATATAACCGTCAAGTATAGGTTTCCTATACCTAGATTGGATGATTTGCTAGATGAATTACATGGTTCTCAATTGTTTTCAAAGATTGATTTAAGGAGTGATATCATCAGATTAGAATGAAGGAAGGTGATGAATGGAAAACAGGTTTTTAAACAAGCTAGGGCTTTATGAATGATTAGTCATGCCTTTGGTTAACTAATGCACCTAGTACGTTTATGAGGTTGATGAATGAGGTCTTAAAGCCATACATTGGTAAGATTGTAGTGGTTTATTTAGACGATATTTTGGTGTTCAAGAGTGTTAATGATCATCTAAGTCATCTAAGGAGTGTGTTTGGGACATTACGAGAACAAAGCTCTGCTAAGCTCGAAAAGTGTTATTGCATGGTACCAAGTGTGACGTTTTTGGGTATATTGTGTCCAGATGGGGTTTCTGTTGATCCATCTAAAGTGGAAGCTATAAAATCATGGCCAACACCAAAAAACGTGACTGAAGTACGTGCTTTTCATGGGTTAGCCTCGTTCTATAGGAGGTTTTGAAGAATTTTTCATCTGTTGTTGCTCCTATAACCGAATGCATAAGAGGATAAGCCTAAGTTTGAGTGGACTAAGGGGGCACAAAAGCTTTTAATTGATTAAGAAGTTGTTTGTAACACCCACCCATACTAGCCTTACCAGATTTCTCTAAACCATTTGAAGTGGAGACATATGCAAGTGGGGTTGGAATTTGCTGTTCTAGTCCAAGGGAAGAGGCCAATTGCTTACTTTAGTGGTATTGAATGGTGCTAAACGGAACTATTCTACTATGACAAAGAGTTCTATGCCATTATTAGAGCTTTGGATCATTGGAGTCATTATTTAAGGCCTAATCACTTCATACTACATCTGATCATGAAGCTTTGAAGCACATTAATGGTCAACAAAAATTGAATCCAAGACATGCTAAGTGGGTTGAATTTTTGCAATCTTTTCACTTCTCTCAAAGTACAAAACGGGGAAGTCTAATGTTGTTGCTGATGCTTTGTCAAGGAGGTATACTTTGCTTGGTGTTTTGAACTTTGTTGCTTGGATTAGAGTTGATAACACAATTTTACGAACAAGATGGTGATTTTGGACCTATAATGGCGCAACTTTCAAAGGTTCTATGAGTTCCTATGTGCTACATGATGGGTTTTTGTTTAAAGGTAATCTATTGTGCATACCTAAATGTTCTATACGTGATTGCTAGTAAGGGAGGCTCATGGAGGAGGTATTGCTGGACCATTTTGGCATTACAAAGACACTAACCATGTTGCAAGAACATTTTATTGGCCAAGATGATTGTTGATGTTGATGCCATAATTGCTCAATGTGCTACTTGTCAAAGGCAAAGGCACCTTTCATCAAGTTTTTATACTCCATTGCCAGTGCCAGAGGACCTTGGGAGGATGTTTCTATGGATTTCATTGGGGTTACCAGGACGCAAGGGGAAAAGATGCTATATGGTAGTGGTTGATAGATTTTCAAAGATGGCTCATTTTACACCATGTCACAGACATGATGCTATGAATGTGGCTGATTTGTATTTTCGAGACATCATAAGATTACATGGGTTCCAAAGACTATTGTAAGTGATAGAGACACAAAGTTCATGAGCTACTTTTGGAAGTCACTTTGGAGGTTAATAGGCACGAAACTTTTGTTTGCACATCTTATCATCCTCAAACAGATGGCCAACACAGGTCACTAATCGAACACTAGGCGTTTTGTTGCGTGGTTTGGTTAGTAAGACACAAAAGATTGGGATTTGAAGCTTGCTCATGCTGAATTTGCTTATAATAGGTCACCTACTTATGCTACTAAGCACTCACCTTTCGAGATTGTCTGGGATCAATCTAAGTTACCATTGATTTTGTAAGTATTCCTAAAGGGGAGTTGGTACACAAAGATGCCAGACGAAGGTTGAGTATATGAAAAACTTCATGCAGAAGTAAGGGCTCGAATTGAGAAGGTTAATGATATTTACAAGGCACGAGCAAACAAACATAAATCACAACATGTCTACAAAGAAGGGGATTGGTTTGGTTACACTAAGGAAGGAAAGATTTCCAAATCAAAGGAAGATAAACTTATGCCTCGTTTGATGGACTGTTCAAGATCATAAGTAAAGTGGGGGATAATGCTTATAATGGAATTACCAGGAGAATATGGAGTCCAGGCTACTTTCAACATTGGTGATTTAGCTCCTTATGTTCCTGATGATCAC
>PYUH01000015.1:1629146-1686385 GCA_016808085.1 Suaeda aralocaspica | reverse complement strand
CGATTTCAAGAACTTCAAGAAACTCTTCAAGATTCAATCTTTATTTCAAGAAACCTCCATTTTTGTGTTTCTCATGCTTGATTCCATCAACCTTGACTCATAAACTAATCAAGAAAATAACAAAACACCATATGGTAAAACCCTATCAAATGACGTGGGAAGAAAACCCATATAGCTCAACACTTCTAAACTACTAACTATACTTGCTTTACATTTACGTGAATAAGCTTGTGCATGTCACCATGCACACGTAAAAATCCACCCTAGCCAACCCAAGAAGCCTTGTGTCTCCATAAGCCACTAACTCCCCCAAGGCTGCTTCTTGTTTTCCACCTTCAATCAAACCCAAACCCTCGAAGTTTTGCTCATTGATATGCGTATCATTTAAGGTGTTACAAATGTTTTCCCTAATCATGGTCTCGAGAAGTGGTGCTAGTCCAGTCATTCTATAATGGTTTAGAGAACGAGTCTAGAACGACTATGGATTCTGTTGCAAATGATAGATTCATGAACCAACAGGTGAATGCTGCTTATGATCTTATTGAAGAAATTGCCATCCACAACTCACAATATGGCAATCTAAGGGGGCAAGCTAAACAAGGAGGCAAGAACGTGATTGATCATAAATATGAGAGTTTAGCTGCAGAAATGAATGCAAGTAGTTATAAGCTAGACAAGCTACAACTGTCTGCCACACAATCAATCTCTGTTAATGCAGTGGCCGCCTCATGAGGATGCTATTTTGTGACTCGTGTTGTTCATTTTGACATGATTTTCAGTCTTGCTAGAATTCTGCAGAGCAAATATGTGCCTTCCAAGCCTACAAGAATAATCTAGTCTCAAACTTCTATAATCCAGTTTACCAAGATCATCTATACTTCTCTTAAAGAAGCAACAATGTGCAATACCCATAATAAATTGCACCACCACTGCAGCAACAACCACGGGCTCAACCATAAAAAAATCAGAGGTTTTAACCTTAAGGACCTTTCAAACCACCTGGAGTCATCAGACCATCTTTCAACCCAGGACAATCTCAAGCACCACAAGCTAATAATGAGATCTTAGAGATGAAAAATATGATGATGCAAATGCAAAATAACATGGAGGCAATGCAAGCTCATAAAAACCGTCTTGAGACATAGTTAGTACAAGTTTCCCAATCAATTACTCAAAGACAACCGGGCCATCTTCCATTACAACCGTCACAGTCAAACCCTCCAATGCCATTGTCTTGTCTAGTGGCTCCGCTTATGATGGCCCAAAAATTCCTATTGATGATGCTGCAATTGAAGGTAGTCAAAGCAATTATGTAGTTATTGGGAACAACAATCAAGAGTCGATTCCTCCCAAGGTAAAGGAAGCTTCATCAAAGAAGGCCACTGTAGTTAACAAGCCTTCAGACACATTACCGGCTCCCAAGGTGCCATTACCCTTTTCTAATATGGTAAAGAGGAGTAAGAATGACTCCCAATTTAGTATGTTTCTTGATATTGCTAAAAATTTACAGGTTAATGTGCCATTTACTTAATTAATCACGCAGGTTAATTATACAAAGTTTTTGAAAGACATGCTTACCAGGAAACGTGAGCTTAATTTGGTGGAGATTATTGCACTAATTGAAGCATGCAGTGTTGTATTGCAAAATAAGTCTGCACCGTAACTCGAGGACCATGGAAGTTTTCCACTCCTTGTAGCATTGGCCCCCTTCATATCGATAAGACCTTATGTTATTTAGGGGATAATATTAGTGTCATGCCATTATCTATTTGCAAGAAATTGGATATGTGTTCTTCAAAGTTGACTGCACTAGTGGAAAAACACCCTATTAGTATCATATGTTTGGGCCTCTTTGTATCATTTTTGATTGGTTACAAATGGAGCAGTTACTAATAGCTCAGCTATTAGTATCATTTGTAAAAAAACAATACTAATAGCTACTATTAGCATCATTTTTAAAAACCCATGATACTAATAGCTGAGCTATTAGTATTGTTTTTCCGAACCCACGATACTAATAGCTCAACTATTAAGATCCATGTTTAGAACCCATGATACTAATAGGTGGACTATTAGTATCGTTTTTTTTTAAAAACGATACGAATAGTGGATTGATGATGTTAAAAATAAAAACTATTAGTATCGTTTTTCCTTTAAAAACGACACTAATAGTGAAATTTTTTTTAAAAAAAAATAGCTTTTAATAATAAACCTAACATTAAATAAAAATAATAATAACATTAATTATATTAAATTATTACAGTAAAATATTAAAGTAATACAAAATGTCTCAATTTGAAACCAAAACAACTACATATGCATAAAATGATCAGTGTCCTTGCTATAAAAGCTCACAAGGTTCCAATAAAAAATACTAAAAAATCAAAACTAACACAATATGAGCATCTAGCAAAACCAAGACCAACAAGAGCAGCTCCAAAACAACACCACCAACACACAGCACCTCCAAAACAACACCACCAACACGATGACACGAGGGCAGCAGCTAGCACTTCCAAAACAACATCACTAACACAAGGACACGAGGGCAGCAACTAACTACAACAACACCGAACACTGGTAAAGCAGCAGCAACTAACAGCAGCAACACCAAAAAAACTGTAATAGTTGAAAACAATGACAAAAGACATAAAAACACTAGACTCATAGAAAAGATCTTAGAGGTAAGTAGGTATAACCTGCAAAAGAACAAAATATACCAAGAGAAACAAATAAAAGGACACCATATCTCAATAAGAAGATCATGTTATGAGCTTAACACCTTTAGCATGCATCCTGATAACGTAGTGTTTTGTATTCAAAACTTATACTACTTATTGTCATTCAGTTCTAATTAGAAAGTCCAAAAACATGCTCTATGAAATAACTGAAAATAACAGATAACCAACAAACTTCATTCATCCATTAATTCAACATTAAGATGAGTGAACACATGAGTGAATCTAAGAGATGGATTGAGTGAGTGCAAAAATCAGTGTATGAGTGATATGGATGGTGTGAGAGAGAGAGAATGAATGCATTAGCTATATGATCACAACTCAACCGATACCCTCCCCCCTTTTTCCTCGCCTCTGATCAATATCAACAACATGAAGTCACAAGTGGTCAGGTATGGCCAAACTATAAGAGATGAATTATGACTTGACGTTGTCCAAGTGAACTCATGGAAGGCAAAATTTAGTTCAAAACTAAAAAGAAAACAACAAAAACTGAATATACAAAGACATGGAAAAAAAATTTAGTTCAAAACTAAAAAGTAAACAACGAAAACTTAACATACAAACTCATGGAAGATAAAATTTAGTTCAACTCTAAAAAGCAAACAACGAAAACTGAATACAGAAACACTCGTTACAAAGAAGTAGTAACCTCAAGAAGTCATTGAGTTGATGTTTGTGAAAACCGTCGAGCCTCCAAATATGGTCTACAGCAGTTGACACCGAAACCTGCAAAAGACAAAAAGAAAGAGCCAATTGTTATTCAATAAAACACAAGCATCGTCCATCCTTCCAAAAAAGTATGAAATTAGTATAATGAACCCCATAATTTTTACCTTTGAGACATTCATTTGATCATGAGTACTTAAAACAACTTAATCAAGTTAAAATTAGAAACACAATCCCCAATGTAATTACAGTGTTTTATTACTTTTATAACCATTGAATTATTTTCCCAGCACTCACCTTCACATATCTATTTCCTCAATGTGTAGAGCTAGTGGAGAACCACAACAGATAGCTTTAGTTGCTTCCTTTTACTACTAAGCATTGACATTAAACTGCAGGAAAAGCAAACCATAGGTTTAACTCTTTAAAACCTAAATACACACCAATAATGGCAAGTAAAAGTTCAGCTTTCAGCGTGAAATTAAATCCTTTGGAAATTAGGAACCATATAGAAATTCAATAAAAACCATTTTTCAGAAGAACTACTGGACAGATCAGTATAAACAATGTAGCTGCTAATTAGAATGACTGTAAAATCTAAAATTTACTGAAGTAAGGAGCAACAAACAACAAGAAGCAAACCAACCAAAACCCTATAATTAAACCAAATTGAAACCCCGTCGAACTTCGAAACTATATTCAGAAATTAAAAAAATAAAATTGAAAATGGGGAGATAAATCATGCATTCACGCATTCAACAACTTGCATTTTCAAAATAAATCATGCATTCACGCATTCATCAGCTATGAATTATGCACTCAAAATCAATCACAAATTCATTTCAACCATTCATGCTTTCATTTCTAAGGATTTATTCATGTAATCATTCGTTAATGTATACTTTCATTTTTTTCATTCATTCTCAATCACGCTTTTCAATAGTGCACTCATTCATTAACCCTCACTCAATCATTCATGCATTCATATTCATTCATGCACTCATTCATTCATTCACTTTCACTCAATCATGCATTCATTCATTAAATCATTCGTTTATGTATACTTTCAGTCTTTCTTTCGTTCAACCATTCCCTAAATCATGCATTCATTCTCAACTATGCACTCAATCAATAAATCATGCATTCATTCAATCAATCGTTCCAGCCTTTTTTTTTCATTCATGCATTCATGCCTTAATTCTTAACCTCATTTAGACTTTCATTTGTAAACTCAACCATTCATTTACTCACTTGCGGGCATTCAACAATCATGCATTTATTTTCAATAAATCAATCAATCATGCATTTGTATATTTTTAATTAATCTCACTCGAGCTAATAGAACAAGAGCTCAGAATATCTACAAAGATAATTCAAAATCATATGCCCACTTGAACTGACATAACGTCACAGAAGATGATCCATAACCAAAATCAAACGCCTGCAGCAGATCACAACTGCAGGCAACCTAATCTACAATCCCCAATGGGGGAACATTTTTCCGTAATTATTAGCGAAAACCTCAAAAAATAATATCCACTAAAAGGGGTAGGGGTATGTAGCAAACAACCTTAATCGTCTCTAACTTATGCATTGCTAAAATATATATGAATCAAACTCTTACTGAAAAATAAAACTGGGAACTCAGCTTAATTAAAAGTCGTAATCTTGTGAAGTTAAGAAAATATACCTCCCTTGCCATAATTAGCAGCCATATTTCCCTTGATTTTGTGAGGGATCATCACATAACAGTCCAACCACAAAGCATCAAAAAACAATAAGAAGCATCAAAAACCAAAGGAAGCATTTTCCTCAAATCAAAGCAATAAAAATATGATGAGAATAAGAAAAAATAATAGAATGTGATAAAATGAAACCACTACAATATGTTGTATAACAACCTATAGGTTGTATAAAATTATTAAAAAACAACCCACAGACTCAAAATGAAGCAAATTGAAAATTCAGTTATATAAAATGAAAACCACTACAATAGGTTGTATAGCAATAGTTTTTTTTTTCCTGATACCGATGCATACTCATACCCCAACTACGCCTCCGTTTGAGGAGCAAATTTCGTAACGTGTCAATTGAAACCATGGGGTCCTCAATCCCATTGAATATCGACACAATTCCGAATTTGATCCTTGCGACGGTCCACGCAAGTGGTAGTGAGCGATAGGTAGTATACTAATAGGCCTATTAGAAATACAATTATGGTGTTGTTCTCCTACAGCTCACCCACTCACTCACTTACATAGTCCCTCACTCACTCACATGTACACTCCCTCCCTCGCTCACACACTCAGTCCCTCATTCACTCCTACACTCAGTCAATCACTCAGTCAGTCACATACACAGTTTCTTGCTCACTCACTCTTGCATTAGTCAATAAATAACTCACTTACACATTCAGACTCTCAGAGAATCAATATGTGTTATTCAACAGTGTACAAATTAAAACTTCAGAAATTACACATTGAACAAATCAAATAAGACACCACATAAAAATGTTCTGCCTTGCATGTATATCGTCAAAGATGAGCATCAAACATAAAAGATTTGTTCTTATCCTTTAAAAGTAAAATGACAATACCTGAAGAGGAGTTCCAGTTAAAAGCACACGACGTTTACTTTGATATTGTTACAATATAAGAAATAGCTTTGAATCCAATTGTTGAGATGATGACCCTCATCCACGACCTATACAAAGAAATTGGACACACTTTCTGAGAAAAAAAATGCAATCCACAAATAGGGACCGGATAGGATTGGATTTAAAATATGAATAGTAGCAGCAGTAAGATATTTACCATGGGAAAAGCAAGCACGATAGTCAAGCACTATGATACTCTAACACTAAAAACTCTTGTTAAGCAGAAAGTAGCAGTTAAAACAATAATACACAACAGACAAAAGCAGTTCTTTTCCATCAATCATCAATTTGCAAACAGTCACTCAGAAATTTCATAAACATACATCTGAACATACTGTACTAATGAGAATCATCAAAAGCCTCTAATCTCAAATAAGAATTATGTGAATGTACTGAAAGGCCTGCACAGAATTGACATAGTAGCTTCTCCAAATTACCCAATACAAATATATGAGACAGTAATCCCTATGTCACTAATCACTTGATCAATTCAGACGCTCTAATGATGAAAAAACTAACAAAACAGACGAGACCAAAGGATTATATACAAAAACCCCAAGAATAAAAGGTTCATCATTTGATAAACTACTAATAGATATTGTAACAAAGATAAGCTCCTAATGAGCAGAAAATAACATTTAAACAATGATACATAACAGATACAATTGTAAATCCAGGTCAGAAATGGTAGTTGGTTTACATTAATCATCATTCCTTCAGAAGCTAGCCAGACATTGATTTAAGTGCATGAAATTATCAAAACAAAAATTAAACATGGCAGGAGACCAGATTCCAGCCCACCTAGTATCAAACAACAGTTGAATTGGGTTTCATCGATTTCAGCATCTCCAAACAACTCTAATATTGCAAGGGAACTTGTAAATTTTCTATACAACTTTAATTTAGCCAAGATCCTACCCATTTGATATCAAAAACAAGTAATCTGAAACAGCAGCAGAAAAAACAATTAAAAACAGAATTTAAACTGCACCTCCATTTCGAAATCAAACTGAATTCAGCACAAAATTCATTCCCATAACCCACCTCCATTTTGAAAACAAAATAATATTTATTCATATTTGTCTCAACCCTATCACAAGGTCAAGATGTAGAGTTGATTCTATCAATCAACATTTTCAAGTTAAAATCACTACTGAAACTGACTTCTTCTGCTTCGATCGTACCAACACACAGAAATAATAATCCACTCCTATTAAATCACAATCACATAAAAAGATTTGGACATATAAAGTTATGATTCACAAAATCATAATAACAAAATAGAGCCCAAAATTTGTATGACTGTATGTATGTATCTATATATGCATTATACAAACTCTAAAGTAAGATCTAAACGAAAGGAGACTGAAACAAGTAATTAGTTTTCTAATTTCCGAATCGAAAATCCCAGATTGAAAACAATCGAAAACCACAAATTGAAAACAATTGAAAACACCCAAACTAAAAACAACCGAAAACCCCCAAGCGAAAATCTCCAAATCGAAAACAATAATCGCAAACACAATTTGAGACATGTACAGTAACTATATTATCATTACAAACCTAAAAAAATTAAGCAAAAAGTCAAATTTACAATAATACCTCAATTAGCGAAAATCTGTTCAAATCCATAACAAACAAGAATTTGGGAAAAGAAAAGTTATAGGGATAGTGATAGAGGAGAAATACGATAAGAAGTGTGAGGAGGAGTGTTGTGAGCAGGTGAGAGATGAGGAGGACAACGACAAGAAGAAGAGTAAGGCGATAGATGAGAGATGAGAGGTGAGAGGTGAGAGGTGAGAGGTGAGAGGTGAGAGATGAGAGGATGAGGGTGAAGTGCTGAGATAACACAGAAACGCGAATTTTTTTTGTTTGATATAGTCGTATTGGTATTGTTTTTAGTCTAAAAATGATACTACTGCTACGCGTTAGTTTGTAAAATAGGATATTGATATCGTGTTTTAGAGAAACGGTACAAATATGTCTTATATTAGTATCGTTTGTTTGAAAAACGATAGTAATAGATACAAAATTAGCATCGTTTTCCTTACAAACGATACTAATACGTCTCTATTAGCATCGTTTTTCCGACAAATGATACTAATAGGTCCTTATTAGTATCGATTTTTTTACAAATGATACTAATGAAGCGTTACTAATCACTAGTGGAAAAACTGACATTTGCTCCAGCCAAAACCCCCCTTTCTGCTCCGGTTTTGGAACGAAGTATACCCAGGAGGAGCAATAAGTGTTAAGACTTTTTACTCCAGTTATGACCGGAGCAAAAAGTGTGTTTCCCACTAAAAAAAGTGACTTTTTGCTCCGGTTGTTTAAGTAATCGGAGCAAAAAGTGTGTTTCCCACAAAAAAAAGTAACTTTTTGCTCCGGTTCTTTAAATAACCGGAGCGAAAAGTGTGTTTCCCACAAAGAAAAAGTGACCTTTTGCTCCAGTCATTTAAATAACCGGAGCAAAAAGTACCCCAAAAAAACCAAAAAATAAATATATTTTTTTTTACAAAAGGGGCTAAAATGACTCATTACACGTTACATATTGAATGTGTGTAAGCTTGCACTCAGCAATCCAATTTTGGCAAATCTTCACAACAATTACAATGGCAGACATAATCCTAGAACAAATTACGAAGGGGCTCCTATTTCTCACACAGTTCAAATTACCAAAGCACAACTAGTTTCTTTCATCTACACAATTATTTACAAAATCTTCAAGCCCAAAGGGCGAGTATGGACATACATGTAGAACCAAGAGCCAAAGCAATATAACAACCCTTCTTCATCTTTGGATCTGAGTTCATCAACTTGCTATGGAAGAAATCTGCTGATATTATGTCTACTAAAGCCATGTATATGAATACACCCGAAGATAGTGAGCCAAGAAAACCTTCGGAAATCAATGCGTTAGCACTACTGTCATCATATCCAGTCATAGCGAAAATAATCATCCCCAAAAGTATCCCCAATGGAGTTGTCACTGAGAACATGAAGCACATGTATGCTGTTGTCTTGAAGCTAAATCCTGCCTGGTAGATGACATCAACAATTATTACTTTGATCTTATTAGTATAATGATAATATCAATCATACTCTTTTAAGATGAACAATAACTGTGAGGCGTGAATGATACTTAGTTTTTAACTTTTTATTAACAATTTGACATTACTCAAGCACCATCTCGACTTCCCAGAACAACAGAAACACCAAACATCCTCAACCAACCAACCACAAGAACACCCCAACAAGCAACCAATACTTCTAGTTGTGCAGTAACAATCGAAACATGATAACAACCAAACAATACAATAGACCATACTCAATACAAACAATCCAATTCAACATGATAAACAAACAATAACAATCAAAACAGTGCAACATACAAACTCAAAACAATCAGACCTAGATCAATCATTTCACTATGAGTAAAAATACCAGTATAATATCAAATAATTATACACTCGTACATTGTATTATTTTTTTCAATCAATGATGCATTCATTCTTTCATTTCATTGCTCATTTCAATCAATCAACCAATCACTCATTCATTCACTATATCATGTAGTCTAATTATCTATTCTTTCATCATGCATACTCTATTACTCTCTTTATTTGTAATTAATCATTCAAACTTTGAATCATTAATTAATCATTCACATTCCAAATCATGGATAATTCACTCAATTCAATTCATGGATTCCTTTACTCACTTATTCACTCACAAGACTTCATTCACAAGACTTAAAGTACACAAACAACCCCAATAAGTATCCGCCTGCACCAAAGTTACACAATAAGTAAATTCCCATAGCACCTCTTACTACAAGCAACTACAATAAGTAATCAAATTTCGCAGTACCATTTGAAACCGCCAACAACAAACACATCTGAATAGTGCTTCTTGGCGTTCAACCTGGCGAAATTCTCAATTTTCCAAGTAAACCTAGATGATTAAGGATCCTCTGCACCTTGATTCTCAGCAGTGCTAGCAGCCTCATTCGCATTAGCGGTAGCGGTGTTATTATTATTAGCAGGTTCTGCTTGCGCCACGACTACAATGCAAAATCAAACCAAAAAAAAAACACAAAATCAGAAACTCAGAACCCTAAGCAATGTAAATTTGACATACTTAGAAACTTCATCGGATCAAATCGACACTGAAAAGAGATCAATCAAATTCGTATAACAAAATCGACGAAACTAAATGCAACAAAAAAGAATCAAACCTTTCATAGGCTGATGATTATTATTATCGGCTATATCAGAATGCGGAACAACCATCTCATCATCTTCTTGCTGCAAAAAAACACGAAATTACACAAATTCATCAATTTGGTTCTACGAAACAACCAAAACCCTAGCGAAGACTCATATTACGAACTAAAAACTAATCGAAAGAAGCTTCAATTAAAGTAACAAAAACTAATCAGCAAAAATCAAATAAAAAGCCCTAATTTCGAGATTTACCAAAAATAAAAATACAACATTTTCAAATTAGAGAAAAGAATCACAAAAATCGATCAAAAATTCTTCAACAATACGACTAATTAATAACAATAGCAAAAACAAAATCAAAATTATAAGAAATTGAACAAAAAATTCGAAAGTAAGGAAGAAATACCTAATCACTTTGATTTCTGAATTCTTGTGCATCAAAATCCCCAATTCAATTAAACCCTAAATTAAAAACCCTAATTCGAAAAGGAATCTTAAGAAGAAGAATGATTCTCAAATCAAACTTCAAATTCTCGAAATACCGCCATTTTTGGAAAAAAAAGAGAAAGAAAATGAGAGACGATGAAAGAGAGGCAGAAAGATAGATTGAGAGAGATGAGAGAAAGAAAACTGAAAATGAGGGGTTAGGGTTTTTTTTGGGCTTTTATACCCCAATTTATATGGCCCGTCTTTTTTATCATGAATCTTACCACTTTTTGCTCCGGCTCAATACCCAAAACACCGGAGCATATATACCTTTTGCTCCAGTTGTCACATGACCGGTGCAAATAATATGGGTGGTTTTTTTTCTAAGATTTTTTGCTCTGGATTTTACATGACCGGAGCAAATGTATTGTAGCATATGTTATTTTTTCCACTAGTGAATGGTCATTTTTCCACAGGTGCTGAAATTTCTTTGCAGATGGCTGATAGAATTATTAAGTTCCCTAAAGGTATTTTGAATATGTTCTGGTGAGAGTCGGGAAGTTCTTTATTCCCATGGATTATGTTGTGTTAGACATGGATAGGATGCTCACATCTGCATTATACTTGGTAGACCATTCTTACGAACTGCAGGTGATGTTATTGATGTTAAGAATGGTAGTATAACTCTCACTGTAGGGGATAATAAGGTTACATTTAATCGTAGTTCTATTTTAAAAAATTCCATGTTAGAGCAATTATGTTGTGCTATAGCTATTATTAATGAGATTGTTAAAGAAAATATGCCTCGATCCATTTAATAGGATCTTTTGGAGGCTATTTTGTGTCTGGATTCCGATGCAGGTGAAGAAGATGATGATGTTGTTGAACTGAGGCTGAATCTAAATGGTAACGGATTGAGTTACACATAAAGTAGAAAGTTCTTAGAGCCACCTAAGCATGCTTGTACCGTCGCTAAGGTAAAGCAACCTAAAATGAAACCTCTCTCCTCCAATTTGAAATATGCTTTTCTTGATGAGAAGGAATTATTTTCTGACGTTGTTAGTTCAAATCTCACTAATGGCTAACTTGAGAAACTGTTATATGTGCTTAAGAGTCATAAAAAGGCCATTGGTTAGAGTATTGATGACTTAAATGCATTAGTCCTGATTTTTGCATGCATCGCATTCATTTAGAGGAAGATCATAAGTCATGCATACAGTGTCAACGTCGATTGAATCCTAACACACAGGTGCTAGTCAAGAAAGAGGTCATGAAATTACTTGATGCTCGCATAATCTATTATGTTCTCAATTATAAATGGGTAACTCTAGTTCCAGTAGTGCCCAAGAAAGGTGGGACTATAGTTGTTCGTAGTGATAAATATGAAAATAATCCTACTAGAATTGTTACAGGTTGGCGAATGTGAATTGATTTTAGAAAATTGAATGTCGCCACTAAGAAGGATCACTTTCCCCTTCCCTTCATTGATCAAATGCTTGAAAGTTTAGCTAGGCATATGTATTTTGTTACTTGGTTAGATAATCCGGATTCTTCCAAATCCATATTCTATCAGATGATAGAGAGAAAACTACATTAACAAGTCCATATGGCACTTTTGTTGATCTTATAATGCCGTTTGGACTTTATAATTAATGCCCCTGCTACTTTTCAGCGTTGCATGATGAGCATCTTTTTTGAGTTCATTGAGTCAATTATGGAAGTATTCATGGGTGATTTTAGTGTCTATGATACTATTTTTGATTCATTATTGGATAATTTAATAAAGTGCTAAAAATATGTGAGGAAGTAAATCTTGTATTGAATTGGGAGATGTGTTACTTTATGGTTAATAAAGGAGTGGTTCTTGGCCATCTTATTGTTGAGCATGGCATTGAGGTACATAAGGCTAAGATTCAGGTAATTGAGCAGCTACCTCAACCACTGAATGTCAAAGGGGTAAGAAGCGTTTTGGGTCATGTAGGTTTTTATCGCAGAAACCCAATTATTTTTGAAAGATTTTGAATTTGATTTTACTGATGAGTGTCTTGAGTCTTTCAACAAGATTAAACAGGCTTTGATTTTTCAGCACCCATTATGCAATCTCCAAATCGGGACATTCCGTTCAAGATAATCTGTGCAATTATGCAGTTAGAACTGTGTCGGCACAAAAGAAAGACAAGGTCTCACATGCCATCTATTATGCTAGTAAGACCTTGGGTGAAACTCAAGTTAAGCATGCCACGACCAAGAAGCTTTTCTAGCTGTTTTATATTGATGTAAGTGCAAGCAACAGTGACATTGATAATATTAATGATATCAGTGCACGAAATGATATTAATAATATCAATGCAATCAACTTCGAAGGTGGTGATGACAAGGGCAAGGGTGCAACCATAGGTGAAATAATTATATATGGTGATATAAGCTATATGGGTGCATCAAGGGTAGGGATTTGTGTGTGCATGGTCACATATCACTAATATTGCACGCAAATCAAGAAAAGATGGTGGATATTGGGGAACAAGATGGTTTTTGCCTATGAGTTTTTTCCCACAACATTTGCTAGGGTGTTTCTCATTTCAGGCTTTAGGTCTTTCTTTCTTGGTGAGTCTTGATGATCATAATTATGCTAAAATACATGGAGGACAAATTCTTAAGATTTTGTTGATTAACATATTGGATCTTCAAGCATTTCTTGAATTTTTTTGAAGATTTTTAAAAATTGCGCAAAAAATGGACGAAGTTCTTGGGCGTGTTTTTGGCGATTTTTACAAGTTCTTGGACAGCAAGTATTTTTGTGATTTTTAGCTTAAAATCTGATGATTATCTTGTTAATTAATTACTTAAACAAGTTGTTAGGATATTTTCTTGATTAGCTACTTTGTTAGAGTTTGTTAGGCAAGATAAGATCAAGATGCAATGATGAGGTGTCATACTTATCTTGTTGTGTGTTGGTTTTGTGAGGGCCGAATTTCGTAAGTGTTGTGCGTGTGTTTTAGTTATTTTTAGCTAGGATTTTGTTGCTCATTATACCTATAAATAATCTCAACATTAGTTTGTAATTAATTATGTTTGAGTTGAATAAAAGTTTGCTTGTTTTCTTGAAAACAAAAATATTCCGAAATTTTAAGGGTTGGTTGAATTTTCCTTTATACTCTTGTGTAGATTATTTAGTGGCTTTGAGGGTGTTTAGGCTTTAATCAATGACTAATTAATCAAACCAAAAATTGAGAATTTTGGTGGCTTGGCCTTTAGAAGTTCGAAATTTTAGTTCTATCCCTGTGGGTTTTCCAATACATAAGAAAATTCACATCAAATTTGTTGCTTTCGTTGAGAGATCGTTTAATCTCAGGTGCTTATCAATCTATCAATCACTTTAACCAACATTGCAATGGAAGGTGGAGGGGTAGAAGTTCCTACTAAGTTTCAAAGGGGATTGTCCTTAGAACAAGCTAAAGAAATCAGAAGGGACAATGAAATTAAGGAGTTATGAACTATGCTAGAAGAGGTGATGAACTTTGTGTCAGGCAGATTGAAAAACAGTAAAAAGGGACAAGCAATGGAGGATTTTGATTCAATTTCTAGTGATGAAAACTCAGGCAGGAGTGCACGCAAACCTAGGCGTAACTATGACACCAGATCTCGTGATGAAGATGACCGAAACAGATACAAAAAGCGTGACAAACAAAAGGATGATGATCATAGTCTAAAACTGGACGTTCCTGAGTTCAATGGCAGTCTAGATATGGAAGTTTTCCTTGATTGGCTAAGGAGAACCTAAAGAGTTTTCAATTACAAAGAGTACGATGATCATATGGCCTTCAGAGTGGAGGAATTAAAACTGACTTCTTATGCTAGTTTGTGGTATGAAGGACTACAAAGAAAACGAAAAACGGAAGGGAAATCGAAAATTAGGTTATGGCACAAATTGAAAAGGGAATTGAGGAAAAATTTTGTACCACATGAATATGAGCAGAATAATTTCCTGAAGATGTATACTTTGAAACAAGGGAAAAAGAGTGTTGAAGAGTATATCAAATGCCTTTGAAAAGATGTTAATATTGTGTGAACTAGAAGAGAAGGAAGATCACAAGGTTGCTCGATTGGTTGCAGGACTGGACGATTCCATTAGGGAGAAAGTGGAATTGCAGCCCTATTGGACTTATGATGAAATATGTAAAGTGGCACTCATGGGTGAAAAACATGGGAATTCAAAGAAGCCAAAAGCATTCTTTAAATCCTATGAATCCAAGAAGAAAGTTGTGTATTCCCAACCACCTAGTGCTAAATCTAATTTCGACAATGTTAAAAGGACAGCCACTCCAGTGAAACCACCTGCAATCCCTGATGATAAGAGAAAGTGTTTTAACTGTCAAGGATATGGACACATGCAACGCAATTGCCCTAGCTGCAGGGTGATCACTGTCAGGGAAGCACAAGAGATTGAAAATGCTTACCTAGATGTTCTTCTTGAAGAAGGGGAGGAGGAAAATTCTAAGTCAGAGGAAGGAAAAAGTAGTAATGATATGGAGGAAGTAGAGGCAGAAACATAGGGTCAGGCATTAGTCCTCAGGAGGGTTCTTCAGACTAAACCCACGCAAATTGAAGAGAACCAGAGGGACAATATTTTCGTGACCAAGTGTAATGTACAAGGCAAGCTGTGTGATGTGATAATTGATAGTGGCTGTTGTACTAATGTGGTCTTTACCCTATTGATTGAGAAATTAAACTACACCACATACAATCATCCTCAACCTTACAAGTTACATTGGTTAAGCAATACTAGTGATGTCAAAGCAAACCCTGGTCAATTTCAAAATTGGTCAGTTTGAGGATTCTGTATTGTGTGATGTTTGCCCTATGGATGCTTGTGTTATATTGCTTGGTAGACCCTGGCAATTTGATTGATTTGTGAAGTATGATGGAAGAACCAATGTTTATGTCATCAAGAAACAGGAAACTAACAAGCCAATTGCTTTAAAACCATTAAAAGTGGCACAAGACAGGAAGAAGTTGAATGTGGAAAACAAGAAGAGAGTGTTATTGTCAAATCCTAAGGAGTTGGTAAAGGAATTAGCTGATTGCCAGCAAGTGTTCCTGCTGATGGCCAAGGAAGTAAGAGTTGAAACATTTACAATTCAAAAATTCTTCAACCACTATTGAAGGAATTTGAAGATGTATTTCCAGATGACTTACCAACAGGTTTGCCCCCCACTAGGGGCATTGAACACCAGATTGACTTGATACCAGGTGCTCAGATTCCTAACAAACCACCATATCGATGCAATCCTGAGGAGGCTAAGGAAATACAAAGGCAAATTGAAGAATTGATGCAAAGGGGATATGTCAGAGAAAGTATGAGTCTGTGTGCTATTTTAACACTCGTTGTTCCTAAAAAAGACGGTACATGGCGCATGTGTATTGATTCCCGAGCTGTCAACAACATCACAATCAAGTACATATTTCCCATCCCTAGGTTGGACGATCTATTAGACGAGTAGTATGGCTCATAGGTGTTTTCCAAGATTAATTTGAGAAGTTGGTATCATCAGATACGCATGAGGGAAGGAGATGAGTGGAAAACAACCTTCAAAACCAAATTGGGTTCTATGGGTGGTTGGTCATGCCTTTTGGACTCACCAACACACTAAGCACTTTTATGAGACTTATGAATGAAGTTTTGAAACCATATTTGGGGAAATTTGTTGTTGTATACTTAGATGATATTCTAATTTATAGTAGAAACAATGGTGATCATCTACAGCATCTAAGGCAGGTTTTCGAAACTTTGAGGCAACAAAAGCTCTATGGAAATTGGAGAAGTGTTATTTCATGGTGAGCAGTGTGACATTTTTGGGTTATGTGGTGTCAAACGATGGGGTTTCAGTGGATCAATCCAAGATTGAAGCAATCAAATCATGGCCAACACCCACAAACATTACTAAAGAGCGTTCTTTTCATGGTTTGGCTTCCTTCTATAGAAGTTTTGTTAAAAACTTCTCATCAATTGTTGCTCCTATGACTGAATGCATCAAGAAGGATAAGAAATTCGAGTGGACGAGGAAGGAACAGAAAGCATTTGAAAAAATCAAGGATTTGTTATGCCACACACTACCTATTCTTGCATTGCCTGATGATACAAAACAAGATGATAACTTCGAAAGTTTGATAATGGCTTCTAAAGATGATGCAAGTATGGGGGAAATAATGGCTTATGGAGATTCAAGGCTTTTGGGATCTTCAAATACATCATCATGGGTGTGTATGGTGACACACGAAAATACTTGATCATTGAAGCAAAGGAAAGAATGGTGGAATTAGGGAAATAAGATGGTTTTGCCTGTGAGTTTTTCCCACATCACTTGATAGGGTTTTATCAATTTTTGGCATTGAGTCTTTTTAATTGTTGAAGTGTCTAAATCATCATTTACAACCTTATACAAATGGAAAATTACTTCTTTAAGGTTTCTTTATTAAAAGATCGAATCTTGAAAGGTTTCTTGAAGTTTTGAAGAAAAGCCACAAAATTGCACAAAATTAGACGAGGAGGACTTGCGTCAATTTTGACGATTTTTGGGGGATTTGGGTAAATCTTGTTATTGTGTAAACGTGGTTGTAATTTGTTGATTATCTTGATTATCAAGGTAAGAATAAGTTTGTTAGGATATTTTTTTGATTAGTTAGAGTTTGTTAGGATATTTTAGCAAGTTGCATGACATGCACTGATGATGTGGCATTCTTATCTTGTGAGCCATCGATGAGTCACTAGATTAGGACGATTTTCCTAATGTTGTGTGTGTATTTTTTAGCATAGTTTAGTTAGGATTTTTTTGATTATTATGACTATAAATAATCTCAACATTAGCTTGTAAAAATTCAGATTGGTAAGTTCAATAAACATTATTGTTTAAGTTTTATTTGTTTTCTACAAAACAAACAGAAAAACCGAAGGTGAGGCAAATTTTCGAGTGTGAGGAAATTTTCGAACACTTTGAAGAGTTGGTGCTTAGGCTTTAGACTCTTGTGAGGATAATTTTAGGAATTGAGGGTGCATAACTTTAATCAATTCATAAAATTATTCGACTTAGATCGATTTTCTTAGTGCTTCGCTTTAGAGAAAACCGAAATAAGAATATAACATTGTGAGTGGCGATTTTTCTTTTATCAACATTCACATCAACTTTTGGTGCTCTCATTGAGAGGACATTAATCCTCAAGGTTATTGGTATAATTTCATTGTTGAAACAAAAGTAATCATGTCAGCTGATGAAGTAAATACTCCTAAGATCACCACTGAGGAATTGCGCAAAGACATCAAAGAACTAAAGGCTATGTTTGAGGCCACTATGAAAGATTTTGCCGAAAAACTAAATTCACCAAGCAAGTCCTCAACTAATGGATGGGAAGTCTAAGGTATCTACTTGGACGAAACTAAAGAAAGAGATTAGGAGACGTTTTGTTCCTCAAGATTACGAGAAGGGCAATTTTATAAAGATGCATACTTTGAAGTAGGATCGAAAATCAGTTGAAGAATATACATCTGAATTCCTCAACTTGATCACCATTTGCGATTTAGAAGAAAAAGAGGATCATCAACTTTGCTTGTTATGTTGCTGGCTTAGATGAAAGAAGAAGAGAAAAGGTGGAATTACAGCCTTACTAGACTTTTGATGAAGTTTGCAAGGTTGCATCTAGGGTTGAGAAACAATTTTCGAAAAAACCAAGTACTTTTTCGAAACCCTTCGCGAAGAAAGAAGGTGCCATTGTTTCATTTAAACAAAATTTCGATTCCACTTCAAAACCTCCTCCATAGATAAAGGATAAAGGCTATGCTACTAAGCCTCCACACCCTGATCAACGCACATGCTTCAAGTGCAAAGGTCAAGGGCATATCCAGAAGGATTGTCCTCATTCAAGGGTTCATACTACTCGAAATTGGGCAGATGATGAAAACTTTGAAGAAGAGGAGAATGAAACAGGAGGAAGGCGTGAATTATGACACTCAGGAAGAGGAGATTGAGGAAATTACTCCTGAGGTGAATGGCCAAAGTTTAGTTCTCCGAAGGGTTTTGCAATCTACAATTGTGCCACCTACAGAGAATCAGAGGGATAAGATTTTCATTACCAGGTGCGATATTCTAGGGAGATTGTGTGATGTGATAACTGATTCAGGTAGTTGCACTAATGTAGTCTCTACAGTATTGATCAACAAGTTGGAAATTCCTACAATTGAACATCCTCAACCATACACGTTACATTGGCTCGGTAACACAAGTGACGTCAAGGTGAATAAACAGGCTTTGGTTAGTTTTAAGATTCGAAATTTCAATGATCAAGTGCTCTGTGATGTATGTCCTATGGATGCGCGATGTGAATTTTCGTGTGAACAAAAACTCACAAGGGTATAGGCTAAAATTTCGAATCTATAAAGACCCAGTCACCAAGATTCTTAATTTTAGGTTGATCAATTAGTCCGTTGATTAAAGCCTAAGCACCCTCAAAGCTACTAATTAAATCACAAGAGTATAGAGAAATCAATCACCAACTCTTAATTTTTTTTCGGATTTTGTTTTCAAGTAAACAAACAAACTTTTTTTTTATTCAACTCCAAACTTAATTAATTTCATCCTAATGTTGAGATTATTTATAGGTATAATCATCAACAAAATCCTAACTAAAATAGACTAAAAAAAACACGCCTAAGACTAGGAAAATAAATCCTACTTTTGCTCAACAAACTAAAGATAAGATTGCCACATCATCATGCAACTTGCACTTCGATCTTATCTTTCCTAACAAACTCTAAATAACTAACAAATCAAGAAAATATCCTAACAACTTGAATAAATAATTAATTAACAAGATAATCATCAGAATTTACACTAAAATCACGCCACTTGCTTGGAGCCCAAGAACTTGGAAAAACGCCCAAAAAACACACTTCAAGAAACCGTTCCTTTTGTGCGCAATTTTCAAGATTCTTTCAAGAACTTAAAGAAATGCTTCAAGATCCAATCTTTTAATCAAGAAATCTTCAAGAATTTGTCTTCCATGTATTTTAGCATAATTATGATGATCAACACTCACCAAGAATTAAAAGACTCAATGCCAAAAATGAGAAAAACCCTGTGGGAAAAAACTCATAGGCAAAAACCATCTTGTTCCCCAAATCCACCATTTTTGCCTTGATTTGCGTGCCATATTATTGACATGTGACCATGCACATGCAAATCCCTACCCTTGATGCACCCATCACTACAAGAAATCGGCAAAATAGCGACGGATTTTTGTGACGGGATTTTGCTTGTTTGCAACAGAAATATCCGTCGCAAAAAATTGACAAACCAAATCAAATGACCAATTGATTTTTGCGACGGGATTTTGTATTTGCGACTGAATAAGCCCTCGCAAATTTGCGACGGAATTAATTCCGTCGCAAAATTCCCTCACAAAAAGCGATAAACCCTTTTATTATTTTGTCGCGAAAAAATTCCCTTACAAAAGCCCTTCTCCCTTCTTCTTCTAATTTGCGACCAAAAACCCTTCTCCTTCCAAACTCGGCGTCTTCTTGCCATCTCTGAATCTCTGACTTTCATTTTCTCAATTCGCCATCTCTGAATCTCTCTAGCAGTCTCGCCTCACTCTCAAATTCGTGAAAAGCATAAAGACAAAAGTTTAAGGTTAATCTCAATCCAATAGCTATCAAATCATCGATTCTCCTTTCAAGTTGTCCCAGAAAACGTCCTCGATTAGGTTGGGATGTTGCTCCTCAAACACCTAAGGTATCGAATCTTTTCTTTTTTTTTTTTCAATTTTTTGTTTGTTATTGATTTTGATTGAATTTGTTCGATCTGCTTTGATTTCGTTAGATTTTAGTGTTTTTGAATTAAACGATTGTTTTTTCATCGATGATTTTCGGTGAACGATTTGATTTTTGCGATTAGATCTGATGATTTAGGGTTTATAATTTTATTGTATGATTTTTGGGTGATTGAAGTTCCAAACTAGGTTGCTTCTGTGTGAGTGATTGTCTTTACTTGGGAAGCTAGTAGACATAAATGATTCAATGAGTAGATGTGCTGCATCCGCTGCTCCCACCACATAAGTTACTCAAAAATTAGCAAGACACAGAGACATACTTCACGAATTCACCCAGGTATCCTTTATTTTTCAGTTTCTCCTTAACCGTTCTGTTTGGATTTATTGTCGAATGCCTCTAAGACATTTTTTTATGGTTTGCTGTCTAACAAAGTAATCCCTAACTCTCGAATTGATTTTTAATGTATTAATGCATTATGAACTCTCGAATTATTTGTGATTTTGCTAATTTCATTGAGACATTTTTTATGGCTTCAAATTGATTTGTAATGTATTAATGTATTATGAACTCTCGAATTATTTGTGATTTTGTTAATTTCATTGAGACATTTTGTCGAACACTTGTTGTGCAGTAATTATTTCTTCCCAATGTTAGTTCTGATTGTTCAGTTTTAGTCATTAGGAGGATAGGGTTGTCGTTGTTACGTCGGCCTAACTCGGATACTTGTAGTTTAGAATGTTGTGCCTGTGACTAGTTGGTTTTTCGTAGACAATGGTTGTATACTGGTATCAAAAGATTAGTGCTAATATAGATACTACCAGCTGATGAGTGACGATCCTTCACTTCAGAGAGTCCTTTCTTTCTTTATGTCGTCGTTAGTCTGTTTGATTTGAAGTAATCCCAAAACCTTTGTTGGTTTTTCGTAGACAATGGTTGTATACTGGTATCAAAAGATTAGTGCTAATATAGATACTACCAGCTGATGAGTGACGATCCTTCACTTCAGAGAGTCCTTTCTTTCTTTATGTCGTCGTTAGTCTGTTTGATTTGAAGTAATCCCAAAACCTTTGTTGGTGCTTGATGTTTGAGGACTGTTTGCTGCTTTTGTCTGGCCATTGGCATAATGCTTATAGACGAAATGTTATTTGTAAGATCAATTATTACTGAGATATACCATGAGGTGTGGTGAATTGAGGTCTGACTTTATGTTCAAATGCTTTGAAGTCATACTCCCAAAGAAATAATCTTACTTATTATGTTTGAATTCGATTGCCATTTTTAACAAAATCAGATAGGGTCTTCGATGGCTAGAATTCTTCACGCTTCGTGTAACATTTTGGAATTAAAATTGTTTAATATTTTTGCCACATCTATCGATTAACCATAACCTTTTTATAGTAGCTTGGTGGCTGCCATAATGCCTTCCTAAAGGATACTTTAACCTCCAACTTGCTTTTGAAACTTAAATTAGTATTCCACCGCGGTGAAGCACCGAAGCTTTATGCATGTATACTATATATTAATAATACTTGAGTCATATGTTTAAATGCTTAGGCTGCATCTTATCCTTGTCACACAAGATTTTTATTAACTTTTTTAGTCTTGAGAATTGTTCTGTTTGGATATCTATGTTGCTTCTATGTGGGTTGCTCTTGTGCACAATTGGTAAATCCCTCTGTTATGGTGCCATTTGTATTCGCACATGGCTTGGGTTGGCTTCTTCTATTTTTGAATTAACTCCAATGTTCCTGTGAAGAAAATTTTTTTTTAAAAAAAGTGGGTCTCCACCCGAGTTGTAAACTCATTGCCAGAGATGGAGACAGATAGGTAACTAGGTTTTCAAGTTGCCAGTCTAGGAGCTCTGGAGGCCCTTATCAAACTTCGCTGTTTCTTTTTTATTCTTGTCTTAATTCTGGACTATCTTCTGAAAGTGTGTTTGTTGGTCAACTTTAGAGCTCACAATCTATTTTGTCATTAATATGATATTTTTCGGATTCTCCTTGTTTGTAACTCCTGTCATCATTTATTGGTTACATTTCTTTTTTCTTATACAATGCCACCATCAGTTTTTAAGTGGCAAGGGCTTGTACTATGGTCTCTTTTTTATTTAAAACTTTGTGACTTAAACACGTCTTTTGCTTTTAGGAATTCAGGCGTATCAAGGGAAATATAAGTTCAATGAGGGAGCATGTAGTGCTTCTTAGCTCAGTGAGGGATGATATTAGTGAATACAAGGTGAGCAATTTTAATGAATGCATATTGTATAATCTATTTTTTAACTGTTGGCAGTATGCTTATGTCTACCTTCATGCAGGCATCAGGGACTTTGTCTCCTAAAATGCAGCTGCTACGAGAAAGAGGTGCAATACATGGAAGCATATCTCATGTAAGACTTTAAACTTTTGAAGATAACTTCATTTTTTTTCTTCATGTCTATACTTGTATACTTCATGCTAAAACAACTATTCTCAATTCTATGCCTCGTTTTTTTACTAGTCATATCATTCTAAAGTTAAAGCAAACCGTATCTAATCTTACAGTGCATTGAAAAACAATGGAAACCGATTCTTCTACTTCTGTAGCAAATGTTGATCATCTTATAATCTCCTCCCTTTTAGATGACAAATTTTAATTGCATCAAATGATAATTCTCCATTAATCAACATGATAATATACTGATTATATTATTTTTGGGTTTTGATAACTTGCAACTATTTTAGACTATACTCCATTACTTCGTACTTATTTTACATCATTTTCTTAGAAATACTTCAGGCATGTCTTGTTAAGTCAAATATGTACAGGGGTTTATAACCTTTGACCTAATTGGTTCAGTTTTTGAGGGTCAAATATTTAGTTATATAAGCATTATGAACCCTTTACCTTACTGGTTTGGTCGAGGGCCCACAACCCAAAGAAAAAATTAATTAGAGGCAAGTTGGAGGTAGATGTAGAGATTACACTAAAAGAAGAATATGTTGTACATTTTGATAAAGCTTCTGTCTTTCGTCTAATTGGGAGAAAAAGCCTGTTTTTCCTCCTCCTTTATGTTGCTTTTGCTCCATTAATGGTGGATTTTTTTCTATTTCATTATTTGTTGGTTGTAGATGTAATCTCAGTCGTTGGATTCTTCTTTTGATGATGTTTGAGTGAAGGACTGTGTGAGTGCGAATTTGAGTGAGTGATTATGTGATTTTCATTGGGGTTTTGATTTGTGTGGCTTCAATTTAAACTTGTTTCTAAGTAAGTGGTAATCTTACTTACAAGAAAGAGTACAGCAATGAAGAAATTTTAATCCTGAAAAACTCATATTAGCAAACATAGTAACATGTTTAAGTGCAGGTACCTTTCAGTATGACAAGTCTGTTAGTTGTTTGCTGACTTGTTCAAATTCTTGTGGTCTTGGCAAGGGTTGCACGGCTATTATTGTAGTTAAATTTGGGAGTCCCGAGCGATCAAATGGAGCAGCACCGAATGCATTGACAAATTAGGGATATTTTTGATGATTTTTGTATAGTTCAGTTTTTTGGGTCTACTTTGTGCAAAACTGAGTCAGTTTTGCTTAAGTAGATCTTAGGATGTAATTATTCTCCTTTTTGTTAATAAAACTGCTTACATTTTATCAAAAAAAAAGATAAATTATTATTGTTATTCATCAATTTAATATAGTATTTGTTATAATAATTTTATTTTTTTTTATATTTAAAAAACCGCTATTAGTATCGTTTTTGTAAAAAAAAAACGATACTAATAGATTGTCTATTTGTATCGTTTTTGTAAAACGATAAAAATAGGTCATAATAAAACGATACTAATAAGCTATTTTTCTACTAGTGTTTTCGTTGCAAATTTGCGAGGGAATTTTCCATCGCAAAATAGCTAACTTTGCGAGGGAATTTTCCGTCGCAAACTTGTGGGGGAAAATTCCGTCGCAAACTTCGACAGTTCCGTCGCAAATTTGGAAATTTGCGACAAAAATATTAGCGTCGGACGTTTTGCGACGGAATGTCCTAAGTTTGCGACGGAATTTGACCGTCGCAAAATAGCTGTTATCTTGTAGTGCATATAGCTTATATCACTGTATGCAATTATTTCACCTATGGTTGCACCCTTGCCCTTGTCCTCACCACCTTCGAAGTTGATTGCATTGATATCATTAATATCATTTCTTGCACTGATATCATTAATATTGTCAATGTCACTGGTGCTTGCATCATCCTCCCCTTCTTCAAAAGAGTTTGACCTCAAACTTCGAAGTTGTTCATTAGGTATATATGGAGTTAAATCACCAATGTTAAAAGTAGCATGAACCCCATATTCACCTGGTAGTTCAAGTTGATAAGCATTATCACCAACTTTATTCAAAATTTTTAATGGCCCATCACATCTAGGCATCAATTTATTTTTCCTGTGATTAGGAAACCTTTCCTTCCTGAGATGTAGCAAAACCAAATCTCCTTTTAGAAATTTGCGTGGGTTCCTGTGCTTATTGGCTTGCAATATATACTGATCATTCACCTTTTCCATCCTTGCTCTAATCTGTGCATGTAATTTCTGCATATATACTGATACTCCATCCTTTGAAACTACATAGCCTAGGAATGTAACACTACTCACCATGATGTAACACTTCTCCAATTTCCCATACAATTTATGCTGCCTCGGGATTTCAAAAACCTGTCTTTAATGCTGCAGATGAACTCCATTGTTTCTGCACTCATGGAGACCCAATTTGGTTTTGAAAGTTGTTTTCCATCCATCCCCTTCTCTCATTAATTCCTCAATCTGTCTTTATATTTCCTTAGTCTCCTCAGGATTGCATCTATACGCTGGTTTATTAGGAAACTGAGCACATGGGATTAAGTCAAGCTGGTGTTCAATGCCCCTATCGGGTGGTAAACCTTGTGGTAAGTCATCTGGAAATACATCTTCAAATACCTTCAATAGTGGTTGAAGAATTTTAGGGATTGCAGATGTTTCAACTCTCACATCTTTTGCCATCAACTGAAATACTTGCTGGCAATCAGTCAATTCCCTCTCCAATTCCTTAGGATTAGTCAAAAATACTCCCTTTTTGTTCTCCACATTCAATTGTTTCTTGTTTTGCGCCACTTTTAGAGGTTTCAAAGCAATTGGTTGGTCACTTTCTTGTTTCCTGATGATGTAGACATTGGTTCTTCCATCATACTTCACTAATCGATCATATTGCCACGGTCTACCAAGCAATATATGACAGGCATCCATTGGATAGACATCACATATCACAGAATCCTCAAAATTACCAATCTTGAAATTTATCAGGGCCTGCTTAGTCACCTTGACATCACTGGTGTTGCTTAGCCAATGTAACTTGTAAGGTTGAGGATGATTGTATGTGGGGTGATTCAATTTCTGGATCAAATAGGTAGAGACCATATTAGTACAGCTGCCACTATCAATTATCACATCACACATCTTGCCCTGTACATTACACCTGGCTACGAAAATTTTGTCCCTCTTGTTCTCTTCAATTGGCGCAGGTTTAGACTGAAGAACCCTCCAGAGGACCAATACTTGACCCTGTGTTTCTGCTTCTACTTCTTCCATATCATTGCTGCTTTGTTCTTCCTGGGAATCAATATTTTCGTCCTTCCCTTCTTCAAGAAGAACATCTAAGTAGGCATCTTCGATTTCCTTTGCTTCCCTAGCAGCGATTACCCTGGAGTTTGGGCAATTTCTTTGTGTGTGTCCTACTCCCTGACACTTAAAACACTTCCTGTTGTCTTCAGGAATTGTCAGTGGTTTGATTGCATTGGCTGCTCTTTTATCATTGTAGAACTTAGGTTTAGCACTAGCTGGTTGAGAATACACCACTTCCTTCTTGGACTCATAGGATTTAAAGAATGCTTTTGGCTTCTTTGAATTCCCATGTTTTTCTACCCTGAGTGCCACTTTACAGATCTCATCATAGGTCCATTAGGGTTGTAATTCTACCTTTTCCCTAATTGATCCATCCAACCCTGCCACAAACTGAGCAACTTTGTGATCTTCCTTTTCTTCTATGTCACACAATATCAGCAATTTTTCAAAAGCATTGATGTACTCCTCAACACTTTTCAGTCCCTGTTTCAGGGTATGCATCTTTAGGAAATTGTTTTGTTCATACTCATGTGGTACAAATTTTTTCCTCAATTCCCTTTTCAATTTGCGCCAAGAGCAAATCTTTGCCCTTCCTTCCTTTTTGCATTTTCTTTGTAATCCTTCAAACCACAAGCTAGCATAAGATGTTAGTTTTAATTCTGCCACTCTGAAGGCTTTATGATCATCATACTCCTTGTAACTAAAAATCCTTTCGGTTTTCCTCAGGCAATCAAGGAAAATTTCTGGATCTAAACTGTCGTTGAACTCAGGAACATCCTTCTTTGAGCTACGATCATCATCCTTCTGTTTGTCACGCCTCCTATGCCTATTTCGGTCATCTTCTTCACTAGAACTGGTGTCTATTCACGCCTAGGCTTGCGTGCACTCATGCTGGTATTTTCATCACTTAAACTTGCATCACTTTCATCAATTGCGTGACCCTTTTTCTTGTTTTTCGAACTGCTTTATACAAGATTCATCACCTCTTCCAACATGGTTCGTAGTTCTCTAATTTCATTGTCCCTTCGGATTTCTCTGGCTTGTTCTAAGGACAATCCTTTTTCAAAAGTTGCTGGAACTTCATCACCACCACTTGCCATAGTAAGTGTTTTAATTAATTAATTGATGAGCACTTGAGTATAAGAGACCTCTCAACGAGAGCACCAAATTTGATGTGAATTTTCGTGTGAACAAAAACTCACAAGGGTATAGACTAAAATTTCGAATCTTTAAAGACCCAGTCACCAAGTTTCTTAATTTTAGGTTGATCAATTAGTCATTTGATTAAAGCCTAAGCACCCCCAAAGCTAGTAATTAAACCACAAGAGTATATAGAAATTAATCACCTACTCTTAATTTTTTTTCGGATTTTGTTTTCAAGTAAACAAACAAACTTTTTTTTATTCAACTCCAAACTTAATTAATTACATCCTAATGTTGAGATTATTTATAGGTATAATCATCAACAAAATTCTAACTAAAATAGACTAAAAAAAACACGCCTAATACTAGGAAAATAAATCCTACTTTTGCTCAACAAACTAAAGATAAGATTGTCACATCATCATGCAACTTGCACTTTGATCTTATTTTTCCTAACAAACTCTAACTAACTAACAAATCAAGAAAATATCCTAACAACTTGAATAAATAATTAATTAACAAGATAATCATCAGAATTTACACTAAAATCACGCCACTTGCTTGGAGCCCATGAACTTGGTAAAACGCCCAAAAAACACGCTTCAAGAAACCGTTCCTTTTGTGCGCAATTTTTAAGATTCTTTCCAGAACTTAAAGAAATGCTTCAAGATCCAATTTTTTAATCAAGAAATCTTCAAAAATCTGTCATGCATGTATTTTAGCATAATTATGATGATCAAGACTCACCAAGAATTAAAAGACTCAATGCCAAAAATGAGAAAAACCCTGTGGGAAAAAACTCATAGGCAAAAACCATCTTGTTCCCCAAATCCACCATTCTTGCCTTGATTTGCGTGCCATATTATTGACATGTGACCATGCACACGCAAACCCCTACCCTTGATGCACCCATATAGCTTATATCATTGTATGCAATTATTTCACCTATGGTTGCACCCTTGCCCTTATCATCGCCACCTTCGAAGTTGATTGCATTGATATCATTAATATCATTTCTTGCTCTGATATCATTAATATTATCAATGTCACTGGTGCTTGCATCAATGCGTGCCATATATTGCTTGGAAGACCGTGGCAATATGATAGATTCGTACAGTTTGATGGTAGAACAAACATATACATCATTAGGAAACATGCACATGGAAAACCAGTTGCGCTGAAACCTTTGTAAAGTTCGAATTTTAAGAAAGGTGTGAGCAATAAAAAGGGTGTTTTGTTGATTGACTAGAAAGCCATGGTGCAAGAGGTAAAGAGTTGTTAGAGGTTCTATGTGTTAATGGCTAAGGAAGTGCAAGAGAAAGCAACGAGCATCCCTCCTGAGTTGCGCCCCTTGTTGCACGAATTTCAAGTCATATTTCCTGATGAATTGCCACCAGGGTTGCCACCCATTAGAGGAATTGAACATCAGATTGATTTGGTTCCTGGAGCTCAGATCCCTAATAAACTAGCTTACAGGTGCAATCCAGAAGAAGCTAAAGAAATTCAAAGACAGATTGAAGAGTTGATGGCAAGAGGGTATGTCAGAGAGAGCATGAGCTTATGTGCAGTACCAACATTGATTGTTCCTAAAAAGGATGGATCATGGAGAATGTGCATTGATTCTAGAGCTGTGAATAACATCACCATCAAATACTGGTTTCCTATTCCGCGATTAGATGATTTATTGGCTGAATTGTTTTGCTCACAAGTGTTTACTAAGATTGATTTCAGGAGTGGTTACCACCAAATTCGAATGAAGGAAGGTGATGAATGGAAAACAGGATTCAAAACTAAACTAGGACTCTATGAATGGCTAGTTATGCCTTTTGGTCTTACTAATGCTCCTAGTACATTTATGAGATTGATGAATGAAGTTTTGAAACCTTTCGTTGGAAAGTTTGTGGTTGTCCATCTGGATGATATATTGGTATATAGTGCAAGTGTGGAAGATCATCTGCATCATCTAAGAGAAGTGTTCGAAACTTTGAGAAATCAGAAGTTGTATGCTAAGCTCGAAAAGTGCTCGTTCATGGTCTCAAGTGTGACGTTCTTAGGGTACATTGTTTTTGAGGATGGTGTTTCAGTTGATCCTTCGAAAGTAGAAGCTATTAAATCATGGTCAGTTCTGAAATCTGTGTCTGAGGTGTGTGCTTTTCATGGTTTAGCTTCTTTCTATAGAAGATTTGTGAAGAATTTCTCTTCTGTAGTAGCACCTATGACCGAGTGTATTAAAAAGAACAAAGAGAAGTTTGAATGGACCAAAGATGCACAAAAGGCATTCGAATTTGTGAAGAAATTGCTTTGTCAAGCTCCTATCTTATCTTTACAAGACTTTTAGAAACCTTTTGAAGTTGAGACATATGCTAGTGGGGTGGGGATTAGTGCGGTGTTGGTTCAAGGGAAGCGGCCTATAGCTTATTTCAATGAGAAGTTGAATGAATCAAGGTTAAACTACTCTACCTATGACAAGTAATTCTATGCTATTGTTCGAGCATTGGATCATTGGAGTCATTATCTGCGTCCAAGTCACTTTGTATTGCATTCTGATCATGAGGCTCTGAAGCATATCAATGGCCAATATAAACTCAATTCAAGACATGCAAAGCGGGTTGAATTTTTGCAGTCTTTTCACTTTTCATCAAAGTACAAAGAAGGCAAATCTAATGTGGTTACTGATGCTTTATCAAAGAGGTATGCTTTATCAAGGAGGTATGCTTTAATTGGTGTTCTTAATTTCAAATTGCTTGGTTTGGAGTTGATTACACAATATTACGAGGAAGATGGAGATTTTGGTCCTATCTATTCACAAATTACGAAGGGTTCAATGGGGTCTTATGTGCTACATGATGGATTCTTATTCAAAGGGAATCTACTTTGCATCCCTAAGTGCAGTATTCGTGAATTGCTCGTCAGATAGGCGCATGGAGGTGGAATTGCAGGTCACTTTGGTATTAGATAAACATTGACAATGTTGTAGGAGCATTTTTATTGGCCTAGAATAATTGCTGATGTTGAAGCAGTAATATGACATTGTGCAGTTTGCCAAAAGGCCAAGGCATCCTTCCATCAGGGATTGTACACACCATTGCCAGTGCCAGAAGATCCTTGGGATGATATCTCTATGGATTTTATAGTTGGTTTTCCTTGATTAGCAAGGCAAAAGGATGCTATTATGGTGGTAGTTGACAGGTTGTCGAAGATGGCTCACTTCATACCTTCCCACAAGACTGATGATGCTGTCAATGTTGCAGAATTGTATTTTCGGGATATTATTAGGTTACATTGAGTTTCGAAAACAATTGTAAGTGATAGAAACAAGAAATTCATGAGTTATTTTCAGGAAATCATTGTGGCGTTTGATAGGCACGAAATTGCTTTTCACTACTTTTTATCATCCACAAACAGATGGTAAAACCGAAGTCACCAACAGAACCCTAGGCGTTCCACTTCGTGGTTTGGTAAGTAAGACAGAAAAAAATTGGGACTTGAAATTAGCTCATGCAGAGATTGCTTATAATCGTTCACCTACATATGCAACTAAGCATTCACCTTTTGAAGTTGTTTATGGATTCAATCCCAAGCTACCTATTGATTTCGTGGCTATTCCTAAAGGTGAGCTCGTTCATAAGGATACTTAAGTTTAGCTAAAATTAAATATATGCAGAAGTTACATGCACAGGTTAGAGCAAGGATTGAGCATGTGAATGATATCTACAAGACAAGAGCTAACAAGCATAAAATCAAACACACATACAACGAAGGAGATTTGGTATGGTTACATCTAAGAAAGGAAAGATTTCCTAATCAAAGGAAAAACAAGCTAATGCCTAGGTGTGATGGACCATTCAAAATCGTGAGCAAGATCGGGGACAATGCATATAAACTCGAATTGCCAGGTGAATATGGTGTGCATGCTACTTTCAACATTGGTGATTTTTCTCCTTATGTTCCTGATGATCAACTTCGAGGTTTGAGGACAAACTCTTTTGAAGAAGAGGAGGATGATACGAAACAAGATGATAACTTCGAAGGTTTGATAATGGCTTCTAAAGATGAAGCAAGTATGGGGGAAATAATGGCATATGGAGATTCAAGGCTTTTGGGATCTTCAAAGACATCATCATGGGTGTGTATGGTGACACACGAAAATACTTGATCATTGAAGCAAAGGAAAGAATGGTGGAATTAGGGGAATAAGATGGTTTTGGCTATGAGTTTTTCCCACTTCACTTGATAGGGTTTTCTCATTTTTTGGCGTTGAGTTTTTTAATTTTTGAAGTGTCTAAATCATCATTTACAACCTTATATACATGGAAAATGACTTCTTGATGGTTTCTTGATTAAAAGATCGAATTTTGAAAGGTTTCTTGAAGTTTTGAAGAAAAGCCACAAATTTGCGCAAAATTCGACGAGAAGGACTTGCGTCAATTTTGACGATATTTGGGGGGATTTGGGTAGATCTTTTTATTCTGTAAATCTTGTCGTAATTTGTTGATTATCTTGATTAGCAAGGTAAGAATAAGTTTGTTAGGATATTTTTTTGATTAAATAGAGTTTGTTAGGATATTTTAGCAAGTTGCATGACATACAGTGATGATGTAGCATTCTTATGTTGTGAGTCATCGATGAGTCACTAGATTAGGGTGATTTTCCTAATGTTGTGCGTGTATTTTTAGCATAGTTTAGTTAGGATTTTGTTGATGATTATGAATATAAATAATCTCAACATTAGCTTGTAAAAATTCAGATTGGTAAGTTCAATAAACATTATTGTTTAAGTTTTATTTGTTTTCTACAAAACAAACACAAAAACCGAAGGTGAGGAAATTTTCGAACACTTTGAAGAGTTGGTGCTTAGGCTTTAGACTCTAGTGAATATAATTTTAGGAATTGAGGGTGCATACCTTTAATCAATTCATAAAATTATTCGACTTAGATCGATTTTCTTGGTGCTTGGATTTAGAGAAAACCGAAATAAGAATATAACATTGTGAGTGGCGATTTTTCTTTTATCAACATTCACATCAACTGATTTCACAAAACCTTTTGAAGTTGAAACAGATGCAAGCAATGTAGGGATTGGCAAGATTAAGAAGTATGTATGTGTTGCATCTCGTGTCGACATTTGTAAGTTGAGTGCTATTATTTACCTTTTCAAACACATGATTGTTGGTGAGACGAGAGGGTGTCTTTTTAGTGACTTAGGCTAAAAAAATTGATTCATATGCTCATCTTTTGCATATTTGTGGGTGGAGAGCGATCGATTTTATCTTATACTCACCACAAAAAGAGGAGTGTCACCGGTGAGAACTCTCTCCTTGAAATGATTGCTTGTTGTTTTTCTATAATAACGCTTGGTTTCGCTTGGATGGTTTTTACTCTTGGATAGGCATTGAGTCATTTGGATGCTTTGATTAAAAGGATGGGATGTAATACCCCGTATTTTCACGTATTTTATGAATTTAATTTCATAATTGTATAGTGTATTTTTGATATTTTTCGAGAAAAATAAGCTAAATAAATAAATTATAGAGAGAAAATTCAATTAACAATGATTTAAAATAATTATTTTCATGTTTTACAAAGTTAATAAGTTATTTTATGTCACTTTAATTTTTATAAAATATTTTAAGAAGTTTGTAAATATAGTTTTCAAAAGCTTTCCTTGTTTGTTTGAAAACAAGGGCATAAAAGTAATTTCGATCATTCAAGGTATTTTTGTAATTTCACCTAAACCTGATTTGAGCCTATAACAACCCCATTAACTAAGAATTTTCTGATTTAATTTATAATTTATGTTTTAGGATTTCAAAAAAAAGGAAAGAAAAGAGAAAAAAAAAAGGGAGTTCGAAAGACCCCAAAACCAAACCCTAAGCCACCAGTCGTCGGCCCCCTCCCCTCTCGCCGTCTTCCTCTTCACTCCTCCTTCTTCTTACTTTCGGGTATATTAAAAAAAATTCTTCCTCTTTTCTTTTTAATTCAATCTTGCTTAATTTCATGTTTATGATTGTGTTTAAGCATGTTTTTATAGTTTTAATCATGTTTTGAAGTATATGATCATGTTTTAGAAATTCAAATTCATGTTTATAAGTTTGTTGATGAAATTATAAATTAGGGTTTATAAAGTTCATGAAAGTTATTAGTTATTTGATTTTAATGCTCTGAACTTTAATATTATAGAGAATTAATTTATGATGATTTTATGAAATTTAGATTTATTTTTTGAGGTTTTGAATTATTATTGATGTCAAATTTTAAAAGTACGAATAAAAAAGTAGTAAAAATATTATGAACATGTTTTAAGCAAAATAAGTTTTAACCCATGAAATAAAAGAATAATTATATTAAGAGGTTATAAAAGTGGTTTTTGCATGAATTATAAAGTTTCAAAGGGTTTTAATGAGGTTTTGATTTAATAAATATTGCTATGAATTTTTATTATCACGAATTCATGCATATAAAGAATAGTAACGCGTGAAATAATGCCCTATAACTGTTTTTAAGGAACGAAATCATCACATGATGACCTTAGAACATAAGTATGTTGTTTTAAGGTCAAATTATGATGTTTAGGATGGTTTAAAAGAGTTTTAAGTAACTTTTTAAAGCTTCCATTTTTAGAAAACTATCGAAAATCAAGTGTTTTAAAAAGGAAACTATAAAATAAATTATGGAATTGAACAGACGCCATATAGGGAAGGTTTTAGACGAGTATCCATCATGAAAAGTCAATTAGAGTGGTTGTAGAATTCAGTGAATGAGGTTTTTTATTAGTTTCTATTTTTCTTTTGTAAGAGACTTCGAACTAAGTGAATTCTAGGAGTAGTGATTTTTGTCATGATTATCATGTTTAATCACGTTGTACTCTTTTATATTTATAACTGCGCTGGAATTCCGTCACTTCAAGTACCATAGGTAATACTTTCTTGGAGTTGCTCCTAAGTTGATACCTAATAGGGCTAATGTTGACAAAGGAAACCTGTTCCATGCGAAATCCACAATTTAATATCATAAATAATCTATAACGTTGATGATTCTATGTACATGTACATGGTTGTGATAAAGGTAAGAAAATATGTGATGTCTACAGATTTAAAATTTAAAATTTTCTAAAAGTAGTAATTTCTTATTTTCGGAACCAGAGCTTAGTTTTCAAAATAAAATAAATTATTATTTTCGGAACCCTAAATTTTATTTTGGGAAAAAGGAATTTCTTATCTTAGAAGGTTGCTAAAAATTTAAAATTTTCTAAAAGTAGTAATTTCTAAAAAAGAAAGTTTTGAAAAACAAACAAAATGTTTTATTTACTTACATGTGCAGGTATGCAAGGAGTTAAGGTATGTTATTATGTGTTATTGTTTTCATAACATGTGGTGAGATTGGGTAGGAAGTTTGGGCATGTAGGATAGACTTTATCTTTACCTTCATGCATATAAGTGAATGTTGCAAGTGTGTTGTTATGTGGCTAGTCATGTGTAGAAGAAATTGTTTCTTAGTCACCAAAGTTTTCTTGTTGTACAACGTTTTAATTTAGTTTTGTATGTGCTTTGGGAAGAATGGTCTAATAGTTTTAAGTGAAATCGTGTAGGATGTTGGATCATTTAACTAGTAAGGACACTCAGTTGGGATCTTCATATGTGTGGAAGATTCGTTTCTATTGTGCGCACATGAGTTTGGTGCTGAACCAAAAGGAGTGGGATGAACCAGATCGTGTTTCTGCCTTGATTGTGAGTTGTTTGCCAGACCACCCGTCTTACTTAAAGATAAAGGCAAAGTTCAATGATTTCCATTTTGTTGGAGGGATTCCCAATTATGCTAAGTATAGGGACCACAATAGTCAATGGGGTTGTGATTGGAGGTATTTAGAAGACTACATTCATAAGAAGGAGCAAGCGTTTTCGATGTCTAATTCAGGCAAGAAGTCCCCACCCCCACCTATCCCTAATAATCAGGAAGATGATGTGATGACTAAAAATGAAGCTGATTTAGGTTCTCCGGGTTGTGAGTTGAAGGACATATCCTGCTATGAAATTGAGGATCCAAACCCGGTGATACCAGTGTATGTGGATTTAATGACTGATTCTAAGGAAGAAGAAGAAAGGGAACTTCACCCTGAGGAGGATATGGATGATGATACTGAGGAAGATTCGGAAGATGATGTTGAGGATGATCTAGAGTCACTAGTGGAAAAAAAAACCTTTTTGCTGCGGTCGTTTGACCACCTTTTGCTTCGTTTTTTGACCGCAGCATATGCCAGAGAAGCAAAAGGGTAAAAACTTTATGCTGCGGTCATTTGGTGATGCTGCGGTCATCTAAGCAACTGCAACATAAAGTCCAATTCCTACCAATTTTTTGAGACTTTATGCTTCGCTTTAATATGATGACCGCAACATAGACTTTTTTTAACACCAAAATTTAGGACTTTATGCTGCGGTTGTTATGTATGACCGCAGCATAAAGTCATTTTCCCACCATTTTTTTGTATTTTATGCTTCGTTTTTGTTACATTATATGACCGCATCAGAAAGATTATATATATATATATTTAATATCCACAAATTCAATTGCTAATAAAAATTAATACTAATAGATCAATATTATGACATTTTTTATAACAAAATAAAATTATATAATATATTAGTAAAAAACAAAGATAATAACATTATAGTTAATAATAATATATAACAACGTACAAATTAAACATGCATACATATATATATGCATGTCACTCCACCTAAGTATATTACGAACTATAATTTGATTCACTATTGAGTTCTTTTACATCATCAACTTGACCCAAGCTCCTTGTAGCTAACTTGCATACATATATATATGCATGTCATAAAGCAGCAACAGAAGAATTATCAGAATTGAAAGCAGCAGCAGAAGAAAAATAGCATGCAAAAGAAGAACATAAACCAGCATGTAGAAGACAAAAACAACAGAAAGAAGAAGAAGCACATAAAGCAGCAGCAGGTGAAAAACAACAAAAATCACCAGCACAGAAAGCAGCATGCACATAACAAAAATAACAGTGATCAGCAGCACAGAAAGCAGCACATGCCGAAATCAGTAGCACATAATTGAAAGCAGCAAATAACAAAAACAGCAGCAGCAGCGCGCAAAACAGTAGCAGCAGTAGCACTTCGAAACAACAAGCAGCAGCACAGGTTCTAGCGAAAATAGGTTCTGTTTGGAGCACAGCAAAACATTTTATTTGCAACTAGCAGCAAAAACAGCAGCAATAACGCATGGCCATAACAGCAGCAAAGCAAAGCAAAGAATAAGCAAGTAATCATTAATCCCAATAACAACTAAGTAATCAAGTCATCATATATATATACTTCAAAATTTTATATATATACTCATCTTTAATATATATATATATACATTTAATATATACATTTTTAATATATATATACTAAGTAACAATTTTTCTAGTCAGCATAAGCAATATATATATAGAACATTTAATAAAAGAAAAAGACTATGCTATCTTGTTTAAACAAGTCCTCATAAAGGAAAAAAAAGAAGATTGCCTAATCTCATTCCACTAAGCATATAAAACTAAAAAGTGTTGAAAGAAAATTAGCTTGGAAGGAACCACCTTAAGCATATTGCAACCTACATCATCTGAACAAGTAAAAAGCCTTACAACTGCAAAGTAAACCTCTTTTTGTACTTCATCACAAAATGAATACACATTTGTTTTGAAATTGACCCAATTTAATAAAACTTGCAGAATATCAATTGTATAAGACTTTAATAAGATTTGTAGAGCATACCTCATATAGTCATATCTTTCTCCCTTTTTGTCAAAGACTTCCCTGTTGTTTCAGTTATGGTTGGAAAAGGTTCTTTCGCTTTGCAGTTTGGATTTCGCCTAATAGAGATAATGAGATTGTGTTAATTTTGAATTTACACTTTACAAATGATAACTTTACAAGAGGTAATTGACTAAGAGCTAGATTATAGTAAAAAAAAACGTAAGGGATACAATAGTATGCCTGCATTTCACAAAGACGTTTCCATAAGGGATACAACTCTACAGATAATGCCATCAAATTTGTGACTTGCGAGGGACATGGGGTGATAGAAGATGAGGGGGGCAGTAGAAATAGTACCAAGCAACCACCATCAGATATATACATGTCTGTTCTGATGGGAAAATGGATTAGCTCCTGACCAGTTCAGTAACTCCAGTCTATGATACTCAACAGTCAACACCAACAAATTTCTATATTCTAGTCAAGGTTTGCAGGTTAAACCAAGTATTCTATTAATGACTAACCACCAATTTAGCTAAAATTTACAAAAATTATGCCTCACATACACACCCCAAAGCCAATCATTATTTTTCTGTTAGATTCATTTCTTTGAAGTAGTGTGCACTCATTGAATTTTGGGTGACCCTAATTTCGTTTCATACTGATTCTTGTTTGGTATCCTACTTTAAACAGATGAGCACCTTAATAAGGTACATTTCCCCTGTTTTTCTCCTCTTACATATTTTAGTTTTGAGGATTTGATAGGCGAAAATAGCAAATTAAGTAGCTCAGAAGTGATAAAATAATGTGACGACAAAGCTCTCATAAATCACAATCAAGTAGGAAAGCAATCATGACAAGAATGACAACTTGACAGTCATCAATCAACGTAAAAAGAATAGGATTTAGAGCATACAGGAACATATAAGAAGCTGATAAGATACAGTATAACCTTTTCTGGTTGCAATGAACACAAGAAATCTAACAATTCATTCTTTTCCTCCCCCACGAGCTGTTGCATTTGAAGAGCTTCATTCTTCCTTTTCACTTCTTTTAGCTCTTTTTAGTTCAATAGAATGTAAAATGAAGATTGTCAGAAACTAACTTGTCATCCATCTACAAGTAACCAGTTTTCTCAACCAACGAAATGAAGAGGAGCAATTACATTTCATAATTTTACTTTTCCATACCTTAAAATTCTTTTTCAGAGGATTACACATGGCTTTGGCCTCTATTGAAGATCATGCAGGAAGTTTATAACTAAAATAGCTATTTGAAAGATAACACATAGCTACAAATAATGTTCAAAGTTCCTGCACACCAAATTTTAAGGCCTCTGACGTGTGACTTTCACTGTTTTCTTCATGCAAGCCAAGAGTTTTTTCCAGACAAAGCCTATATTCAGCGTTTTATAATGTATATCAGCAACATTAAAAATAATTTAATGTGGACAAAGTGATGAGGCTATCGCACACCTATAAAAATAAACCTAACCACTTTAACTAATATAGCTAGGGAAGTAGGGATCGAATCCAAAGGGAAGCAATTAAACCTATTAGTTCTAAAAAGTTTAGATTGTATAAAGGGCCTTTGAGTGACAATTGTGATCAAGAAATTAACTAGAATTAGAGCTAAATTGATTGAGGAAATAGATTAATGACTAAACCTAGGACATCAGTTCACCACAGATTAACAAGCGAATTGCACACAAAAAATTAATTAGATTATCAATTTCCTTGAATTAAGGTCCACTAATTCTCTCGAATCTAGTCTCATTCAAAACTCCTCTAATGGCTCTCGCTCACTTAGACTCGTTTCGCCTATTGTCCTTATGATCTAATTGTGGTAATCTTACCTCTCGGCATCGATTTCAACAATATCAAACTAACAACTAAACCTGGCCAGTATTTAATTGAAAGCAATAACAATTGACAATATGAATTCAAATATATTAATAGTTAAACTAATATTTATGAGCAAAACATCACCAATCAATCCATGGATCCCCTAGTCCTAGAAAAGAAACTGCTCACTCATAATTAAAAGAACAAAAACTAAATCAATAAAAGAGATTAAAATCCTAAACATAATTAAACTAAACAACCCAACAATAATCAAGAATTTAGATCTAAACATAAAATTAATAAAACTAAGAGCATGAATTAAAACTAATAAAAAACATTAATTAAGAACAAGAATTTAGATTGAAATAAAACCTGAATATTATTGATTGAATGATTGAATAAAGTTCCACACTTAGAGAGAATTTTAGAGTAAACTAGGGTTTTTAAAAGTAAAAAGGCGTCCATGACAAAATTAGGAGTACAAAGCCATAAGTACTTAGGCTAATTAAGCTAAAAAAACACACAAAAACCCCCTTCAGAGCCACCCGCCCGGAGGGGTCCGGGCGTGCAACCCTCACCCGAGCGCACAGCCTTGGTCCGAGCGTGCAGCCCTCACCCGGGCGCACAGCCTCGGTCCGGGCGGACATCTTGTTTGGCTTCGTTTCTCGGTTTTTGCTCGTTCTTCCTTAATTACTTTTTTAATTCTTCGTTTTAGCACTTCTAGCCATCAGTTAAGCTTCCCAAATGACTTCAACTCTCCACTAACTTCTTCAAGTGCTTCAAAAGGCTCGGAAAACAATGATAAATCATCGATTCCTGTCAAATATAATAAGAAGCATAACAAACACTCTAAATATCAAAAGTTAGTAGAAATGGCTCAAAAGAGTCGTATTAGAGCTAAAAATCAATCGGGATCGGGGGAAAAATACATATCAAATATCAACATATCAAAAGCACCTTGACACTACATGCAAACAAAGCTACGCTTTTATTTGCGTGGAGGACGTAGAATTTACAAGCTACAGACTTTTAGAGCAGAATTAAGGTAAGCATATGATCAAAGACAAGAACTCCTCACAGAGTCAATCAGAACATGCAGATGTGCAATGTTTAGAAACCTCAAAATAGGTACAATCACATTCAATGAAAACCCAAAACAAGCACGTAGAACTTACATCGGTGCTATTTTGCATCCCATTTCATAAAAATATTGTCATCAATTCCGAACATCAACAGACGCAGCATCAGCTGAATTTCTTTCCTTGTCCTAGATTAAGAAAGAAAGAAGTAGCTATATTTAAATTAGATAAAAAGTGCATGTAACCCAATTAAACCCACCCTAAATTCGAAATTAAGCAGAAATTTCTACCCCAAATTGCCAATAAACAACATAAATTATAATTATAAGAGTCAATAAAATCCCCAATTAAACCCTAGCAAGTTAAACCTAGCTAGCCCAAAATCCCCAATTAAACCCTAAAAAATTAAACCAACTTACCAATTAAAACAGCAACAACAAAATGGAGCAGCAGCAAGACGGCAGAGGAAGAAAGAAGAAGACGACAACGAAGAAGAAGAAAGAAGAAGACAAAGACGTAGACAAAGATGAAGAAGGCAGAAGAAGAAGAATCCGACAGATGAACCAGACGCACGAAGGCATTAGTAGAAGAAGGATGACTGACGAAGAAGAAGGCGACAACGCAGAATGGGGACGGACGAAGGAGACGAAGAAGAAATATAATGTTTTTCTGAATTTTTCTTTGTGCCTTTGTTTATAGAATATAGTATATTCTTTTTTTTTTTAATATAAATCTTATGCTGCGCACCATTTTAACGAAGCAAAAGGCTTTTTTTTGACCGCAACATATACTTTATGCTGCGGTCATGTTTTAATTTTCCATCAAGTGTTTTATGTTTCGTTTTTATTTTTGAACAAAAAGACTGCAACATATGTAGTGTAGCATATGAGAATTTTTCCAGTAGTGAGTTTACACCTGAAAAATATGTTATGTCTAGGCACAAGCGTGATAACCCCAAAGTTTTAGAATACGTGTTTAGGAATACGAGTTTAGCTTAAAATTGTAACGTCTAGTATTATTATCATTTAAAGGATGTTAAAACTCTTAGATTGTTATTTCTTTTAAGAATAAGTGGCAATAAGCGATGATAGCTCTTAGAAAACTAAGCATTTGAGAACCTGCTATTGTAAATGCATGGAGTGCTAATTTTTATTTTCATAAAGAAATATTGACAGTTGTTCCTTTGCGGGTTAAGTTGCCTAATCTTCCTTTGAATTGTTGGAGTACTGATACCCACCGTAGAATTACTTGTACTTTGGGAGTCCCTGTGTGTGCTGATGAATGTACATCAAGGCAGTTGCGTGTGTTTTATGCTAGGTTTTTGGTAGAGATAGATGTTACTCAGGCTTTGCCTAGTATTATCTCTATTGAGTTGCCTGATGATACAACACAGGATCAGAAGGTTGTTTATGAATGGACACTACCTTTCTTTGGGAGATGTAACAAGGTGGGGCATGATTGCTCTAAGAAGAACACACCACCTGTTAAAAAAGTGTGGGTTCCTAAGAAGAAGGCTCATGTCACTCAGGTGCCTCAGCCTGCTGCTGCTGTGGTGCCTGTGGAGAATGTTCTAGTGGTGTGATGTGGATTTTATATGGTACTCTCAAATATCACTCAAAACTCACGTGCAGGCTAATTAAATTTCCACTCCTAGATTAATTTAATTGAAAGCTAATTAATTAGCACACTCTTGAAACTAATTAATTAGGATCTAAATTCGAGCTTCACTCTTAAAATCACGAATTTATGAAAGAAAACTTTAACAAATTAAATCACAAATTTGAGCAGTGAAAAAGAAGATTTCTAAGATGAATGTGGTCTACAGGAGACGATCTAACAAGAACAGAACTCAACATGTTTTCAAACCTGGTGATTTGGATGGATTCATCTCAGAAAGGAACGTTTTCCTCATAAACAAACGAATAAATGGATGCCTAGAGCTGATGAACCTTTTGAGGTGATTGAAGCATATGGAGACAATGCCTAGAAGATTGATTTGCCTGATGAGTATGGTAATGTGAGTGCTACTTTCAATATCGGGGATCTCTCGCCATACTATGATGATGTGAATTTGAGGGAAAATTCTTTCCAACCAGGGGAGAATGAGGTGAAATTGAGTATAAGTGACATATCCTATGGTGGACCATTAGTACAACAACAAACTAACCTTATACTAAATCCTATTGGGTTTCCTAGAGATAAGTCACAGGTATGGGTGACCATGGTGAAGAATGATGACATTGTGGATGAGAGTGGTGGCTTCCTAAGCCAACACCATTAGTTACTTATACATTGCACTGGTGGAGTAGGTGCCATTAAATAAGTTATGTGTTATTAACTATTTAACCACTTACAGGGTGGATACAAATGGTAGTTATAGGGAACAAGTTGGTTTGGTCCATGAGTTTTTTCCCACTTCACTTGATATGGTTTTTCTCATATTGGACATCATTGCTTTAATTTCTTTTGGAGTCTTGATCATCATAATTATACTAAAATGCATGGAGAATGGTTTGTTGAAGGTTTCTTGATTAAAAGATTGAATCTTGAAGCATTTCTTGATGTTTCTTGAAGCTTCTTGGGGGAAAATTTTTTAAGATTTTAATGATCTTGGGCATCAAGTTGTTTTCATGATTTTGTGCTTTAATTCTGATGATTATCTTGTTAATTAGTTATTTACTTAAGTTGTTAGGATATTTTCTGGATTTGGTAAGTTTGTTAGAGTTTGTTTGCAAAATAAGGTGAAGATGCAGTAATGACGTGGCATTCTTATCTTGTGAGTCATATTTAAGTCTTGTACATTGAATTTTAGCCTAGTTTGTGCGGGTTTAGGGTTGTTTTGAGTCTTAAAAGGTTGTTCGAACTTAGTCTTAGATTGATCTATAAATAGCTTTGAGAATTCCATGTAAATATACATAAGTTTCATACATTGAGTTCTCATTCAAAATTTCCGGAATTCCTTGCGCAAGTTTGTGATTTAATTTGTTCAAGTTTTCTTTCATAAATTCGTAATTTCAAGAGTGAAGCTCGAATTCAGATCCTAATTAATTAGTTAGTGTGTTAATTAATCAGCTTTCAATTAAATTATTCCAGGAGTGGAAAATTAATTGGCCTACACGTGAGTTTTGAGTGATATTTGAGAGTAACACTTAAAATCCACATCAATTTGATATCATATTTCAGAGTTCTTTTCTATCCATCATGGGGGAAGCTAATTTAACACAATTAATTCAAGACATGATGAATAAACTAGAAGCTACGGACGTGCGTCAAAAGCAGGATAATGTCCGCATTGATGTTATGGCTCGTGAATTGCAACGAAAACTTGATACTCAATCTATGCATTATAATCGTCGGGATGATGATGATGATGAAGGTTCCCACTCATCTTCTTCTTCTGATTCCCATTAAAAACGCCCCAAAAGTAGGCCAAAGTTTGATGATCGTGGCATTAAACTTGATGACTTCACTGGCCAAGGTTTTCTAGATGACTATCTTGAATGGGAAAGACAAGTGGAAAAGATTGCTGTGTATAAAAGTTTTGATGATAAAAGAAACTTTAAAACTTCTTACATCAGACTAACCAACAATGTAGGATTGTGGTATGAGGGCGTCAAGGCCAAGAGAAAACTCAAAACCAGAGCAAAAATTGTCACCTCGTCTCACCTTAAGAAGAAATTACGTGCAAAATATGTACCTTTTGACATTGATCAGCAAAATTATGTCAAGCTAACTTCACTATACCAGGGCACTATGAGTGTGTGTGACTATATTTCAGAGTTTGAAAGGTTACCTTTGCTTTGTGACTTGGAGGAACAAGAACATATGAAGATGGCAAGATTTTTGAAGGGCTTAAACAAAAACATTGATACGGAGCTCGATTTGGCTCAATATCACACTTTTGATGATCTCTGTAAATTGGCATTGAAGGTGGAAAACGTGCCAAAGGAGATTCCGCACGCAATTTTGTGCCTTTCACTGGTAACTCTGGCTATCCTCCTCTAGATAAACATGCAAAAGCAAATCAGACACCACAAACAAACCAAGCTCCTGCAACTCCTAGGTCTTCAGGGGAAAAACCTAAAAAAAGTGGTTTCTAAAGCAGAATATGAAGAACGCAGGAGATGTTTTAAGTGTCAAGGTTATGGTCACATTGCTTCATCTTGTACCTTAAAACGCACATTGGCTATGGAACAAGCTAGATTATGGGCACTTGAGGAGGACATTTACCAGATTGTGGTTGAAGATGATGAGGACACCATTCAAAACCAGAGAGGGGAGGATTCTGATGAAGACACCCTAGAAACTTTGAATTAGCCTCCATTGCGACAAGGTGGCGAAGCTTTTGTAGTTAGAAGAGCATTACATTCAGTAGTAGAACCACATGCAACGCAGAGAGAAAACTTATTTCACAGTATTTGCAAGATTGGTCCATACGTATGCAATTTAATCATTGATATTGGGTCTTAAACGAATGTAGCATCGAAAGATCTGGTAAAAAAGTTGAAATTGACGCAAAGACACCATAATAGTCCTTATAAATTTAATTGGCTTGATGATACCAAAGGGGTTGAAGTAAAGAAGCAAGCACTAATCATTTTCACAATTGGACTATATAATGACGAATTGTGGTGTGATGTTGTGCCTATGACTGCGTGCCAATTGCTCCTGGGAAGACCATGGCAGTATGATAGGAAGGTGCAACATAATGGAGAATCAAATGTGTACTCAGTTTTGAAGGGTAAGAAACGAATAAATCTCTTACCATTGACTCCATCTGCAGGGAAGGATCAGAAACCAGTTACATTATTCCTTTCTGCTAAGGAATTTGAGAAAGAGGTAGAACAAGGGAACCCTGCATATATTCTATTTGCAAAGTAAGCAACATCAAATAAAGTATCTACAGATTTGCGCCTCACTCCTTTGCTTGAAGAGTTTGCCGATGTGTTTCCTGATGAGTTGCCTGATGAACTACCCCCAATTCGAGGAATTGAACATGCTATTGATTTCATTCCTAGAGCCCCTATCCCTAATAAGCCTGCATATAGGTGTGATCCTAAAGCATCTAAAGAAATCCAACGCCGGATTGATGAATTGATGCAAAAAGGGTTGGTTCGAGAATCAACGAGTCCCTGCGCAGTTCCTACTTTATTGGTGTCTAAGAAATATGGCTCTTGGAGAATGTGCATTGAATCTAGGGCTGTTAATAGCATAACCATCAATTATAGGTTTGCTAGGCCTAGACTTGAGGATATGTTGGATGAGCTACATGGCACAAGTTTATTTTCGAAAATAGATCTGAGAAGTGGCAATCATTAGATGAGAATTTGTGAGGGGGATGAATGGAAGACTGCTTTTAAGACAAAACAAGGTTTTTATGAGTGGTTGGTGATGCCTTTTGGTCTATGCAATGCACCTAGTTCGTTCATGAGATTGATGAATGAGGTACTAAGGCCGTTTCTAAACAAGTTTATTGTTGTCTATTTGGATGATATCCTTGTTTATAGCAGAAACATTCATGAACACCTAGACCATTTGAGGTAATTGTTTAGTAAAATACGCGAGCAAAAATCATATGGGAAGCTTGAAAAGTGTGCCTTTTTGCAGGAAAAGATTGTTTTCCTAGGATATATTGTAAGTGGCGCAGGTATCATGGTGGACCCCTCCAAGGTTGAAGCTGTTAAAACTTGGAAGATACCTACCAATGTGCATGAGGTCAGGAGTCTTCATGGTCTAGCTTCATTTTACAGAAGGTTCATTCAAAATTTCTCTACTATCATGGCTCCAATTACTGAATTGATGAAAAAAGGTGAGTTCAAATGGAACCAACTAGCACAGGAGGCTTTTGATGAGGTGAAAGAGAGACTTTGCAATGCGCCTATCCTGGTGTTGCCTGATTTTGATAAACTATTTGAGGTTAAATGTGATGCTAGTGGCGTGGTCATTGGAGCAGTTATAATTCAGGAAATAAGCCTGTTTTGTATTTCAGTGAGAAGCTGAGTGGCGCCAAACTGAATCACTCCAACTATGATCGAGAATATTATGCCATTGTTCGAGCATTGGATCATTGGTCTCTGTTGTTTCTACTGGAACAATACTACAAAGGGGGGAGGGGTGAATTGCTGTGTGGAACTTGTTTGCGGAATTTAAACTATTTTGAACTAAACAAAGAGTAAGAGAGATATTTCAACGAGAAAAACTTCCTCGGCCCAAAGGAAGAAAAACTCCACTTTTATAATAGACCTGTAAAACTCTTTACAACCTAAATTCTCTACCCGGCCTCATAGGTTCCTTTAGGAACTTACTTCTTTATTTTCACTCTCATACTTTCTTTCTCTCTACTTCTCTTTCTCTCTTTCTCTCCACTCTTCTCTTGTTCTCACACTTTCTCCTTTCTCATGTATTACAACTCAAAACAAGACTCTAGTACGTTGGAACAGCACGAAAACTGGATAGGAACACAGACTGAAACTAGACATAACACTTAGCGACTTCTCTCACATTTTTCTCTCTTTAATGCATAAGAGTTGTGCAAGTGTGTTCAATTTCGAATTATGAACGGATTAGGTATTTATAGAGAGTTTAGACGAAAAGAACATGTGAAACCATCCACTAAGCACTTACTCAAAGCCCATAACTTACCCCACTAACCCACTATGTTGACTCCTAGATTATAGCTACGGCCAACTACCATTTCAGCAAAAATAAAAACCTAAAAGACTTATTCAAAGATGTCGCTTTATTCTTTTAACAAAAATTACCAAGTTTGTTATTTTATTCCTAAAATCATGGCTTATTCCAAAACTTATCCTAATAAGCATTTTACTGAAATTAACCTAGACCTAAAAGTGGGATAAATTAACTTTGACTCGTAGACTTAAACTTCCAGTTAATACGGACTCAAGTTCCTATAGGAACTAGACTCATGTTCCAGCCAGACTCAACATTCCAACATGCTTACAAATATCCTAGAAAATTACCCTCATAATCTTCTTGGAATTCTCTCCTCTTCGTCAAGATACTTCGCTGAGATTACTGGATGTTGTTCGCTTGTTCCTGTAGGAACAACTCGATTCTCGTACCTTGTTCCTACGCAATTGTGTTAATCAGGAACTTCTCTTTTGGCTTCAGCGTTCCTTTGCAAGATTCTGCCTAGGAACTTCTCTTTGAACTTGGTTAATGACACATCACGTTCCTACTCTGGAATGTTCCATGAGTCTTATTATTGCTTTAAGTTCCTTACGCTTTGAACCTTTGAAATCTCATAGGAACTCAAATTATTTATTAGTTAAGTTTGTTTGTTGTAGTCATCATCAAAACTTTCAATTCATGGGTCAACAATTTCCCCCTTTTTGATGATGACAAACCAAGGCAAACAAACTTAAAAAAAAAATGAGAACAATAGAAACATAAAGAACATATTTTTGATTTTTTGATTTTTACTGATTTTTTAATTTTGAAATTGTGAAGTATGTACACTAGAATAAGACTAAGACTAGGATTATATACTTAGAATTTTGTAGGTTTTGAATAGAGTGAAAGAGAGTTAGGATTCAGACTTGATTTCATTATGCAATTTATTTTGCCTTTCTCTTCCCCCTTTTGGCATCATCAAAACTCATAACTACGTTCCTTTTGGAACTTCTCATCACAGCACCATTATTTCATATATAATGGTAGAGACCCCGCTTTTGGAAAGTTAACATGTATCTCAAGCAACAATCTAGCAAGATTAGCCATCAAGATGCATCTAAAGAATAAAAAATAGAAGTATGACAGATATGTTTCCAAAAATAAAATAAAGCAAGAAAACGATTCACTACCCATAACTAATAATAGTTTTATTGAAAAGCGAAAGAAAAGAAAGAAAACAACGAAAACAAAGCAAAAGTTAAAACTGAAGAAAATAGAAATCCAAAGAAAAATATTACAACCATATTGAAATAAGTTCAAAACAAGGAAAATGCAACTAAGAAGGAATGGGACAGCAAAAGGCTTAGGAGGCTGGGGTAGTTTCTAGAGGAATAGGGTCAGCCGACGTTTCTTTAGGAATAGAGGTAGGTACTGTTTCCATAGGAAATGAAGTGCCGGGAACGTCGTCTTCTGGTGCTTCTTCTTCAACATGAGTTCCACCCTCACCTTCAGCAGGAGCAGTTCCAGCATGTGCAGATGGAGTTCCTTTCACATTTTTCAGCTCTGCAAGGCATACCATAATTTCTGCATGCTTCTTGTCATAAGACAACATAAATGAACTCAAGGCCAGTCTCATCATGAAGACTTGACCTTCAACATCCTGCTGCTTCTCCTGGAGTTCCTTGAGGAACTGTTACAACTGCTGTGTCTTCCTAGTAACCAAAACCTCAATTTTAGTGGTTTTAATCCCCTCAGCATCAAGATTAATAGTAGGAGGCTCACTATTGGACTTATTGAGAAGTTTCTTACTCTTCCTCACCTTTGACTTTTCTTCCTCCTCACTCTTATTTTTCTCCTCTAACCTCAAAATCTCAGTGTACCACTGAGTATGGCCATGTAAAACACCCGAATTCAGCCCATTCAAGGTAGAAACTTGAATTTACTGCTCCTTCTTCATTCCTACTTTCCCATCCGCCTCGAATGGAACATTAAAGATTTTAAAAATTTTTGATAGCAAAGTTCCATAACCAACTTTCAACCCACTTGGAGCAGTGTGATCCAAGTGTGAAATCATCAAGCTTGGGAAATTTACTTGCACATTAAACAAAAGACAGTAAATAACTGCACAATCTAACAAATTTGCTTCACCCCTTTTCTGTGTTCGTGGGAACACATTTCTCCTCACAACATTAAACATCAATTTTCCAAGAGGTGAAAGCGAATTGTGACCAATTTTATTCACTCCCTTCTTCCCTCCTAATTCCGTCAAAATCTCATCCTTTCCTACCTTCCCAATCTTCAGATTATATCTACCCTTAAAGTAATTATCATAACCCTTATTCGGAACCTCAAACAACTTAGCCAAATAATCAGCTTCAAAAGAAATCTTAACATCATTCACGGAACTAGTGATAGTTCTTTTAGCAAATCCATAGTTTTCACAAAATTCTTGGATTGCTTTAGGATACGTATCATCAATTCGGTGCTCACTTAGCAATTTTATCCACCCTTGATTATCAACAACATCCAACAGCTCCACATAACCAACCGAACTACACTAATCTAAATCTAAAAACAAACCCGGAACGTACTTACTTGTTTCCGCTTCCAACGTTTTCGTTGAGTCATCCCCAACATTAACATCTTCACCTTCATTAGTTGGTTCGACTTCCTCCCTTTTTTGTTTTTGTCAGCCATGGAGGAATTAGGTTTGGTTTCGGATTTTCCGGTGAGTTTTTCGGTCGGTCGTTGCGTGGGTTTGGTTGTGGGGGTTTGAATTTCAGTTTTAAGAGAAGATGAATGTTGAGTATCCATGGTTAATGAAGAGTTTAAGGCTTAAAGTTTTGGGGTTTTTGAAGAGTGAGAAAGTGAAAAGAGATTACAGGAGAGAGAGAGAGAGAGAGTATTTTACGGTTGAGAGTGAAAGGTTTGGTGTGAATAGTGGGTTGATTAGATGGGTATTTGAGGGAAAATTAATGCATGTATGTAGGATAGTTAATTTGGTATCTTTTGTTGAATTCCTTCTCAACGCATTCTCCCTATTTACGTGAATTGGGTTGCAAACTTTGTTCATGGAAATTATAATTTAAAATTAAATATGCACATCCTATGGGGTAGGAAATTGAAACAATTATAAACAAAAATTAATTTCTGGAAATTAAAATTACTTTATGAAAAAATAAAATGGAAAAGAAATATATATTACGTGAAAAGAGGGAACATATTGCACATCATCTAATTAAATCATCTTAGACAAGCAATCATGACACTAAGGATAATATTGATAGATATTTGCGAGTTATATCAAAGTTCCTGCTGGAACATGCTTTTGGACAAGATTTGAGATGAAAAATGCATATAGGAACTTCGTTATACATAATGACATACCTGGAGAAACTTCATGGCATTTATTGCAATTTTATCAATCCGAGTTCCATCCTCAACTTATCATATCTTTCTCTATTCAATGGTTTTGTTAAGATGTCTGCAATTTGATTTTCAGTTTGACAAAATTCAAGTTTTATCAAACCTTTTTCTACATTGTCCTTGAGAAAATAATGACGAATATGAATGTGTTTAACACGTGACTGGTGAACTGGATCTTTAAAAATACATATAGCACTAGTATTATCACAATAAATAGGAAAGCAATTATTGATAATACAAAAGTCCCTTAGTTGTTGTTTTATCCAAAGCACTTGGGAACAACATCCAGCAACAACTACATATTCTGCATCCGCAGTGGATAAAGCAACTGTGTTTTGCTTCTTGGAACTCCAAGAAACTAAACATGTTACAAGGAACTGTACCATACCTGATGTGCTTTTTCGATTTATCAAGTTGCCTTCATAGTCCGCATCTGCAAATTCTATTAGCTCAAATGTGTCACAGTGAGGGTAGTATAAGGATAGATCATCAGTTCCTTTCAGATATCTCAATATCCTCTTGACAGTTGTTAAGTGTGACTCCTTTGCATTTGCTTGGAACCTGACACAAATACCAACACTATAAGCAAATATCTGGTTTACTAGCAATTAGATATAATAAGGAACCTATCATGCCTCTGTATAAATTTTGAACCACACTTGTTCCACTGGGATCCTCATCCAATCTGGAGTTAGTTCCCATAGGAGTATGGTTCATCTTTTATGTTCCCATCCTATATTTCTTGAGGAGTTCCTTAATGTACTTCTGTTGGTGAATGTAAGTTCCTCTCTCAGTTTGCTTGATTTGCAAGCCATGAAAGAAATTTAACTCACCCAATAAGCTCATTTCAAATTCCCTGCTCATAAGATTAGTAAATTCTTGACACAAGGATTTGTTAGTAGAACCAAATATTATATCATCAACATAAACTTGAACAATAAGAAAATCAGTTCCTTCGGATTTTATAAATAAAGTTTTATCAACTTTTCCTCTTTTCATACCATTTTCCAAAAGAAACTTTGACAACCTCTCATACCATGCTCTAGGAGCTTGCTTCAACCCATAAAGAGCCTTGTCAAGCGTATAGACATGGTTTGGAAATTTAGGATTTTCAAAACCAGGAGGTTGTTCCACAAAAACATCTTAATTAAGAAAGCCATTTAACAAAGCACACTTAACATCCATTTGATACAGTTTAAAACCCATAAAAGAAGCAACAACAATTAAAATTCTAATAGCTTCTAACCTAGCAACTTGAGCAAAAGTTTCCTCAAAATCAATTCCTTCTTGTTGATTATAACCTTTAATTACTAACTTGGCCTTGTTCCTGATGATTGTGTCGTACTCATCTAGCTTGTTCCTGAACACCTATTTTAGTCCAATTACTTTCTAGTGTTCCGGTTGAGGCACAAGGTGCCAAACCTTGTTCCTTTCAAATTGATTCAGCTCATCTTGCATTGCTTGGATCCAAGCAACATCCTCGAGTGCTTCTACATGATTTCGAGGCTCCATGATGGACAAAAATGCATTAAAGGCACAGATGTTCCTTACTTGAGATCTAGTCTGAGTTCCTTCGAAATATCACTGATAATTAGATCAATTGGATGAGACTTCTGGTGTTTCTAAGGTTTAGGCTGGAAGTCTCTAATAGGAACTGTTGTCTCTCCAGTTTCTCCAGGAACTCCTTCAAGATCAATGATGTTTTCTTCATGTTTATCATCATTTGGAACTACGTTCACTATTCCTTCAGAAACTGCCTCATTCTGCCTTTCAATTCGGAACTGATCTTCATGAACTGTTGCTTGTTCCTTGTTGGATGTTAAGTCTTCCTCGTCTGGATATCTTCTAACCAGCCCTATTTCGAAGTCCTCATGTTCCTGCAAAACGTTAGTATCTACACTATTTACACTATAGCTAGTTTCATCAAAAAAAACATGTACACTTTCCTCGACACTTAATGTTCTCTTGTTGTAAACTCTATAAGCCTTACTATCAAATGCATACCTTAGGAACACTGCTTCATCACTTCTTTCATCAAATTTTCCTAAGTTCCTTTTACCATTTGTTGCTACTAAATTTCAAGTCAAAGTCAATGACAAGCAGTTAAGTAAACAAATGGCATTTTATTAATAATTTGAATATGGGTATAATCACTGTAAACAGTTTATAGAAAATAAACTAAGTCTTTTGATTCTGTTGCACAGCTAGGATGACGCTTGTCGACGTCAACCAAATTTGCCAGTTGCTGACGTCAACCAAAGATGACACATGTCGACGTCAACCAACGATGACACCTGCTATTGTCAAACAAATTTGAGTAGGGGTTGACTAACTTCAATGTCATTTTGAATGTATTTGAGTACCCCTGAACAATCGGCACAATTTTGTAGTGCTTATTGATTGCTGACAGAGAGAGTTTGAAAATTCTTTGGATGTCTTCAATTGACTTTTCTTCCCAATGAATTTCTCCTCCCCTCCCTTTGAGGTGATGATGGGTATTTATAGGAGAGTTTGGCCTTCATCTTGGACCTGGACATGTGGGCTTGGATTCTTTCGATAACTTGGAAGTCTTGTAGTCTTTTTTAGCCCAATAAACATTTTATTTTAACTAATAATATAATCTGCCCAAATAATTTAATTACGACCCAAATTATTTAATTAATTTGGATATTTGATTTAAAGGACTAAATTCATTAAATTGAGCAAATATTTATTTTATTTAGCTCAAATAATTAATTTGTTTAATTTCCGACAATTTGATAAAAATTTCAGAGTCTACAAATTTCCCTCTCGAGATTGTGTCACGTACAGGATCTTGAGTGTTTACTCGTGACAGGGTCTCGATGTGTTTGACTTGGAAGTCTCTTTTTTTTTTTAATCTACGTCACGTACACATGCTGAAGTGTTTGCTCGTGACTAGGTGTCCACTCACTTGATCTGGAAGTCGGATTTTAATTTTTATTAAGACTACCTCACGTACATAATATGAAGTATTTTGATCGTCAGTCAGTCATATGCAAGACATGAAGTCTTCACTTGTGAGTGGATCGCTTGACTTGTAAGTCATAAAAAAAAGATTTGTCATATCAAAGTTGAAGGATATGATCTTTGTCAACCCAAAAACAATTCATATATTTCCTTAACTGATAAAATTTGATCTTTTCCCAAAAGATATAGCGGTTAGGATTGTCCTCCCAATCCTAATCATATGTGCAATCATATATACCATACTAATCTCCTGGTAGTTGTCGATATATATAAATTGCATGCATGCATGCAATCATATAGATCAGCAATTCCTCTATTCCTTTTCCATTCTCATAAAATTACGAGCCCCTTACTAGGGTAATCTAACTTTTCTTTTCTTTTCTTTTCATTATTTGGATGTTTGATTAAAGCTTGATTAGCTACTTTGATCCTTATTGATTTAACACTAACCTCCTCGTATAATGCCTCCTCTTTCCTTCTTTTTTTTTTTTTACTCTTTACGATGATAGAAGTAAGACATCCCCTTGGATTGAAGTCTTTGGAAATACCCCGCTTCTCTTATGAGCCGTGACGAATACGCTAATTTGTTCCTAATCTCTTCCTTAGACGAGGTAGATACTCTAAGTTGATAGCTTGTTTTACTGTTTATCATTGATATTAGTTGACGCTCTACGACAATCTTTTCTTCTTGAATGCTCATGTCCCACTTCAGTTTAATTCTATGATGTGGTCTTTAATTATAAACCTCTGTTATAGTGTATGAGCATAATTTTCTTGTTAATTATTTAGATAATAAACCTGTATGATGCTTTGTTTTAACATCATCGCCGTAATGGAGATCTTGCGCACTATATCATCCTTAATCATTATGTATGACAAATACTTTTCTCTACAAAACTTAGATGATGTTGTATTGGACCAAAATAATGAGATATGCTATACCAAAATATGACTTTAGGTAGTAGCAATGTCAACAAGGATGGAATTTTACGCCATTGATTGATACTAGCCTTGGCATTATTATACGATTTATGTGCCTTTTCTTTTACCAACTTGGAGTGTCAGATATGCTTACATATGTTGCCGAAGCAAAAGTCAGTAATACATGCTACATCCTTTACATTTTCTAGTGCTCTGTGTGTCCATATGGCTTCTTTTTTCTTATACTCGTATGACCAACTTTAATAATAAAATATCTTTGTTTGGGTTATGTCTTGAAATCAAGTTACTGTTAGAACTCCAACACTTAAACTTCTTGAACAACACTTAATTTTTTTTTCTTTGAAGAATATACCTCTTCCCTGACTTTCACCTTATTGCATTATAGTAATTTTGTCAATTTTAATAACCAAATAATCCACGGTTGACTTCTGCATTAATATGGAAAATTAGTTTCTGTGAACTCTCCACTATTCTTTTTTTTTTCTTTATGTCAGTTAATACACTCCATATGAGAAATTAAAGGACCTATGATGCATGTATGTGGCGACGGAAGACTTATGCGTGCATGTTGTTCCTTGTTTCCTTAGTTGTTAAGTGATGATGAGAACTTTCTTTTTTTTTTTGGCAGTAGTATCTCAACCATTTGGAGAGAAGAACTTGGTTATTCTTGGCTACTTTGACTTCAGGTATTTGCTCACCTTCCTTTCATTTTAACACCCTATACTTTGTATTGCTGTTCTTTGTGTGTGTATGTATTTGTATGTCTTTGCTGGTCAGGCACCGTAGTGGGTGAGAGTTATCATGAAGTGTTGTCAGGGATGTCGAAACCAACTAGGCTATGCCAGTGTGTCTGACATTCTAATGATGATTGTATTTTGAAGAATTGAAGGATGATCAACGACTATCGTGACAAGTTATTGGTGACAATGAACATTGTCAGGGGTGTGAGACCCAACTAGGCTACGCCAGTGTGTCTAAGATTCTAATGATGGTTTTCCCCTATTTTGAAGAGCCGAAGAACTGTAAGCAACCTCGGACCAGACTAACACCCTTTTTTTTTTAACACATTTTACTCCAATGCTCCTTGTGTCATTATTTAACTTCCTCCCTTTTTCTTTTCTTTTTTTTTTAAAGATGGTACTTTTGAAGGAATTCAGAAAGAAGGATCAATTCAAGGATGTGGAGCACCACTTTCTTTCTGTAGTCAATCATGTAGATGATGATGCTTCAATCGGCACCTATTTTGCCATTGAGAAATCACTTCGTCGCCCAAATGGTGTCAAGTCTTCAATTCAACAAAACAATTTTTTGAGTGACATGTCGAAGCCAGTGTCAAGCGAACATAACCTGTTATCTACTGCTCATATCCTCTCTAGCACCCTCCGGGACTACAATGAACCCATCACTCAATTTCCTTTACTTGGCCGTCGAATAATTTCTGGTTCGACATAATGGGGATCGTCTAGTAGTCTTAAGGTTCCAGGCGAAGCAATTTTCATTGAAGGGTATTGGGAATGGACTGAAGATGTTCTCTCTCACTCCGAGGATATCCTTGATTCATGTTCCATTCACTCAACTATTTATGCCTCACTTTATTCATATGGTTAGAGATTCTAGTATCTTTCGGGCTTTTTGTGAAAGTTGGTGCCCAACCACCAATACATTGCATACCATCACTGGAGAGTGGTCCATCTCACTTTGGGATCTTCACAAGCTTGGGGGGTTGCCTCTTTTGGGGGATATATATGATGAGACCGTACCTAATTTATTTACTCTCACTTCAAACGATAAGAGTAGAACTTGTTTCATATCCAGAACTTGTGACTTTCTATTCATGGCCCACCATCATATTGCTAAACGTGACAACTCAGACGGATGGGTAACTGTGAAGCAATGGATTGACTTTTGGTTCAGAAAACCAAGAGTTTACAAACCCCCTAATAGAAGAAAGAGATATGTCGACAACCGTCCTAAGACTTCTCAAGATCCAAGTGGTAATATTAATGTTGTGGCAACTGGGTCTATCGTATGGACAGAAGAAGAATGCGACATATTTGATTTGCTTGGAGTTACCGGCGACCTGAGGAGGGAGGTTACTTAAGTTGCGGCCTTCTTGTCATGTTGGTTGTATGTCTTTATACTTCCTAGTTCACGAAATAGAGTCATCAGACCGAGTACCTTTGAGACAGCTACCCTGATGGCGCGAGGTTTAACCTTTAGTTTAGCTGCACCAGTGCTTGCCAGCATTTATCGTGGACTCAACCATATCGCCAATTGTAAATCCCCCTCTCACACTGACTGTTACTTTCCTGCTCATTATGTGTATGGCTGGTTGGCATTCTACTTTCAAACTCATCATGAACTTGAACCTGCTCCCCCAGGTCCTCCGATGGTGACATTTTCAGGAGCTCAAGGGTCAAAATATTTTCATAGGGATGCGGCATGTGAGCTCATACATGAGGGACGCACCATAAACATTGGTTGCACCATGCTTAATAGGAATCGCCATGAAGTTTTATATGACGAAGTTACCTTAGAGATTCCAAAACTTGGCTATCTTATGTCTATACGCTCTAGTTGCCTTGTTCTGAGACTGGGTAGGAACTTCCACGTGGAGCCTTACATGCCTCATCGGTTTGGTAGGCAATTTGGTTTTTGTCAAGTAGTCCCTGATGTGCTTCGGTGCTGTCATCGTAATCGCGACGCGACATATTTGGAGGCCCTGGAATATTGGCATCTCTTGCTTTACAAAGGTAGTAAGTCGCGCTTATTTTCTCCAAGTCATTCTCTAGATTGGCATGATTTGACAACTCGTAATTTCAAGGCATGGTGGGTAAAGCTGAATGTAACAGATCTAAGGGAGAATGTCAACGCTCTTCTTTCAGTTGCTGACAATAAATCTTCCAAGGCCCCTGTTGTAACAACGTTACACAAGGTACCAAAGGAAAGTCAGTGTAAAATCCACAATACACCTCGAGAGCGCACCAATGATAATATTGTTGTACATATCTCATCATCCAAGGATAAATCCAATTGAGATAAAACTGGTACCCATGATGGTGATAGCATTAGTGATGTTGGATCTTTTATTGATTTTAAGCACAAACGTCGAAGTAAAAGGTCACTAACCATAACTGACATGGAGCATGACGCTTTGGACATCGACTGTTTCATTGATGATGTCCCTGAACCTTCTTAACATGTGACTAGATTGAACTCATTAGTACTTCATATTTTCTATCTTTTTTTTTTTTTTTTTTTAC